>PYHW01009372.1:3859379-3894405 GCA_013186435.1 Turdus rufiventris | reverse complement strand
GGTCAAGATACAGGCAGTTTAATAAAACACAAGCTCCATGTGAAAGCAAAGTAAGACAAAAAATTTATTCTCTGATTCCTGTCAGCAGGGAATGTCCAGCCACTTTCTTTCCAGGATTCAATGTGCACGGCAGCTGCTCCAGTGCAATAAGGGATGCATTCTTGTTCTAAGAGAAGACACTTTTATTGCTGAGCTGACACCAAAGGGTCTGTTAGGTCAGCATTCCTGGCTGTGTCTTCTCCCAGGATGTTGCCCACCTCTAACCTAGTGGTAGAGGATGGATGTTGGAGAGATGCCACAGGCTCTGTTCAGGGTAGCCAAAGCAATGGTGTGTCATCAATACCTTTCCAGTTTCCAATGCACAGTACAGCATTGGGAGGGCTGCTAGGGGGAAAATTAACTTTGTCTAAGACAGACCAAAAGCAGCTTCTTAGTGGAGAAACATGTGATTTATTTTCCTGGTTCCGGTGGAGTTTCTTGGACTGTTGTGCATGAATACTCAAGGTACCTTTCTAAGAGCTGCTCAAAAGATGGAAAGAACAGACAACTTTTTCTTCACTCTCAAGGGGTTTGTCCCTGACAATATTTGAGGACAAATTATATCTGTATTTAATGATTTAAAACTTTCTGGTTTCATGACTTTTTTAAAAAATGTGTTTTTTCAGGTTATTCACAATTGACAGGCAATGTACCTCTGTGAATCATAGGCTATTTAGCTATGATGCAAATTCTTTATTTAAGAGATTTCCCTAGGTTTCGGTACATACAGAATCAAAATCTTTTCTCTTAAAATACTTTGTAAATTAGTTTGCAGTATTTGGCAATTTGCTCATTAAAATTCACATTTAACATTTACCAGAATGATTTTGTGCTTTAATTCCCTAAATCTGAGACTCAAATTCCTATACATAATTAAAGTTTTAGCATTCACAAGACAGCATGAGTGAAAACAGAGAAGTAGTTAGGTATAATTTTCTGACTCTGATTACATTAAGAAACCTGACCGACCATACCCCTGTGCCACATCTGTTCCACCCAGAGATGTATAAACCTATCAGGACTTCTAAAAGGAGAGACAGGTTCCAAAGGGTTGTTTAGAAACCGCAGTATGAATTCATAGATTGCAAGGAATCAATCTGTGATGCATTTACTTTGGTTCCAAACGAGACTCTGGATACGGGCTAGGCTGTGAAATTATTCCTGTCACCAGATGCTGTTTGTCTGCTTCTGTGCTCTAATTGCTATCAATAATTAAACACAGGTCTCTGATTCATATGCACAGAGGCAGAGATTCTTAAATTAAACATTTTAAAGTCATTATAGTACATTTTATATGTTCAGCTAAACACTGCACTCAGACTGATTATGATTAAATACACTGATACCAAATTACATATTGATTCCATAAATATCAACGGATACCCAGAACAAATAAGATTCCTAGTAAATAGAAGGAACATTTTCATTTCAATGACTAACAGAAAGTAGCTTACATTAATTTATATATGATATATTATGTTGTACATTGAGCAAAAAATTGGCATGTCCCATCTGACCCGCAGAAAACATAAAATAATTTTGAACCATTTGGGAAACATCAAATGAAAACAATGAGATAACCCCTAGTTTGTGTGAGAGCCACTTGAAAATCCAAGTTTGAATGCAAGTGAAGTTTACACTTGCTAATCAGTCTGTGGCAGGCATGATCTTTTCCAAAATGTCCCCAAGGTCATTCTCACTCTCTTTAAATAGAACACAGTCTTCATTAAGTCTGGAGGGAAAAAAACAAAAAACAATAGTGCTCTTTGAAACTGTGTTTACCCTTTGGCAGGCTGTACAAGGTGATGACATACTTTCTTATGATGGTTGCTATTAGTCATGCAGCCATCCTGCACAAAAGTTTGGCACACTCTCAGTACGATGTGTTGACGATGATGAGCCATCTCTGGTGATTCACTCCTTCCACTCCAGCCACTGAGATCACTGTAATATGACCACAAATATCAGGTCTTCAAAGTACAGTTCCTTTGATGCTCCTGTTCAGACACTAATTATCTGCTTGTTCCAGACCTTTGGGACTGTTGTCCTCTGTTTCCAGAATCCCATGAGCTTCTTTCTGTGACTACCGGTCAGCAAGAGATTTCAAACCACTCAAATATCCCTTGGCTAGAGTTTATTTCATTTGCAAGTCCAAGCTAGGTTGTCTTTTGAAATCTGCATCTAGAAGGAAGTCCTTTTCAAATTAATATTAATTTTTGTTTGCTTTGATAAGCTGCCACTGAATAGTTCTGAGAAGGCACAAATTGAGAGTCTTGTTGGACAGCAGTTACTGAAAGACAATCTGCTTCATCAGACTTTGAAAGTCCCCATTCTCTTTGCAGAGCAGGTCTTTAAACTAGTTTACCCATTCCTAATAGAGTCCCAGAAGTGTTAGCTCTAGGGAAGTATTTGGAAAAATAATGTTCCTGAAGTGTAGTGTGAGTCATGACATTTTACAGAGACTTCACCACTGTACACTGTGGAAATCAGAAGGTGACTTTCAGTCTGAGATATTGACAAAAAATTATTATAAAAATGACATCATTTAAAGTTCTCTTACTCAAGTCTTAATTCCAATGACTTAGGCTCTCTTCCACAGGTTTTGTTATGAGAACAGAACATGTCATCGTATGAAAAATCAGTTCAGCTCATAAAACTGCATTTCTGAAAGGACCTGTGGTTGCTCAGGATACAAAATAATTTTGCTTTATTGCTTGACACAATATGGGCACTTAAACATAGTTTTCAAATTGTCATTTGTCATTTTAATGTACTAGAAGTTTATGTATCTATGCCTTCAGCTTCACTCCAAAAAAGCATAGGTCTCTCCTAAGTGCTGTGTCATGCACGTCTCAAATTTCTAGGATGTTGAAAATGACATTCATGCTGAAACAAGCTGACTCATTGACACGGTGTTGCTCACAGAGTCCCACAGGGGTTAATGCTCATAAAGTACTTGGAAAAGGAAAGTGCCTAAAGCATAGTATGTGTCATCACACAGTTAATAAAACTAGAAATCTTAATTAGCTGTTTGCTGTTAGCTTGAATTCTTGTATTGCTTCAAAATAGCTCTACTGTACAAACAAACAAACAAAAAATTGCCAGAAGAGATTAATTACATTTTCTAATTAGCTGATATTATTGTCCAGAACAACTTAACCTGCTGAAAATTTCAATTGACATTACTTGTTTTAAGATCTTGTTTGCAGCTGCTCACAACTTTACAAGCCCATAATTCTGTGGACTAAAAAACTTTATATACATATGGTGCTTTGTGCATGGACTGTACACATAACTAGACCACACAAAATATGACTGAAATTTTTTAGCCCAAACAGCTCAAATAGCTCCTATTATAAGCAAGCTAGAGAAACAATATGCTGTTTTGTTCCCAGAAAACTCACAGTTAAAACCATAATAATGCAATAATTTTCTTTTCACAGCTGTGTGTTGTAATACAGGCTGTGCATTTGGCAAGGATGTGGCCTTAGCAAAACGACTGAGTCACTTTAATTCAGTCCCTCCCTGGGAATTACTTAATGATGAAATTATGTACATGGGCTCCCTATCTGTTCCAGAAAACTGATGTATCCTAGGGATCAATCTCATGGAATAATGCAGACTGCTGTTCATAAGATTCCATCTCAAAAGCTAAAAGGTGAATAGTAAACAAAGTTGTAGACTGGGAAGGAAAAAATATAATCTGATAAATTAATGAAGTCTTGTTTTCAGTGAATGGATGAACTGATGGTTAGTGAGCTTGTAAACAGATTTATTGAAGGTTGTAAAGTGAACTCACACATTTGTAGACTTGCAGAAATACAGGAGGAAGGGATAACATGAAAGCTTTGAAGAACAGATTTCAAGCATACTGGACATATTCTTAATGGCCAAAAATCCGCTTGGGGACAAATCATTTTCCAAATGTGCAATGAAGCACAACATCTGTTCCTTTTCTCCTCACATGCTTAGGACATCTTTAGTGACAGCAGACAGGTGAATTTTGTGATTTCTGAAATTCCAGTTTTTCCTCACTGAGATCTTCTGCCTGTCCTATTACCTCCCTCTGGCCACTCATTCTAGAACTCCATTCTAATAAATCAGAAGATATGACAAGCTAATAAAGGCAGAATTTCTATCTCCTCATTCACAAAACCTTCATCATTTCTTCCCTATGCATCCTACTTGCCAAAGACCATCCACATCCTTTCCAAACCCTTCCCTAGAATTTTCCATGTCCCTGGTTTTTTCAGCCTGTCTGTTGGACAAGAGGCACTACAGGTAGCCCAGTGAATGGGTGATTCGATGTTTGCCTCTCAACCACTGAGCTGGTCAGGAAGAATGTGACGTTCAGTAGGCACATGTAATCCTTAGGCTGTATTTTTGTACATCTCAGTTGTGAGTACTTTAATATAGTTAAGATTTCTACTCGTCTGTCCAGTTTGGCTGATGTTAGCCAGAGGGATCCAGAGTTATTTAGAGAAAGAGGACCGACAGAAAGAATCAGTCACAGAGACAGAAGTGATGCCATCACATCAGGCTCACCCCCTTAGGAAATCAGACTAAAATGTTGGACACTTTTAGTATCAAGAAATTTGATTGCTGCCCCAGAGAATTTCCTCACTGAATTTGCCACAGCTTTCTTATATGACTGTGGACACATCTCTTCAATCATCTAAGTATGATTTCAAACACAAAATGCAGAGGAGCTGAGCTCTGGTAACCAGATTAAAGTAACTAGGGCTTAAGTACTAGGGATAAGTACTCAACTTATCCTCAAAGAAAACCATTCCACAGTCTGTTGGTGGGATGGAAATGGTGTCAGTAGTATTGCAGCCAGCCACAACGGTACCAGCTGAAGGTTGTGACTATCTGCTGGTGTAAAACTCACAACTATATCCTTTCTGTTCTTACCACATCCCATTGCCAAATTCCAAGCACAGCTTCACTCCTCTGTCTTCCTCATGCTCCTTGTCATGATTTTCACTCCCATGACCTCCATAAAGTCAACTCTGTCCTCTTAGTATTTATATAATCTAGGAGTAACAATCCATGATAACAAGCTTGCATTTAGATTACTCTAAGAATACCTTTTGTTTCAACTTTCCTGTGGATGCTCAAACACTACATGCTGCTGTCACATCCATCTCTGTTACCAGATTTTACATTAGACAATTGTGCTGTCATTTTTCATTTATTTAACTTGATTGCCATTGGAAAGAGGAGATCGCTGACAGAGACTTCCATTATGAGCAACAAGAAATACATTTTTTGTCTTACACTGTTTTCCAGAAAGACAGAGACAGCCCAGTTTCTACTTTCCTTAGGGATACCATGCCAAGCTGAATTCATGTGCATATGGCCAATTAGGCAGAGAACATGCTTCCATTATTTAATTGGAAAGTGAAGATTTCCATGAAAGAGCCAAGAAAGTAAGATGAGGCTGGAGGGCCAAGATTGATCTGTACTCATGTGTAATCCTCAATATGTGTTATATACTTAATTACAGCTTTTGAACTTTGTGTTGTATATCATATTTTGTGCCTGTAATCAAAATGTCGGTTGTGTTTTTTTCATCTACGTCATTCCACTGAAATATTGGTCTTTTCTTAAAGTGTCATTTTGTGGGACATTTTGCAACACCCATCAGAATGAGGTGAAGTTCCTGTGCATTGATGCATCTCATAAAGTATTTTGAAGCATATAAACCTCCACAGGACAAGAAAATCCATTATAGAAATAATCCGGTCTCCAACATGTATGAATATTGAGTACAGTAATGAGCAAGATTTGCTAAGAGACTTTTGTGTACCCACTAGTTAAATTCCAAGATGAGTATTAAGAATTTTCCTCACTAAATGCTGTTAATAAAGGATCTCCTTGCAAGAAATCCATTGCAAACAATTCAGGGAACCTGTGTAAGCCTATGAATAATTCCATTTTTTACAGTCTATTGAGAAAATTCAAAAATATTATTTGAACTGTTATCTTTAATACTGCAGTATTTAAGAGAGTTTAAATCTTTCTATTCAGGATGTTACTAACTGTCAGAAATATAAAGTAGATGGCCCACTGAAACACTGGGCATAATTTGAAAGTGTAACAGTGGAAGATATCTTTTATCTGCTGCCTATGAAAATGGAAAACATCCACATACTTGTTTTCTGCTACTTCTTATTGAATTAAATTAAATGTATTGCTTCTTTTTTCTAGCAATATGTCTTTGTATCTGAGAAAATTACCTTCTTAACCCAAAATCTTGTAAGAGAATATGGAAAATAATTTTGATTATAATTTTCAGTAATTCAAACACTGTCTAGATTTCAACATAAAATGTGTGGAGTGCTGTTTTCCTATTTGTCTGTCTTCCTTTTTTTTTTTTTTTTTTCCTAATATTGCAGCAGTTGGATTCCTTAAACTTATCCGGATGATGTGAAAGCTGTATCAAGCACTCTTCATGTTCTCAAGAATCCCTAACAGAAGCAGCTCTTGAGATGAGATGCATACCATATTAAGCACACATTCAGTGGAGCAGAATTGTAAATGTAGATTCTTCTCTTGAATTGTCAGCTACTTGCATCATTACATTATTAATTTTTTCATCCTTGCTGTCCTACAGAGCTGAACAACCTCTTTTCCTCACTTCTTTCTTTCTCACTACCTCCTTGTGTTCTGCTTTTGAATTAGTTTGCAGTGAAATTTGTCCAAATTCAAGCTTCAGATTTTATTGCAATCACATTTTAGAGAATTCTACAGACTTTATGAAGTAAATCTTCATTTCTATTTGTTACTGGTTAATATGTGAATGATCTAGACCCATCAGCACACAGGATGTACAGCAGGAAGAAATAGAGACATAAGGGAGGAAGATACCCACTTTCTTCCAGCAATGAAGAATTGAACTCCTCACCATTTGGCAGATGCATATGGATTAAAAACAAAGAGCTCCAAGATGATCACTTAAGCTCATATACTTCAATCTTCATAGTACTGATGTAGAAATAATTTGGCTCAGAAATCCTAATGCTATATTTAGTTAAATGAAAGTACTTCTCATAAATGCTTTTATCTGGATGGCACACTTGGTTTTTCATCTATAATTTCCATTATAGATGGGTCCAGAAGCCCCACCCACCTTAAAAAATTTAGATTTTACTGACATTATTTTTCAATTTTTTTTTTTTTAATGTGTTTCTCTGCCCTAAAGAGCACATTCTGTTTTGGGAAAACATCACTTGGAATAGAGAGCAGTATGTAACAGTACGTTATCTGACTTTCAATGAATTTTGGGAGTACTTGATCTTAAAAACTAAGCACCACACATTGTAATATTAATTTCTATGCCTAAATTGAAGTATGTCGGCCTTAAGAACTTCAGTCACAGCTTTCACATCTGATGAAGACACACACAAAGTGCAGAATATTTGGAATCAAATATTTACTTGCTGATATGGATTTTTACAGGGTTTCTATCTTTAAAAACCCTCTTGCTCCTTCCCTTCTACTCTTTTTCACTGCAACTCCACTTTCCTCTGTCTTAGGAGTGCTTCATCTGTGCAGAATAGTAAGTGTTGCAGCATTTCCATGATTAAATTCTGTAAATGTTAACAATAATACCTTTTCTGAATTGTACCATGTAATCCTTAAAGTCAAGACAAAGAGCAGTCTTAAGAATGAAAGTGGTACATATTGCATTAGTTACCCTTGCTAAATTCCCTCTATAGTGCAGAGCTTTTAGTCTGAGTTTCAGAGAATGTCTCCAACATTTGAGCTTTTAAACATTGAACATCCTGTCAGAGGGAAACGTTTTCCCATGTAATATTCCGCTGCCATTGGTACTATGATAGAGAACTGCTTGGGATGAAGATGATAAAATGCATCTCTATCCTCAGAGAATTGTTCTAAGTTTTGTGTTTATGCTGTGTAATTATTTTCTGATCCAGTACCTTGTTATATTGGAAAATTATCATAGGCACATTTCTAATTTTAAAGAATGTTGTTTAGGATATTTTCACAAGGAATAGGAGCACAGGAAGGGTTTGAAGCTGGTTATGAACTTCCTGGTGGAATGCTCCAATCTCTGATGTCCTAGCAAGTAATAAGGCTCTTTTTTGTCTGACACCTGCTCCATCAGTCATTTCTGAGGAATGGAAAACAGGTGCTAAGAAGGGAACTAATTACCTCACTTCTTCATATACCAGGGCAAGAATTCTTGAGCATCACCAGAAAAGCAAACAGCTTACAGGAAGTCATTGTTCTAAGGTTTCTCAAGAGGTTCACAGGCTAAAACATAAATCCATCAGGAACTTGCAGGTTTGGATTTTATACTAAAGTTCATAAAACTGGAGTTAGGTGACATTTAAGCCTTAAACCCCTGGGTTTGCATAGTTTTCAGTCCTTGTATTTATTAATTAAATTTAAAAAAATAAAAGGCCTGTTTGTTAATTAAGGATGAAATTTCTAAAAAAATCTGAATTAATTAGGTAAGAACTTAAAATTAATTTGAGCCTTCTAATACCAAAATACTTCTCCAAAATCTAAGCCTGTCCTTCTCTAATGAAACCTTTTCTTCTTTATTTGAGTTATACTTGAACTGCTAAGTAACAGGCAAAAGTGATCCATGACAAAAATAAGATTCTGATTGGGCCTCCTATTTTCAGCATTGTTGCTGAAAACCTTTACTTGAAGAGGAAATGAAATTTTCTTTTCCTCTACAGGTAGAGGTTAATATGAAAGAGTATTCTATCTCTTGAGGTATTTATAGACCGGGCTGAAAGTGTGAGAGTTGTTCTGACTCACCTAGACCACAGAGCCTATAAAATAGATACAGGCACAGTAATTTTACCAGCTCACACATGAACCTTAACATTAAAACCAGCAGAATCTAGCTGTTAACAAAGTAAAACTGTCAATTGACTTGATATATTGCCTGGAAAAATTTATCTTAAAAATAAAAAAAAATAAAGTAAGAAACATCATAGAAATTATTAGTAGCTACTTCCTACAAAACCAAGGTCTGCTTCATGACACCTTGTAACACAAATGTGCCAGAAACCCCCAGAGACTTGATTTTCAGGCACTTTGGAAAGACTGTGAGTTTCAATACTTATGGATTGAAATCAATTAGGAAAAAAAAAATAATGGTAACAGAAAGTAATTTTTTTTCTCTTTCTTCATCCACCATGCAGAAGTACAGAGATATCTTAAAAAGAAAAAAAACCACCAAAATAAAATAATTATCAGTATGTGCTCATCAAAACATTGTGCAAGCTTTCCCAATTCTGAAGGCATGGAAAAGGGAGAGCCTTGTCACCAGTCAAACAACCAATGTTGCTTCCTTAAAATAAAAATCGCTGCTAAATGAACTGTCATACTTACAATCCTATCGAGACACTGATCTACACAGTGCCATTATGGAGAAAAAAAAAAAAAACCAAACACTTGATTTGTTTTTTTCTGATTAGAAAATGCAACAGCAACTGTAGACTCCTCACATAGCCTTAGGAATTGAGGTCAGATCTAAAACTACCATATCAAATTTTATCCAACCTAGAATTGTAAATTTCCAGGTTTGGAGTACCCACAACTTCTGTGGGCAACCTGCTCCAGTGCATCCTTGGACATGACTGAATTTCATGTTGAATGCACTAATGCACACTTCTACACACCTTTAGATGAGCTACAGGGTTTCCTTGGCTGATTAAATGACATTATAATGGAATTTGATGCAGGTACCTCTCTTCAATCCTCTGCTGCTGCTCCAGGTCTCTACAGGTGTCCTGTACTTCCTTGTATTCACCAGTTCTTTGTGAAAATTTAGGGCTTTTAGGTGACTCTAGACACATATCCAGAAGCAATACAACCAAGTCCTAGAGAGGGAAAAGTTTGTCTCTAGATCTGTAGGCCTGAAATTCAGTGGATGTGCTGGAGGATGATTCAGTTCCCAGAATCCCTACGTCTTGTATGGATTTGGCCATTTCATAAGCTCTGTGGTATCCGGTGTAACCATATGAGACTGGTAAATACAGTCCAGAAAATGTACAGCATTCTGCAGCAGAAGCTGGAAGCCATGCTGAAGTATTTCACTGCAGCACTGAGCATTAAATGTATGAAGATGAATTCAGTATCAACCTAGGGAAATACATTGTAAGGCCAAATAGGCAACAAGGTGAGATTTCAGGTGATAAATCCATGGACCACTGGTAAGTGGTGTGATAATTCCATTTGAGTGTGTGTGGTACTCAAAAAGTTGCCTTCAGGCATCTAAGAAATGTCAAAGTCTTAGAGATGAGACAGAGAGGGATGCTGGTCCCTTTCTAATGTCTAATTGTGGAGCTAACTGAAGTGGAAATTAAGCAGAGTATGATTACCTAAATCCTTTGTAGATCCCTTTGAAGTTGTTTGACTTTCAGAGTGTTGAATGTTCTTCACTTCCCAAAACCAGGGACTGATATCAGTGTTCTTGCTGAGGTTTTATTTTGTAAGAATGGCTAGAGGGCTTGATTTTCATAGGTGCTGAACAGTATTAATTAATGTCTGTAGTTTGGCACCTGGCAACTGCAGAACTCAAAATTATATGCTATGTTTGAAAACATCAAACTGTCCTTAAGCTCCAGGCAAACATTCTATAGTGGTAGAAAAGGTCTGTTTCCCCAACTTCACCTCATACATATCAATCTCTGAGTTTTATTTTTAAGTGTTGTCTGACTTTGGGGGGAGGGGGTGCTGAGGGACACTTGTTTAAAATGATTTTGCTTTTTCTTTTCTTCCTTAAATGGAAAGGATTATGTTTTCTACACACATAGGCCTGTGGGTCTGGCAAACAGCGACAATTCATTTGCAGGTGTGGGGAGACACCTTTTCCAGCCCTACATGTGTATTGTGGGACTATCTGCTTTGGGAAGTGAACAATCTCTGTCACTTAGCAACTACACTCCTTCTTCTTGGAGTAGGAGGAGGATGTTCTGCGCATGCATGTGCACCAGTAATCTGGTTTTCAGACCACAGAAGGTCTTGTTATGATACAGTCAGCCAGATCACATACTGTGGTATTTTCCAGATGATCAATCAATCCATTTCAATTCAGTGCAGGGAAAATCTCAACCAGCTCTTTTATTGTCCTGTCTCTGAGCTGAAAGTATTTGAGATCATTTTTTGCTGGAAAAAGGAAGGGAATATCACCTGGTGAGTTCCTAGCCTGAGTTTGTACTGAAGTCTGTTGCAAACTGTGTGAAGGGAAGTACACACAATGCTTCATTATAACAGAGGGAAATGTGAAAATCTCCCAGCCGCAGAAATGGTGAGTCATTATTGTTTTGCAGGACTGAAAGGCCATCATTTAATTGGTTAAGAAGCACACAGGATTCACACGATTTTCTCTCTGGACACTTGTCAGAAGGGCCATGAATCAGCAGTGAGCTGTTTATATATCCTTGTGCTTGCAATACCTGCAGGGGTGCACGTTCGTCATCCACTGCTGATGGGTCTGAGCCGTACACTAGATGGTGCTTGCACAACGCAGGCAGCAAACGTGTGTCTGTCTCGAGATGTGTCAGCACTCAGAGCTCCACCTCCTCCTCAAGTATTTCCAGTGATGAGCACTCTGTTCCAATAAGTGGAGCCCTGTACTAAAAACAGAACATTCACTCATGATGCAAAACAAAATGTTTATTTGCTATTTCACTGACCAAAGCAAACAAGAGATAAAATTACTTATTTTCATATCTATAGATATGTTTGCACATGCTTCTATGTATACACAGCCTTAGCAGCTCCAAGTTTCTAAAGACAGTCTTGCTGTTTTGAAACTTTTTTTATGCTACCTTTATTAAAGTGATACACATGCACAGAACTGAGATGAAGAGCTCTCGACTCTATGTTTGTGCGCAACACAATACCACATAAGTCTTAACTGTTATCTAAAACCTATCACGAACTATCACAAATTTCTGACAAGGAAAAAAAAAATAAAAGCATACATATCTTCCCCATTTCATCAGTGTTGTTCCAGAAAATAAAAATAAAAAAAAAACAAACACTGAATGCTGATAGGAATGATCACTGTGAATTATAAAAATAAATCACATATTGTGCAAAAGCTTTTTATATATCCCTGGAACCTATGAGAAACTAAACAGAAAAAAAAAAAACCAGAATCAATTATCTTTATAATTCCATGCGGTCTTAAATAATGTATATTTCAACAAAGGAAGTCTCGGGGTTTACTCAAAAATAAAAGTAAAAATGAAAATAAAAATAAAAATATTCAAAAATTGACAATAATTCAAGTGTTAACATATTATATATGCTCACTCTGTCCCAGCTCAAGTAGTATAAATGCACTACCTGGATTTACCACATATTGATTCTCAGTGCTTTGTTTTTGAAATCCGGACACAGTAATTTACAATAATCCAATAATCCAGTTATATATGCTTAACTCAAATTTTCTTCTAGGATTTTGTTTATTTTTGTCAAATCTGGAAGTTCATATACCTGGAATGTAGTCTAAATCAAATTACTTTCAATAGCTGCACATTTTGAGCAAGGCTGGATTTTGGACAGGGAAATAGAAGTGGATAGCAGGGCTAGGGGGAAGAGGATTGCCAGAAAGAATAAACTGAGCCAGGTTTTCTCAGATTTGTGCCAACATGTGAATCCAAAGATTCCGAATCAAATTGTTCTGCCAAAACACACTAAAAAAAGAGTTCTACAACAGTTTCTTCAGTCTTCTTATATTCAAGTTCATTGTACTCTAGGTGTTTGTAAGAGGAACAGTGGTGACAAGCTATACTCTGAACTTTATTAAAAGGAATGGAATGGAATGATGGTCACGGTAGTGGGTGTGGCTGCTCCTGAAAGAGTTTTGGAACTGTATACCAGGGACCAGTTGCTGAAGGTATAACAGAAGCAGATAAAAAAAATATTGAACAATGGATTCTCAAGACCCAGGATATGCCAGGCACCTCATTTAGCTGTGTTTTCACACCAGCTTGCCATGTTGACTTGAATGGAGGCTGAGTTTGCCAAGGATACTAAGCTGGGAGGAGCTGTCAACTCTCTCAAGGGCAGAGAGGCCCTGAATAGAGACCTTGACAAATGACAGAGAAGGGAAATCACCAACTGCATGAAGTTCAACAAGGTAAAGTGCCAAATTTTTACCTGTGATAGGGCAGCCCTGGGTGTTTGGAGACAGTGTGAAATGAGATCCTGGAAAGCAGAGCCATGGAAAGTAACCTGGGGGTCCTGGTCAGTGGCAAGTTGAACTTGAGCCAGCAGTACCCCTGCAGCCAGGAAGGACATCCTTGTCCTGGGGACAGCAGGCACAGCATTGTCAGCCAGGCAAGGGAGGAGATTGTCCCACTCTGCTTTGACCTGGGGTTGCCTCACCTCGAGTATTCTGAGCAGTTTGTAGTTTCCCACAGTGTAGGAAAGAGATGAAGGCCTTACAGGCCTTACAGGGTGTCCAAAGGAAGTCTGTGAGGATGGTGAAGGATCCAAAGGAGAAACAGTATGAGGAGTGATTGAGGGTCTGTTCAGCTGGAGAAGAGGAGGCTGGGGGGGGGCATCATCACTGTACACAACCATACATACATATTCTGTATATTTCTCAGGAAAAGCAGCAGAGGGGTTGGCTGATCTCTGTGGTGAACAGTGACAGGACATGAGAAAATGAACTCAGTCATGGAGGTTTATGCTGGATTTTCAGAAAAGATTCTTCCCCCAGATAGTGGCTGGGCACTGGAACAGGTTCCTCAGGGCAGTGGTCATCAGAACCAAACCTAACAGAGCTCAAGAAGCATCTTGACAACGCTCTCTCAAGCATATAGTGGGATTCTTGTGTGTTATGCTCAGGGCCAGGAGCTGGCCTTTGATGATCCTTGCAGATCCCTTTGAACTCAAGATATTCTATGATTCCATGGTTTTCCTACTTTAATTGTTCTAAAATCCCAGGAGCTTTGCTGACTTCACTGAGAAGGAAGAATGTGCTTTTAAATGGGGCAAGACATGCTAGCTTCCAAGTGGCTGACCATGGAGTAAGGTCATGCCAGACTATGTCTGCATCTGGATTTTGTTATTTAGAGAAGCAACAACACCTGTTTCCCATTTATGCAGAAGAATTAGCTCCAAACCTGGCTGCTATTATTTCCATTTGAATCCAGGAGGAGTCAGATGCCAGGTGCTGGCTTTTGCAGTTCTGCTTCACAAGGAGTTAGCTTGGTTTATTATACACTGTAGGCATTCTAGTTACAGGCAGTCCCACTTTCTTGTCTTATTCCCCTTGCATTCCTCCTGTATGCAGACTCTCCCTGTCTCCCCAGCACATTCTCAGTTCAAACTGGGAGACAAGACATCTAAACCAGTAAAATCTAGAAGTATTTAGGTAAAGTCTTCAGGTAAAATCTCTTTCCCAGACCTGCAGGAAGATCAAGAGGATTTCCAAACTGGGGACTGAATGTTTATGTGGGGATGGATGTTGGGAGGAAGCAGGGAGGAGACATAGGAACAAGTCATGTCCGGAGTTTTCGTGACTCAAATTCAGTAAATGTATCACATCAGTCATAGGAAAAATGTGTGCCCTGCAGCTGGAGACGAGGTGTCTGGACTGTCTCAGGTTGGCAGCTCTTTCACATTGTTGCAACCTGTACAGCAGATAGTTAATTAACCAAATGAACAGATCTTACCCTGGCAAAAGAGGCACACCCATGTCTTCCAGAGGGTGCACTGAATCACAGACATTGCTATTTCACCGTCTGTGTCCAGTGGAGGGGTGCGGGGGGGAGCTCATAACCTGCAGCAAGGCAGTTAAAATAATCGATGAGTGCGTGTTGTTCAATCCAAGACAGGGACGGGGAGCAGGGGGAGGGAGGAGGGTGTAGGAAGGGAGAGAGAGAGACAGAGAGGAAAGGAGGGAGGGTGTGGTGGCTAGGGAGGGGGGGAGGGAGGCGGGAAAGGTGCTGATTTCAGCCCTGTAGCGTCAGGATTGCGTCAATTTGGGTTTCAACCACGTACTCAGTCTCAGAGCAGAGCTACTCAGAAGAGCCAAAACAGGAAGGGGGTTGCAAATCAGTGTGCAAAGGGGAGGACCGAAGGTTCCCCTCCCCCGTCTCCTCCAGTCCCCTCGCAGCCTCCTCCTCCACTGTCCCCACTGCTCGTGTCTCCGGGTTTTGGGTGTTTTTTGTTGTTGTTCCTTTTTTCCTCCCTCTTTATTCATTTATTTATTTATTTTTAACTGCACTGGCAAAGACGATTACCTGGGCGCCGTGAGAGCGGACAGCCAGGGGACAGCAGTGCAGTGCGCTTGGTGCCCCGGGCGAGTCGCTCGGCGTCCCGGACAGCGGCTCCAGCACCGCGGACAGCGGCTCCAGCACCGCGGACAGCGGCTCCAGCACCGCGGACAGCGGCTCCAGCGCCGGACAGCGGCTCCAGCCCCGCGGACATCGCTCGCTACCAACATGGCCCCGATAGCGGACAGCCGCCAGCAGTTCGGTAAGTGCGTCCCGGGTCCCCGCACCCGCGGCTGGGAGATGCTCCCCTTCCCGGGAGAGGAGAAACCACTGCTGAGCCTCCCGGCGCCTCCCAGCTCAGCTTGTTGGAGGGACCTGATTTTCCCCGCAGTTCTTTTCAGGTCTCAGAAGTTGTGTGAATCTGCTTTCTTTCCCTAATCTCTCTTCCTTCCTCCCTACCCGTTCCTCCTCCCTGGTAAAGTACCGGAAGAGATAAAGAGATTTTTGTAGGTGCGGTTTTGGATGGGAGAGGTTTGGGGCTGTTTTCTGTGTCTTTGTTAAAGTAATGTGCATCAAGAGTTAGATGATGTAAATGCATCTTGTGCCACAGAGAAAATCTTTGTTCAAGTCATTCTTGGAATAATTGTCATTCCTTTTATTCTTATTGTAGGTCAATCATTAGTTAAAGTGAAAGGACATTGCTAGGAAGATGAAAATACAGGATTTCAGTTTTTTTAGCTGAACAGCTGCATCTTAACCAACCCAGTTTCATTAAGAATAACAAAGATGACAATGAACTTTTCTGTTTTGTCATTTCTGTGCGATGGATGCACTGTGGTACTAGAAATTTCAGAAACAGTCATGTATGTGCACGTATAAAATGCATACAGAAGTTGTTTTAGTCAGAAAAGCAGTAAGAGAGAACGTTTATGAACTCTGCTTTACAAATATTGACTCTAGACTACATTCCACTTGTTTTAGCGGTGGTTTGATTCAAGGATCATTCCACTGACTTAGTGAAGAGACTCCAGATTTATATCAAATAACTGGGATAGTAACTTCCCCCAGAATCAGTAGGCGATGTTTTCTATTCATGCACTGCCTTGAATGTTAATCAATTGATTATGACAAAAGCAAGAAATTAATGTTGTGAGAAAATTAGTTGTAAATACTAAATCATTTTAGTTACCATTTCATCTTCTATCCTATTCCACCCACTTGAGGTTTCTAACCACACTTGTGACATCATGCTTGTCTAATTACTTATTTAAGAAACATGATTAATATTTCAAACATTAAATTGATTTTATCACTACTTCCAGTAGTTGTAGAATTAAAGTAGAACATAATATCTATGATTACTATGAAAAGACCATTATCTCATTAGAAAGTACTGTAAATGTACAAACCATTCTTAAAAGATATTAAAGTATTCTGATTACTTTTCAGTTACTTTAGCTTTATATTTTTGTACTGTGTGCATTTTAATTGCTGCAGTGCAGGGAATTCTTGAAACTCAAAACCACGTGCTTAAGTTAGGAAAAATACTTTTTGATTATGTATATGGTTTTCAGTAACTTCATTAAGTTCTTGCAATTAAGTATATAGACTAGTGCAGATTGTAGGCATCAGGAAAGGGTTGTCATAAAAAATTAATAGCCAGGCCTGATCCTTTCTGTGCTGGAACATTATGTCCTACTTTGCTCTGATAGTATTTTTGTGGATTTTTTTTTCTGAATCATGCCACTGAAAAGCAAAGGTGTATTGGCAGCACATTTATCTACCCAGATTTTGCCTGGATGAAGTTGATTTAGTAATACAGGGGCATATTTTTTCTATACTCATCCAGAAGGACCAGAGAGAAAGAGAACTGTTACATAATTGTCTCTATGAATAAACAATGTCATGACATTAATATTCTATTGGACAGACAGGGTTGCAAGGAATAGAGATTAAGCTCTGATTGTTACGTTGTGGGAGGTTTAAACTCACTTAACAATGTTACTTATGGGCAAAATTGGCTTTCTAATTAGTTGTGCTCATTTACCCTTCCATGCATGCTTTGAAGGGCTAATGATACTCCATATGTAAATGATATAGCCACATGGCAATGGGGGTTGTAACAGTTGCTGAGGTTTCTCTTTATTCAGTGTAAGTACCGATTCATATTAAAACTGTAGAGAATTCTGTTCTAACATTTTTTCTTATATACTCCTAAGAAGTACTGACCCTTTCTGTTAACTCCCCACAAGCTCTGTTTCAGTGTCTTAAATATAAAGCTTAGTGGTTATCAATAATAAACTCAGCTTTGAACTCACATGTGCTACCTATATGTCACATCCATCTGGAAAAGACACTTGCCATATAATTATTCTAAATTTTCTTGATAGACTTCCTCCTGCAAAGTATTGAAAATCCCAGTGAAACTGTTGAGTGCTGTAACCTCCAATTAAACTCACTTCTTTCAAGAGGTATCTCCAGGCAATTATGTGATCAAACCATTAAAAAATAGTTAATTGAGTGTACAAAGTACTCTAGGAAACACTATGGAAGGCAGATGATGTAGCTATAAGTAATATATATTTCAGAGTGTATTTTACCTTACCAACAAACCTCCATAAACCCAAAGCTGAAACCAGCTGAGGGCTGTGTTACTCACAGATATATAAACTCAGAAACTACACATAGAGGGTTGAGACAGTACAGAAATTATGAACAGTGGTTATTATTAGGATGGGAATAGTATTTTCTTCCCTAACTCTCCGTGTATGGAAAAATACTAGCATAACAAGTGTGCCTTAGAGTGGGACTGCACACTGGTGCCTGCAGATGGCGAGCAATGTGTACAATGCAGAGCATTTCCAGTCTGTCAATCCTGCTGATATCACCATCTCATATCAGCTTGTTTTACTACATTATTGCTTTATTAAATATGCAGAATTTAAGGTACTGCTGTTTATGTGCTTGCTATTTATTTGATTTGCAGATGAAATTCCTACAGTGGTTGGGATCTTTAGTGCATTTGGCCTTGTCTTCTCTGTCTCCCTCTTTGCTTGGATCTGCTGCCAACGCAAATCTTCCAAGTCCAATAAGACCCCTCCATATAAGTTTGTTCATGTTCTGAAGGGGGTTGATATTTACCCTGAGAATCTCAACAGCAAAAAGAAGTTTGGAGCAGATGATAAAAATGAAGCAAAGAACAAATCAGCAATGCCAAAGAATTCTCTCCATCTTGACCTGGAGAAGAGAGATCTAAATGGCAATTTCCCCAAAACAACCACAAAAATGCAGGGTTCTCCAGATGCTGAAAATTCTTCTCCTAAGCACTTTGCAGAAAGGAAGAAAGATTCAGTATCCCCTGACAGCTTAAAATCCATCACTTCCCTCTCATCTGAAGATAAACAAGACAAGCTAGGAACTCTCTTTTTCTCCTTAGAGTACAACTTCGAGAAAAAAGCATTTGTAGTGAACATCAAAGAAGCTCGTGGGCTGCCAGCAATGGATGAACAGTCAATGACTTCTGATCCCTACATCAAAATGACAATCCTGCCTGAGAAAAAGCACAAGGTGAAAACCAGAGTGCTGAGAAAAACCTTAGATCCAGCTTTTGATGAGACTTTCACGTTTTATGGGATCCCCTACAGCCAAATTCAAGACTTAACACTTCACTTCATGGTCTTGAGCTTCGACAGATTTTCCAGAGATGATGTCATTGGAGAAGTCCTCATCCCCCTCGCTGGAATTGAACTTTCAGAAGGAAGGCTGCTAATGGACAGAGAGATCATCAAAAGAAATGTTAGGGTAACACCTTTTTTATTCAAAGTTTGAAAATTTTGTGACAGGGTTAGCTGTGATTCTTGTGTAATGCTGCTGCCATCTTGGAAAGAAAAACCAAAAAGATCACCAGGCAATTCCTGAGATGCTTTCCTAATGGCAGTGTGAGGAAGCCATTACACAAACACAATGGAAAAAAACACATTACAAACAAGGATGTTGAAAGAAATTGCTAATTCCCTAAGTTCTAATTTCTTATTCATCTGGTACAGCAGGTTTGAGAGGACCCATATTAGCTAGTTCAAGCAGACTCAACCCCCACTGATTTGCTTTTAATTGCTGTTAAATGAAAGAATAAAAATATTTATGTATTATTTCTTTTCTCCTCAATCCCCTTTTATATTTGACATAATTCTTTCTGAAATCTTACTGAAGTCAATGGAAATGTTACCTGCATGAGTTGTGTAGCATATTCTTAAGAAATGTAGGTAGTCCTTAGTTAGAGAAGTGGCACCTGTTAGAGACCATATTGTTGATGTTGTAGGGTGTTCTTGTACACTGGTGCTGTCACCACCTTGTCTCTCATGAATTGTGATACAGGCTGCAAGTTTACTAAAAGTCGTAGAAGTAGACTTGCTGGAGTTACCAACAAAACTTTCTGACTTTACTGGGACAGAAATATTTCATGCTGTGCTGTCTCAAATCAGGATGTAAGGGTCATTTACAACCACCCCAACTGAACCACAGAAATGCATAGGCATCACACACACATATCTCTTAAACCTCTGCTAAGGAAGTGGAATGTGTATTGACATTCAACATAATTGGTTTCAAATTATAAGCATGCTACCAAATAAAATTAATGTCTACTAGGCAGCATACCTATAGCTAATACTGTTATTTTGCAATTCTATCACTATATAGCAACAAATATAAGCATGTTGCTGATCTTTTGTTGATAACTTATTGGATTTTCTGGTATAAAAGGTACTATCTTCTCTTGTTTCTCTTGCCTTCCTTTTCCCTTTAAAATAAACAACTCCTGCTAATTCAAATCAAATAATTATAGAGAAAATCTTTGATCTCCCCTTTATTTCACATATATATTACACTGCTTTAGAGGGTCGAGGGATATGATTTCACTGACAGTTTGAATCCTTTATGCTTAAAATACTTTACTAAATATTTTTATTTACTTTTACTAGATTTTTTTCTCCCCAACATATCTTTATGGAATCTTGCTTTGCTTAAGATAATTTTCTTTTTTTAACTGAGATTTTTTTTTTTTCATGATTTCATTTCTACTCTCTAAAGATAATAATGTCATGTCAACCTATATTGTCTATTTATTGTTTTACTTGTTCAGTCAGATAAACAAGCATAGGAAAAGTTTTATAACAAATAGAGAAGGAAATTATATTAACTATGTAAATCAGAATAGCTGCGTATGTTATGCTCTTTTACACAGTTTCAGAGTATACACTTCTGTGACATTTCATAAACCTTTCTAACTCTGGTTTAAAGCTTGGTCAATATAATTACTTATAAATAGTTTTATTCTTTTTTTTTTCCCCTTTAATTTCCTCAGAAATCATCTGGTCGTGGAGAATTACTGGTCTCTCTCTGTTATCAATCTACAACAAACACACTCACTGTCGTTGTTCTAAAAGCCAGGCATCTACCTAAATCTGATGTGTCAGGATTATCAGGTAATGGTTTAAATAATGAATATACCCTAAGATTATGGAGCAGAATGATAAAAGACAGCTGAAATACTGCATTTCAAAAACTAAAAATATTCAAAAAATGAAAAAATGGTATTTACACCCTATTCATTTTATTAATATCTAGGTCAATGTTTCTAGGGTATGTATTTTACAAATTTGTTCTTCAATCACATCAAAAAAATGGTGACATCTGTTAGCACTGGAAACCAATGAGTTTTATGATTGTCTTGAACAGAACCCATCTGCCATAAGCGTGGGATGTTGTTTGCAGATACCAAAAGCTTTATTTATGACAAAAAAAAAGAGTTTATTTGTAGAAGATCAGTATTGAGTGAGATCATCACTTGATTTATCTCAGAAGAAAAGCAGCCTCTTACCTCTGTGTTGAATTTGGCCCACTGAGCCCTAGCATTTTTTGGCAAGGTGAAAAGGTGAGCTGTGCCAGTGCTGGGAGGAGGCAGCATGGCACACATGCTTTATTATGAGCTAAATTTGGGGTGCACTAAGAGGGATCAGGTTTTATCCTCTCTTCTCCTTGTCTGCTGCTATTTCTCATTCAGTGGAATCTCCATTGAAACCAATTCTAGAATTGCACATAGAAGGCACATTAAGGCTATATAACATAATAAGAGTATAAAATTTAATGTCCTATATATAAGACTGCCACACAAATACAACAGTACACGAAAAAGGGCTGTAGTACCACATCTGCTGCTCTTCTTTATTGAACTTATAGTCTTCCATTTCATTCTATATTATGAACAAAGCAGAAGAGGAAGTAGATTCTGGAATAATGATTCTGAATAATTATCACAGCAGTCAATTATACAATTTTTCTATTTCTCATAGTGCAATTTACTTGGAAAATTAGCTCATCCTGAATTAAATGAAACAAATCTATAGGTAACTCTCATTGAGTTCCATTTAAATCTTTCTTTTTATCTAAATTTTGTTCACATATCAGAAGGAGAAAGGATGCAACAATTTACTTGACTAAAAGAGAGGATATGTACTTTTAAAAATCAACCCCAAAGTCACAGAAGATAGTGGTGGTTTCATGAAGGCAGCACAACAGCCAGCTGATCTCAGCAGACCTACCTGATGTTTACCCAGGTGGGAAAATAACTTGGTAAAAATAGCCCTCCTAGTCACAGCACCCACCTGAACCCTATGGAAAACCCACTGTTTACTCCACCTCTTACAAGTAAAGATATAAAATTTGTTTGCTTTTCCTGCATCCCCCAGGAGAGCCTTGCTAACTATAATAGGAATACAGTAATTCTGCAGGCAGCCATGTTGCACCTGGACACATTCTTCATTTAAACAGTTTTTCATTATTTTCTATTCATCAGTAAGGCCAGGGGCAATAAGTATTTGGGTGCCAGCAGCTCACCGCACTTAGGAAAGTCATAATTTCCTCTATGACTTTCCCCTCATTCCAATAAAAATCTTGGAAAAGGAGAAGGATGGACTGGTGTTTCTATGGGATAAAATAATTCCACAATTCAACCTCCTTGAGAAGAGGGGAATTTTTTAATACTCAGAAGCTCTTCCATTTTCACAATCTCCTTGATTTCTTTGGTCACTGGAGATGAGTGACCTTCATTAGCCTAATAAAATCAAGAGGAACTCTTTAACCTTATCAAAGGTAACAAAACTTCCTCTAAAAAGAAATGGAAGCCAGTATGAATCCATTGACTGATATTCATTTTGATACTATGTTTATATGACATACATTTCAAAGCCATTAAATATCTTCACTAAGCCCTGTTTTTGAAATGTTCACTATGGTAATAGAACGTGAAAGAAAAGAGATACTCTATTACATCCTCTCTATTACTCTATTCTAGTAGACTATTGTCAGTTCAAGGGAAAACATAACTTTTACTCATCTAACCATTTCAATCTGGTAACTGTGACATAAACTGTACAAATACTGTTCAGCTTTAGTATTCCTTCTTTTAAAAAAGTGTCAGGTGCTCTTGATGATTAACTTGGCTGATTGTTTACATAAAATAACATGTTTGACTGTGTTCAGTAGAGAAGAGTTTGTACTACATCATTGCACCACAAGAACCTGGAAACAGGCCCATAATTTCACAGAATAAATGCCAATGTAATTGAAAGGGTTGAATTTTAAAATGTCTCCTCTGAAAGAATGAATATGGCCATTATTGAAGACAATAGCAAGGGAAACTCACAACAATTAAATAAAATTATGATGAATGCAAACACTCCAAGTTGTTTGGCAGCTGAAAATACGGACATTTTCCCTTCCTATATTCAACAGTAGTACAGCATAGGTATAAAGACAGATACACATTCCAACAGCAAACATACCCTTACATTTAAAGTTTAGTGTCACATTTGTTCAAAAACAATTGGTGGCCTCAATTTAATCAAGTGAATTGACCTCACTAGAACCCCAGTAGAAGTATCACATCCTTTCTCTCAGCCCAAGTTTATTCAATCCTTTCTGAAGACCTTCTCTTCATAAGTTTGATCAGTGCTGAAGATTATACTTCAGTAGAATGTGTGAAAAGCAAATTTCTGTGCATACATATCACATATTTTTTGTAGACCTTTAGAATTTTGTGCATTTTCAGATCATCTTTGAATATGGTAGATGTGTTGTTGGTTTAATGGACTATAGGACAGAACTTATCTCTTGAAGTAAATGCCTGCATTTGATCACAGTCTAAACTTCACTGCCTGGCTTGAACACTATTTTGGTGACCATAAAAGGAAATTAAGGGGCTAATTCAGCTGCAAAGGAAAAAAAGTAAAAATTGAATTAGATGAGTCATCTTTAATAACTTGAAACAACTACTCATTGTGATGTAATTATATTGGATAATTATGGAATTTACCATAAACTAGATCAAGGAATTTCTAAACAATGTTCAATAGCTGATCTGTGCTCTTTCTTTTCATTGCAGACCCTTACGTCAAAGTGAACTTGTATCATGCCAAGAAAAGAATTTCTAAAAAGAAAACCCACGTGAAGAAGTGTACCCCCAATGCAGTGTTCAATGAATTGTTTGTCTTTGACATTCCTTGTGAGGGCCTTGATGATATCAGCATTGAATTTCTGGTTTTAGATTCAGATAGGGGGTCGAGGAATGAGGTCATTGGCCGGTTAACCTTGGGATCCTCAGAAGAAGGAACAGGTGGAGAGCACTGGAAGGAAATTTGTGAATATCCCAGGAGACAAATTGCCAAATGGCATATGTTATGTGATGGTTAGCAGCTTAGAGAAGGGTTGGATCTTAAAACTCTATGTATTATTTCCATAGGCAAGGAGCAAGTTTTTTTTTTCTTTGTTTTTTTTTCTTTGCTATGTATAATTACTAGCTTTTAACCACAGAACTTTTTTTTTCTTTTTTCAGAGGGGTGGGGGATTTGAAATGAAATTGGATTGAATTATCAAAACAGAAGGTAACTTAATTTTTACAGTAAAAAACAGAATTTCTATTTCATTAAACTTTAACATAATTAGTTTAGATTAATATTCTTCTAGAGTTTAAGTGACCTGTAAATTCTGAAGCACTGTAAACCTCAAGAAGAACAAACTAGTTTTTGATAGAGTCACTTATTAGTGACTCATATATAGAAGAAGATAACCTTATTACAATACAATTACAAAAAAAACCCCACCTGTGGCTTATTAGGGAAGGGGATGGATCTATAAAAACCATGGGGATTGAGGGTGAGTAGGGGGGAATTCTTCTTGCCCCTCCACCAAAAACCTTTTATGAAAATTTAGTTATTATTTGTAAGTTTTGGTTATTTATACTTTGATCATTCCAAAGAATGAAGATGTTTTCAGCATTTAACTTTACATATCACATTGTGTAAAACTATTTTTTTGAAGTGTCAAAATATTATTATCACACTTGGATTTCCTTACTAATTTTTTTATATATAGTTTATTTTATTACAGAGACCGAAACAGATATGTTCTTCAAACTAATGATCACATTAACATACACTTTTTTGTTAAAAGGGCTCCTTTACGGGTGACTGTACATGTTACAGTATAGCTAGAATTCGGGGTTAGATATGGCTTGTATTTTTTTCCTCTAGATAGGATTAAACTTTAAACATTTCAAGCCATACAAAAGAATTTCTGTTGAGATGATGTAACTTACAGGATATTACAATCAATTACTTTTCCTTTTAATAATTACTAATTATATCTTAAAGATTCATTAGTATGAAAAACAGGTTTATGTTTTTGTTTATTTTTTTTTGTTTGTTTTAAATTTCATTAAAAATAAACAAAATAGTGAATAAATAAAGAAGAAAACCTTATTCTGCTGTTTAACTTCATGTATTTAACCTCCTGGACTGTAATAAATGCCATTACAGTCAGTATCAATTTACAAACTTCGATGCATTTTTAAAATTTTGCTGGAGAAGAAACCAAATTCACTTTATAATTTCTCCAATATTACGTAGACAAAGTACTTGGGAAGTACTTTGATTATATGAATTAATGTACATTACTGACTGTACTGAAAATGGTGGTGGTAAGGGAAAATAACATCCTGATTTCATGCCAGCGTGACATGTCTAAACTTAAATTGTGTCAGGCTGAGGAAATATCAAGTGTAACAATAAGAAGCGTACAAATAAAGCATTTAGACATATGAAATTTAGTCTTGGTCACACCAGATAGGTTTTTAGGCTGTCAGAACTATAGCACAACTATAAGCAGATTATTTCCTAAAGTTTGTGCACTAACTTCTGATACAGATTTGTTTGCAAGTATTAGTCCTACTTCATTTTCAAGTACAATATATATAAAGAAGAAGATAGTGATGTTAGCTGTTGACATAAGAAGGGTTAAAAAAGTAGAAAACCATTTTCAGTATTTTTGCATACATCATTTGTCACATGTAATCCCATTGAAGTGAATGAGACTACTTGGGAATTAAGGTACTGCTCATTGTGAGTAAAGGTAGCAAAATGGGCATGCCAGGTTAGAACAAACCAAACATACATTGAATGTCAATCTACTTTCATTAAACAACAGACCTAGGTCCTACTTAAAACTGTTGGGGATTTGTTGTCTACTTTACCTGTTCTCATATGGCCAAATTATGTTTGCAGGAAAGGACACTGAAATATGAAATATGCAAGTAGACAAATAGTACTGGGAGAATTCCATTGAGGCTCTTCCAGGTTTTGTGTCAGTATTTTCTCCAGTTTTTGAGAATGTGTTTGATACAACAGTGTTTATAGATTTCTGTAAAAATACATTTTCAAATGACATAAACATGCTTTTTATGATGATGCTAAATGTAAAAATATTGCGTATTGTATGTATAAAGGAGAGGAATCTTTTTTGATTATTTCTTTAGAAAGCTGATTAACTGCTTAAGGGCTAGAGTCTGCCAGCTGCATTCAAGCAGAGCTAATCCAAAGCCACCAAATGAAAGGATAGATGCCCACAGGCTTCAGCGGGGTTTCTAGAGCAATCACAGAGCAAAACTCTCCTGCATCAACCCAGAAATGCCACTGGGACCATGGATATGGGGAAACACTGTTTTACCCAATGGAGATTGGGAGAGTTTAGGTCAATATAACACAATCAGAGTTGTTATAATTTCTGAAAAGGAAAGACCTGAGCTGGAAATGATTGCATCAAAGAGAGTGGGGCATCTTGCAATTAAAAAAGATGGAGGTTTTTGTATGCTGGCCCATAAGTAGTTTATTATCTCTAAAAATCAGATGACAGGCATCATCTGTCTCCAATGAACACAAAATATGACATTAGGGGATAACAATTCATCTTTTTGAATTAATGCTGGGCTGTGATGATCATCTTTCATTTTGCATCCAACAAGTCGTCAGTAATTTCTTTTTTCTTAGTTTTTATAACAGCTTGAGAGTCAATATTTCTACCAGCTAAATGGCAGGTTTTTTTGGGGGTAGGGGGGTTGGAATGGGAAAGGGAAGCAAAGAAATTTTTATTAAATCTAAAAAAATCCTGTAAATACATGTTGGTTTTGTTTTGCTTTGTTTTCATTTAAAGCAATTCTTAGTTTGGAGAGTTGAATAATGACGACTTGTAACACATTTTAAAACAGAAAGAGGCAGGAGAGTGAATGTAGGCCTGTACTGAGGTGAGAAATTCTGCTGTTTTATAAAGTATTCAATTCTCATTGTGAATATCGAACTCTGTTAAGGATACTGTACTGTATTAAACATGTAAAAAAATGATGTTTGTCTAAGTAGCTTACAAAAATAATAACTCCTTGAATGGGAGACTATCCATGTCTGGAGATCTGTCGTAACTAAATACCTGATTCGTTATGGTGTTGTAACTTAATAGAAGCTATTCAGAGGAAGCATGGTGTATGAGATTTTGTAAGTTATTTGTGCTGGTTCTGTATGTTGTGCCATGTGTGTAAGACAAGAATAAACTGCTGCTTTTGTTCATCCCATCCCAAAATAATTATCCCACCTATGTATCTTTCTTTCGACCCCCCCCCCCAAATATTTGTGCTATTGTTTGTGTTCATGGTCTACTCTTTCATGCTTCTATCAGAAAGCATTTGACTTGCAAAATCTTCCTCTTCTCACAGAGGTGAATTAGATTTGTTCTGCCAAATACTACTCAGGCACATCACATGTTCTTTATTCCCAGCTGCTTGATGAATATGAGTCTTGAATTGTACTCTACACTCAGGCTAGAACTTGGAACAGAGCCCATGACAGAAAATATAAGTCTTATAGGGACCGATATCAAGAATCAATTATAATATATTAGGTAGAAGCAGCAAAATTAAAGTTGAATTATCATACTGTCATTCTAGTTGTTTTCCAGAAGCAAAATATTTGCCCTGGCCAATCATGCTGTACCACTTCCTTGTAGACAAGGGACTCATGTGAGGCTCCAGCTAGTCAGGTGAGTTTGGAAGTTGGGGTAGAGAAAACATTGATTCAAGTGCTATACACATATAGAAACTTTGCTGCTTTGGTCTCTAAGATCATTACTAGCACAGAAACAGAAATCAGGGAAGGAAGAAGGCAGCTGCAGCTGGGATACAGACTGCCATTTAATGACTCCCATTGTGAGCTCCAGCACCTGGAAGGGATCCCTGGTCATTGCAGCAGAAATCAGTTACAGGATTCACGAGCCAGATGTATAAAATAGAACATCTTCCACATTTATAAGCTGGTATATTTCTCTCTGACAAATCTCCTGTCCCCAGGAGGTAGGTATCAAGTGACACTGCTCTACTCCATCCCATGTAGGTACTTCTTCTTTCTTCCTTGCATTGTACAGCTCTCCTCAAACAATGGTGATTCACATGGTTCACATTCTAGACCTACTTCTTCAGGACAAAGATCAAGAACATCTTTATGTTTTGACCAAGAATGTCTTTATGTTTTCATCAAGGATGTCTTTGTGTTTTTCAAATACAATGCAGGTGAGTCTCAGGGAGAGTCTCAAAGTTCATGTTCTGATTGTTATTTGTTCCTCAAATTGCTGCAACAGACCATTGAGAGAGGCCTTGCAGATACCCTCCTCTCTACAGGACAAATACCCAGGGTCTAACAGTATTGTGTAAGTTCATTGTATTTTATGGCATCAGGATAAAACATGCGTAACTGTGGTAAAAATACATAACCACAGATTGCCATACACAACATCTTTTTTTCTCTAAAACAGGATTGAAATATGGTCTATGTAAGCTGCTACCTTTTCATCTGCTCTCTCCTTCATGATGTCTCATGGAGGTGCTGAACAACTCACAGCATTCTTGCAGCTGCTATAACTGGCACTGATGTTATTTGCTTTGCTGATAGTGACTCAATAATTCAAATTAAACAGTTACCTTAATTCAAAAAGTCCTACCCATTCTCAGAGGCTCTTTACATATTTTTAACCCTCCACAACTGAACAAGTGTTGTAACACAACTTTGGTCTGGAAGAAGCACTGCAGTACTGTTTACAGTTGCAGCATAGAAGAACTTTAGTAGAATAAAAGGATCAAAGTGAGAAAGAAGGGAAATTAAAGAAGTTAAATGCTTTGCTATGTTTTTGCTATGCTTGCACTGTTATGCCATTGTGTGCTTCTTTACACAACCAGAAAACATTCTGCAGTCATGAGTGTGACTGCTCTGATTGCATCATAACAACAAAATCAGGTGTTGTCCTGAAAGGACCAGATTTCTCAAGGTATCACCAGGGCAGGCTGGCAGATCGAGCATCCCTCCCCATGTGGATGTTGTCTCCAGTATCTCTCCCCTTCTTCTTTTCTGTGAGCACACACAGCCTGGTGCTCCAGGCTGAGGCTTGCTCCTGTGTTCCATCCCGAGACACTGAAAATCTCAACAGATTTTGGCATGTGCCTACCCTCACTATTCACTCCACCTGAAGCTACAGCAGCCCCAGTCATGTAACTCCCACATATTTTAAAGTTTCTTTAATGGTGTAACTGCTTCTCCTTAAAAAAGTAGCATGTCATTCACCCTGCAGATCCAGCGGGATTCCTTGCTGTGAATATTTCTGACAGCAACGTGCTCTTAGGTCAGAAAAGAACAGGTTGGGTCTGACTGGAAAAATGCTCAGCCACCTCTCATCCTGACAAAGGAAATTTCACTCATCACCAAATCTTTTTTTTTCCTTTTTGGACAGTCTCTCAAGGTTTTTTATAGGTGACTGAGCTGTAAGAAGATGTGGTTGTGCATTTTTGTAAGTGGATGTTGCGGCATGGAATTTGGGTTTAAGTGAAATGTGCAGGAATGTCGAGTCCCACTGGGTGACAGGTAAGTGCTGTGCTACTGAAAGCAGCTTCTCTGGGGCTGTGCTCACACACAGGGCTGAGGTAGCAGTCATGTGCAGGAGTTCTGAGTCATAGCATTTTGGATTGTGACTTAAACTAGAATAGATTGCTTGCAATATAAGTTAATGTTGCAAAAAGGTCCCTGTATTTCTTCCATGTAAGAAATACTGCGTTATGAAAGGCTCTAGTTCTTAAAACAACCCAAACCCAAACAAAAGAACAACAAAACAAACAACAACAACAACAACAACAACAACAAAAAAACAAACACAAAAAACCCCAAAAAACAAAACAAAACAAAACAAAAAAAACAAAACAAAAAAACCAACCCCCCCCCCCAAAAAAAACCAACAAAAACAAAAAACAAAAACAAAAACAAGGAAAAAAGCATAAAATCCAAGATACAGAAGTTCAAAATGCACAATGAAACACATTAAGACTATTTTCTTTAGAAATTGAAGGTAAAAAAGTGTCACTGTGAAAAATATCATGACTGTTACAGTTCTTTTTTCTAACCAGCTAAGGGTGCTGTATGGTGACTGTGATATTTAATTTACTCTTGAAGGCAGCACTAGGGATAACCATGATTTTTCTCTGACAGATGCTGTAAATATTTTACATGGCTCAGAAAACACAACTGTTTTATGGAAACAAGTAAAAAGTATTTCACAGCATCACTTGCCATATTGATTGAATCGCCATAATACCCTCTCAATGAAATAGCCTTTAGGATTGTGTGAATGAAAGTTTCTAGTTGAAGAGGGAAACCTCTGCATGCCTACGTCTGAAGTGCCTCTGTATGTTGATTTGTGGGGCAAATAAACAGTATCCTATCCTCAATTTTCCTTTCAGTATCATGGGATAAAGCTTAACAGCATCAACAGCAGATATTAACTTCATGACTTTTGTTGTGAATTATTATGTTTGCTGTTCTCCAGGGTTATAATGCTGATCTGGGGACTGTATTTTCTAAAGACAAATCCCTCAGAGCTGTGTGCTGGAATGGATATATATGGAGAAGAAAGTAGATGTGAATTACAAAAAGGTGTGTAACAATAGAGAATTATCCCAGGCTAAAATCAGAAATTATATTGAACAGCAATAAAAGGTACAGATAAGTAAATCAGTTTGAAGTGTAGATGAGTAAAATGTTGTCAGCAGAAAAAAAAAAGGAGGTAGAAGTCTGATACTTTTAAAGAACAAGCAACATCAAGATGTAGTTGGCCCTGATACACATAAGTCCTGTGAGGAGGGGCTGAGGGAGCTGGGAAAGGGGCTCAGCCTGGAGAAAAGGAGGCTCAGGGGGGACCTTGTGGCTCTGCACAACTCCCTGACAGGAGGGGACAACCAGGGGGATTTGGGATCTTATCCCAGGGAACAGGGACAGGAGAGGGAACAGCCTCGGGCTGGGCCAGGGGAGGTTCAAGTTGGACATCAAGAGGAATTTCCTCATAGAAAAGGTTGTTAAGCATTGGAAGAGGCTGCCTGAGGAGGTGGTGGAATCACGACTCCTTGGAGGTCCTCAAGAATTGACTGTAAGAGGCACTCAGTGCTCTGGTAGAGATGACAATGTCATGGTCTTGGAGAGCTTTTCCAACCTAAGTGATTCTGTGGTTCTGTGATTCTGTGATTTGTGTTGGTTGTTTTTTGCCTTATTCACTCAGTGAAAGCAGCATATCCTTATTTTAACCTGCTTTGATACACACTATGTTCACTATGTTCACTGTGTGTGATTGGTGCTGCAAGTGTTGAGTATTGCACATCTTTATTTGTACAAAAAATTGCCTAAGGAACTGTTTCACTGTTAGGAAGTTCTGGGCCAAGGTTGATACTGTCAGGTCTGGACTGATACAGTGATCAGGAAGTTCTGTTTGTCTCAGGCGTTCCTCTAGTATCCAGGAAAACCCTTTTGCTTTCATTCCTCGTTAGGAGACACAAAGAGGGAAATTTTGACCAGGGGTGTATGTTCAGAAAGGTTTGGTTTACTGCTCTGCTCCAGGCTTTTTGAATCACTACATTACTAATTGAGCCTTTCAGTACCTAAAGGGAACCTAAAAGAAAGTTGGAGAGAGACTATTTACAGAGTAATGTAGTGAAGGAACAAGAGGGAATGGTTTTAAACTGAAACAGAGAAGGTTTAGAATGGATATTACTAAAAAATTCTTTACTGTAAGGGTAATGAGGGTCTGACACAGCTTACCCAGAGAAGCTGTGGTTGTCCCATCCCTGGAAACATTCAAGGCCAGGTTGGATGAAGCTCTGAGCAAAATAATATAGGGGAAGTTGTCCTTGCCCATGACAGTGGAGTTGGAATGAGCTGATCTTTGAAGTCCCTTCCAACCCACATATTTTGTTATTCACCCAAACAGACACCTTAGGTTTGTTACTCTTCTTGCCCCTGTTTCCAGCAGTCATGGTTCTGCTACATCCACAGACAAATTTTTAATTTCTGATGCATTTACCTAGGTAACCACATCCTCACAGGCTTTCATTGAGACCTTTTCTTGGACATGGATGGCACTGCCAAACTTCACTCCCACAAAAGTCTCCAGTGCTTCTCTATGAAGTAAGCCATTTCTGGCTATGACTGTCCCTTAATCATTTATAATATCCAACCCTTCTTGTGATGCTTTCTTGGACTTTTTTGCATCTTCTTACATTACAATTGGCCACACTGAGCAATTTCTTACATCAGGTTCAGTAGTTTTATTGTTAATGGCCAATGCCTGCTCACTGGTTATTTATTTATGGTCTAACATTAACTGGCGTGTTCCACATATGTTCCTATGCTTTTGTGGGATAGAAAATAAGCTTCAAGAATTACGCTTGGGTTGTTAATGTTCAACATATCTGTGTTAAAAAAGTAGTTACAGTAATTTCACGAATATAAGCCGCACGAACTATAAGCCACATCTGTGTGTGTTAGCAAACATTTAGTTCTTTGTCCTTAAATAAGCTGCACTTGAATATAAGCTACTCTGTCGTTCACAGGGAGGACCCGCGTGCAACGAAGTTGCCAAATAGTAACAGAATCACGGCATGGCGGGGGGTTTACTGGCTCAGCTAAGGCTGTGCAGGCTCGGCCCACTCGGGGCTGCTGACGGGGCCAGGACGGAGCCCTCCCTGCTCCCGTGGCGGTGGGCAGGGACAGAGCACCCCCGCTCCCATGGCGGCGGAGGGGAGGGACGGAGCCACCCCTGTTCCCATGGAGGCGGCGGGGACAGGAATGGAGCCACCCCTGCTCCCGTGGCAGCGGCAGGCTGGGACAGAGCCACCCCTGCTCCTGTGGCAGCGGCGAGGGGGACGGAGCCACCCCTGCTCCCATGGCGGCGGCGGGGGGCAGGAATGGAGCCACCCCTGCTCCCGTGACGGCGGTGGGCAGGAGCAGAGCCTGCCTGCTCCTGCCACGGCAGGTGGGGGCAGGAGTCCCCCGCTTACCCCACGGGCCGAGGCGATGGCAGCACGGGGCCCCCTCGTCTCTCCCTCGGGCTGTGGCAGAGGGGGGAAGCAGGGACCTCCCCGCCCCCCGTGCTGCCTGCAGGGAGCCAGCTCCACCCATGGCACAACAGAGTAACAATTTGTAACAATTGCGAAATGCCAGCTTTTACTGGCAGGCTGCTCGACTCGGCACCTCGGTTTCCACTTCAGGGATTGGAAATGTCAGAAAATTATTCACATATTAGCCGCCCCTGAATGTAAGCCGCATTTCCGGTGTGGGAGCAAAATTTTAGTAAAAATGGTGCAGCTTATATTCGTGAAACTACTGTAATTTGTTTTGCTTTTGTACCATTGGATGGTATTTTAGCTCTGGCCTCATTTAGGTGTGGAACACTGTGATACCTCTTAACACTTGATGTAGATAGGTCAAATTGAATCTTTCTTAAGCCTTTCCTTGTTGAATCAATCATGTGTGTTCTTTCATTATTAATTTGGATGAACTCTGTTTTCTCACAGTTATTGCACGGATTCTGAAAAAAAATACATCCCTTACTGTAATACAGCCAAAAGAAAATTTCTATTTTATCCTTCTCTCCCTGCAGCCAACATCACAAAGACATAGAAATGATTCTTCAATACTCAGTGGAAAATCCTGATGCACAAAGCTGAGGCAGCTCTGGGTTTTTCACAAACTAGTTTATCCATCTTTGATAAACACTAAAAAAGTGCAATTAAGGTGAAAGTTGGGGGAGCTTTTACTCTTTCCCTCAGTGGAGAAAATTTTTCCCAAAAGCATGTCAAAGGAACCTGGCCCAGGCAACTCCCTGGTTTCTGATTACTCAAGACAAAAGAGGGGGTGGGGATGAATAGCTGTAAGTTGCTTTGTCCTTGCGAGGAGCCACTCGCGCTCACCAGCCCGAATGCGGAGGAGAGAATTTCTTTTTCCTCCATGGTGTGACCAGGCCCTGCACTCCAACACTGCTACAGCTTCCTGCTTCTGAGAACAACGTTGAGAACCGAGACGTAAACAGTGAGCGGAAGTTTCTTTTCCTTCACACTTCTCCCACCTGGGACCCTCCTGCCACTGCTGCCTGCCTGCTCCTGCAGTTCCTGTGACTGAGAGAAAGAGAGAAGGCCACTCTGCCCCAACTCCACTGGGACCGTGTGGAGGAGGAGGGCATCTGACTGGACAAAAGGACTGAGACTGAGTTTCGTTCTGTTTTGTCACCGATCTTTTTGTAACTGATGTTGTTCTTGTTTGTCTTGAAGATATATCAGTAAAGAACTGTTATTCCTAAACACATACTTTTTGCCTGAGAGTTCCTTAATTTCCAAATTATAGTAAACTTGGAGGGAGAGAATCTTCACTCTCCATTTTGGGAAAAAACTCTTGCTTTTTTTTTTTTTCTGGCAATACTGACCCTTAAACCAGGACAGATCTTTGCGCCCAACGTGGGGCAGAGAACAAAAGGAATAACAGTTCTTCAGTTGCCTAAGATTGTGTTTTTGTGTGCTAGCAACATGTGTTCCAGTTTAATCCGGTTTGGGCGGCACATGTTCATACATGTATCTCTCCCATTTGCAAACCCTTATCTAAACATGGGCCGTATAACTAAAGCTACTGTGGCTGTTATCCAACTTGCTTTATGGGTTGATAAGGTGAGGAATTCATGGATTTTTAACTTCCTTTGGAAGGCGGGTACATAGATTCAGAAATACCACACACTAACTGCATGGTTTTGGGGTTACTTTAATAATGGCACCTACTGTGAGGGAATAACATCAGGGGAAATTTTCTCCCAACCCTTCACCCAGATTTTTGGGTCTATCCCACCAGTTTTTGAAGAGTTCAAATCTCCTCTAAATGCTAATGATATCATACAGTGGCTGGTATTACTGATAGGCTTGTCTTACTCAACATTTAGAGATATGGGGGGATTGAGCTGGATAACAACCCTGATACCTACTCCAGGAAATAGGGATGGTGCTGCAGACATTGACCCTGCCCCAGAGACTAGGG
>PYHW01009372.1:3825903-3856930 GCA_013186435.1 Turdus rufiventris | reverse complement strand
AAGGAGATCTTGGCTGCCTATGAAGGAGTCCAAGCTGCCTCAGAGGTGATTGGGACGGAAGCACAACTCCTCCTGGCACCCCGACTACAAGTGCTGGAGTGGATGTTCGGAGGAAAGGTTCCCTCTACCCACCACGCCACTGACGCCACATGGAGCAAGTAGATTACTCTCATCATGCAACGCGCCCGTATTGGAAACCCAAAACACCCTGGGATTTTGGAGATAATTACGAACTGGCCAGAAAGTGAAAACTTTGGTCTTGCTGATGATGAGGAGCAGGAACAAGTGAGCCAGGCTGAAGAAGCCCCACTGTATAAGCAACTGCCAGCAGATGAAACACGCTACGCTCTTTTCACTGACAGCTCCTGCCGCATCGTGGGGATGAACCGGAAGTAAAAAGCAGCCGTATGGAGCCCCACACGACAGGTTGCACAAGCTACTGAAGGAGAAAGTGGATCAAGTCAACTTGCTGAACTCAAAGTTGTTCAGCTGGCCCTGGACATTGCTGAGAGAGAGAAGTGGTCAAAGCTCTACTTTTATACTGACTCATAGATAGTAGCCAATGCTCTGTGAAGTTGGCTGGAAAGGTGGAAAAAGGCAAACTGGCAACATAAGAGAAAACCAATCTGGGCTGCTGATGAGTGGAAAGATTGCCACCTGAGTAGAAAAGCTACCTGTTAAAGTCTGTCATATGGATGCCCATGTCCCAAAGAATCAGGCTAATGAGGAATACCAACACAATCAGCAAGTAGGTCACGCCTCAGAGATAGAGGTGTCACGGATAGACTTAGACTGGCAACAAAAAAGAGAATTGTTCCTGGCTCGATGGACCCATGATGCCTCAGGTCATTAGGGCAGAGATGCCATGTATAAGTGGGCACGAGACCGAGGGGTGGATCTAACCATGGACAGTATCTCTCAAGTTATCCATGACTGTGATACCTGCGCTGCCATCAAACAGGCCAAGCGGGTGAAGCCCCTCTGGTATGGTCCAAATATAAGTACGGGGAGGCCTGGCAGATTGACTACATCACACTGCCTCAAACCCGCCAAGACAAGCGCTACGTGCTGACCATGGAGGAAGCCACCACTGGATGGTTGGAGACCTACCCTGTGCCTCACGCCACTGCTCAGAACACCATCCTGGGCCTTGAAAAATAAGTCCTTTAGAGGCATGGTATCCCTGAGAGAATTGAGTTAGACAATGGGACTAATTTCAAAAACAGCCTCATGAACAGCTGGGCTACGGAATACGGCATTGAGTGGGTGTACTGTATCCCCTACCATGCACCAGCAGCTGGGAAGGTTGAACGGTGCAATGGCCTGCTTAAAACAACCTTGAAGGCACTTGGTGAGGGGACTTTCAAGAACTGAAAGAGTAATCTACCAAAGGCCACATGGTTAATGAATACCCGAGGTTCCACTAACAGAGCAGGCCCTGCCCAATCTGAGCTCTTGGGAACACCAGACGGAGATAAGGTTCCAGTGGTACACATGAGAGGTACGCCAGGGAAAACTGTTTGAGTGAACTCTGCCTCCAGCAAAGACAATCCTGTCCGTGGGGTGGTTTTTGCTCAAGGACCAGGTTGCACCTGGTGGGTGATGCAAAAGATGAAGAAACCTGATGCGTACCCCAAGGAGACTTTGTTCTAAGGTAAACTATCTATAATACTGTGTCTGTAACTGCATGTATGTATATAATTTAAAAGTTCCAATTTGATGTAGTACGTTAGCACAAGAAAAATTTTGAGGTGGATAATGTTGGGGGTTGGGGGAGTTTTTACTCTTTCCTTCAGTGGAAAAAATCTTTCCCAAAAGCATGTCAAAGGAACCTGGCCCGGACAACTCCCTGGTTTCTAATGACTCAAGACAAAAGAGGGGGTGGGGATGAAGTTGCTTTGTCCTTGCGAGGAGCTACTCGCGCTCACCAGCCCAAATGCAGAGGAGAGAATTTCTTTTTCCTCTGTGGCGTGACCAGGCCCTGCACTCCAACACTGCTACAGTTTCCTGCTTCTGAGAACAATGTTAAGAACTGAGACGTAAACGGTGAGTGGAAGTTTCTTTTCTTTCACCCTTCTCCCACCTGGGACCCCCCTGCCACTGCTGCCTGCCTGCTCCTGCAGTTCCTGTGACTGAGAGAAAGAGAGAAGGCCACTCTGCCTCTGCTCCACTGAGACTTCTGACTGGACAAAAGGACTGAGACTGAGTTTTGTTCTGTTTTGTCACCGATCTTTTCATAATTGATGTTGTTCTTGTTTGTCTTGAAGATATATCAGTAAAGAACTGTTATTCCTAAACCCATACCTTTTGCCTGAGAGCTCCTTAATTTCCAAATTATAGTAAACTGGGAGGGAGAGAATTTTCACTATCCATTTTGGGAAAAAACTCTTGCCTTTTTATTTTCTGGCAATACTGTTCCCTAAACTAAGACACCCCTAAATAATAATATAAGACTATTCTGCATGGAGAGGCAACACCTTGCCCATCATTTTTGTTATGGTCTTAGTGTTTGAACTGATATTTTTTCATTATTCACATTTATGCAGGATGCAAGGCTCTTGTCACACATTTTTTCCTCCCTGTTGGAGGTGCCTCTCCACCAAGAGATTGTGTTCTTTGCCCAGGGGGCAAGCTTCATTCAGTGTTCTACTAGACACAATCTTCTGAAGGGAAATTTTTACCAAAACTACATGGAGCTCAGAAAATATATTCTAGGGACAGAAATTTTATTGTGATGGGTGGTTTTTTTCCTGTTTAGAAGATCAGTATAGATTTTGGAAAGGAAACAGTTTTTGCAGACCTTGCACAGTCTATAACAGATAATTATTTAGAAGTAAATTGAAGCTGGAAAGGTAGTATTTTAATGTCTGTTACATTAATTGAATCATTAATACACTTATGACTTGAAGAATGCTGGTTCAAGTTATCACTCTGCCTCAGTTTCAGGTAAATATTCTACCGCTGAGATCACTGGGTACTTTGACAGGCATCTCCTTCCATCACCTCTTTTTAAGCTTAATAACAATTAATAAGAGTTAGAAGCAGGCATAGATATGAATCTTAGGAAGAATGTTTAGTCATGGATTTGGCAGTAATGGGGTAATGGTTGGACCTAATGATCTCAAAGGCCTTTTCCAAGCTAAATGGTTCTGAGATTCTGAAATTAATCTTCTGGTGAAGAAAAGAAATTTTTGCTGTGAGCTGATAAAATACTTAATTCACAGAGAGTAGAACAAAAACAAAAACAAAACAAAACAAAAACCAAGCCAAACAAAAAACAAAACAAACAAACAAAAACAAACAAAAAATCTCCAAAAAACCCCAACTCACCTCAAACCAAACCCAACCCAACCAGACCAGAAAACTACCATAAGCAAACAAAAAAAACCCCAAGAAAAACCACAAAACAGTAAGTCCCACAAAACCTATTAAAAACCCAACAAAATTAAAACAACACACAGAAACCACACACATGCACACAGAAACAGCCCTACAACCTAAAACATCAAGCAACTTTCTTAGTTCAGAATAGAGAATAAAATCAGATTATGTTCAAGACTGTCACTACACTCTTTAGAAACCAGAGAAACAAAAGCATCATTATAGCTTAGGAATTTTTTTGTTTAGAAAATTGAATATCTCATCTTTTGAAGGTAGAGGTGACATAAAGGGGCTGTTATAAATGTGTTAATAATGTGTAATTTAACAGATGACACATCTCCAGGGTCAAGAATTCTACTGACCTAAAGTATCTAGTATTTTATACTTGGTTACATTTGGGAGTATGCTTAATCTTTGGGGAAAAGAGCAAAAGGAAATTACTGGGACTCATCCACAGCGCTTGCATGTGGGCAGAGTGCATGCATCCAATGATTTCTATTTTATTCTGACCATACCTGGCTGTTTTCATGAGGGATGATGGGTCAGTCTGCTCTCAGAAGGAAGGAGGTGTTTAATGCTTTGTACTTCTCAGGGTGATTTTAAACCTCTGTGAAAGCACATTTGCAAACCCTATGTAGATGAGTATCGCTAGGAATTGTTGTGAAAATGATCAAGTCAGAGCTTGTGCTTGCCTGGCGTTTTTTGCCTTCTCAATGATAATTTGCAACTCAGAAATGTAAGAGTTATGATACCCAGAGCTAAGAAATATCTGCAAAAAGATTATACTGTCAGCCAACACCAATTATTATGATTAAAATCCGATGCAATAATAATGCCTGTCCTAGAATCCCCTTGACAGTAACTTTGTTATATATACATGGCACTGCAAAACAGCATTCACACAGATACTTAGCTGAATTTGCCCTTTGCATAAATCTACAATATATAGTACCTACATAAAGCAGGAAATGTTTGATATGAATCCTCTCTGAAATATGGTGCATAAAACTGATACAAAACAGGAACAAAGTCAATGCAACTAAAATACTTACAGTAAGTTATTTAGTCTATAATATGAATTTCCCATTTTTTTTTCTCATACTTTTGTGTTAAATGCCAAAACTGGCCTATAACGTTGAATGAATGAGAGAGTTATGATATGGTATACAGCAATCATGTCACATTTATTCTGTGCAATAAATTTAAATTAAATACACATTATCTGAGGTGGTGTTTGCTGTCTGAGCTGAAAATACACATGTTCCCCAGCAATCTTCATGTTATATTACCCCAATTGTGTTTCACACTTGTATTTTTTTCCCCTGACTTCTGATTAAAAAAAACCTAAAAATTTTATCTTTCACAACCTCTTCTGGAACCACATTAATCAGCATGTATTCCTAGTTCTTGATGGTTTCAGAGTACATTAACTGCTCTGAACCCAAGAAAACCTGGGGAAAGGTAACTCCCTCTAAAGCAGCCATGCAGATGTCAGACTGCCGGTGGGGAAGTTAAATTTTGCCCATTGCAACCAGTGCCCAGGACAGATGCTGCTGGTCATTTTCTGAATAAACATAAAAATAATCATGTTCATCCAGACCACACTGCTGGCAGGTGAAGACACTGGAGCACAAATCTGATGAGGAGCAGCCGAGGGAGCTGAGTGGAGTCTCAGGCTGGAGAAAAGGAGGCTCAGAGGGGACCTGCACAACTCCCTGACAAGAAAGGTGCAGCCAGGCATGGGTTGGGCTCTGCCCCCAGGGAACAGGGACAGGAGGAGAGAAAATGGCCTCAATTTCTGCCAGGGGAAGCTCAGGTTGGACACTAGGAAGAATTTCTTCACTGGAGGGTAGTTGAGTATTGGAATAGGCTACCCAGGGAGGTGGTGGAAGACAGAACTGAATAGCATTCAAGTGCTATGGTTTAGTTGACAAGGTGGTGATGATCAAAGGCTGGACTTGATGACCGTGGAAGTCTTTTCCAACCTAATTGATTCTATTATTCTCCTTTAACAGTATCTTTGGGTTGTGGCTTCGGTCTGTGTAGTAGCAATATCTCTGATCAGTGCAGCAAACCCGTATCCTGTTACATGTCACTGGAATATAATTGTGGAGTGCTCACCCCTGTGGTTTGTTAGTTCTGGCCATTGGTTTTGCTTGCAAATTAAAATTTGAGTTTGTTTCCTGGAGCTGTTTCCATGCTCCTCCAAGACAGCCTTCTGCAGTGAGCTGGAGGTGATTTGGGCTCAGAGAGTGCTGAGCAGCTCTGAACAATGCCAGAGAAGGGATCTCCCATCAGCATTGTGCTGTGTGAAAGACTGGAAGCAGGAACACCCTACAGGGGTTTTACTTGAAAAGCTGAATTACACCAGGATCCATCTATGGATCAGGTGTCAGGTGAAAAGGAAAAATAAATCGCTTTTGATAAACAATTCTACTATGAAGACATTTTCAAAAGTGGATTAAAAAAATTGAAACTATTTCATTTGTCAAAAATGAGGATTGTCTGAGGCAGTATTGGTGCTTGACTACAGTTTATTGCTTTGATTCATTTATTAAAGTTTTACACCATTTTCAGTTTTGAATTTGCATACGACAGTAGGTAGGAAATAAACCTTGATATATTGTCACTATAAAAACATTGGTTAAGAGATTCTGAATAAAATTACTATATATTTGTCTTAACAATGATGCAGAGGTAAAGATTTGAAAATCTGAATGGTTTTCTAGTTTCAAATTATATAGTTTTGAAATAGTGTTTTTCCTGTAAAATTGAAGTTATCTTTTCTGAATAACTTCGTTGCTAGGAATTTGATTCTGTGAATTTAACACACTTAAAGTGAGACAGATTAACTGCAACCTGCAGGAATGAACAAGCCTGAAGGAACCTTTTAGTTTCCAGGGCTTTTCCAAGAGGATTTTTTTTCATGTTAATGAATTCTACCGTGTTGTGAAAGGGAACAAAACAGCATCCAAACCAAAGTTTTTTATCTGTCGTACTGTATGTAGTAAAAAAAAAAGTAACAGAGAATTTGTAGGTAAATTCAAGTTTTTTAAAGGTGGTTAGAGCCCTATCCTTCACAGACCGTTCTTTTAATGGGTGTGTTTCCTAGGGCACACAGAGATGTCTTGCAGGGTTCAGAGATGGAACTCTGCTATTTAGCTGTGTCTTTGAACTCAAGCTTTGCTGCTGTGGTTAAGATACTTAACTGTGCCACTACTCCTTAAATGCAAAGGGCATTGAGACATGATTCATTCCTCAAAGTTTTCAGGGGTGCCTGAACACAAGCCCTCCTCTGTATGAAGTCCAATGGTTTAACAAAGACATTTACAGTGTTGTCCTGTTCAGCCCAGGGATGAAATAGGACTCTGAGCCTCAGGGGCTGCAAGATAAGAGTTAACATGAAATTTTTACACAACTTTCCTCAATATAATAGAGCTGTAATACAAATCCATTTCCAGTAATATATCATGAAAGAGATGATTAGAAACTAGCAGAGCTATACCAGACAGGTACCTAAAAAAATAACTGTGAACTTTCCAGTTGATGCTTTTGGATTTTCAGGAGTCTTCCACATTTCAGAGCCCAAAATGAAGGACTGTGATTCATTTTCTCAGAATTGCACTTTAACAATATAGTGTGTGTTATCACCAGTTGCCAGGAAGAAACACTGTGTACATGGGGTTAAGCTGCTACTTCTGATAAAACTGGATTCACAGATTGCTGGATCAATGTTTTTGAGTTTGACACAATATTCTAAACTTCCTACAAGGCGGAAAATACAAGGACTCTTGCTTGCCATGCTCGAGGATTTGATAATGTGAGCTGAATAGAAGAAAAGACATGTCCTGCAGAAACAAACTAAGCAATGTAAACAATGTTCATTCCTGGGCTTTCTGTCTGTAAATTTCAAAATTTATTAGACCCTATTTATTAAAAGCCAACATCAGTGAGTTTTACCACAAATAAATGGACACTTCTCTTCCTTACTCTGATCACAAGAGATCCTCAGAAAGAATAATTCATTAACCTATTGTACTTGAGAGGCAAATATGGTAGGAAACCTCCTATTTTATGACCTTCAAAAAATGATCATGATACAGTTACTCATTCTCTTAGCTCATTATTACTAGAGCACAAGCACAGCATTAAAACGAACTTTTAAACTTCTCAAATTCTTCTGCTGGTTTTCTTCCTGAATTTATTGGAGTCTCTACATTCCCAGTGCTCCTGTTAGTCTCAGAGCCAAGGCCTATGTGAAAATGAAGTTCTCTTTATAAACTCATTAATTCTTTTCCTCCTGCTCAGAGAAGGAATTTGGCTTAATAACCCAGTCTCCAACCCCAGACAGAATAGTCAGGGTATTTGTTTACCTAATGAATCAGAAAAGATAAAATCTGGTCACTTTTGCATTGTGGATTAAACTTGATTCTCATTTGCTATACAGATGATATGCACTGGGTGACCTTCAGGAAGAAAAATAACAATTGATTGTCTTAATTAAATAAAAACCAACATTTTCTTGACTTTAAAAAATAGCTATTGATAATATCTAAAGACAGTATTATTTCCAGTATAATATATTGGAAAGGAAATTAAGCACAGCATTAAAAAAGACAGAAAGCAATATAACTATGGTATTCTGAGTTATCACTCTTTTCAAATTTTTACTACCACATTAATAAATAAATAATGTAGAAAACAAAGTCTGTTTGAAGTTGTATTCTGACTGAAGAGAAGTCTGAAGGAACAAAACTGATATCAATATTATTGTCATTATGCTCAGGTGAATTCTCTGTAAAGATGCCCAAACCAAATAATTGTTAATTCAGGGAAAATATAGGAGCCAGAGCAGTTATTTTTGAAAATATCTAATAAGTATTATGGAATATAGGAATGCTACACAATATTATAGACTTGCAATTTTCATCTTAAAATTAGTATAATAGATTATTGATATTAAAAAAGCAAAAAAATTCATTAGAACAGTTATATTCATAAGGAAATGTATTTTGATCAAAGGTGTTATGTAATAAAGGGAAGGGCCTTATTTAGAGATTTTTGTTTTCCTTTTAATGAGTGGCTGCTCTGGATCCCATTTAAGGATTACTGTTATCAAGGTTCAGTTTTTATAGAAGAGTTAAGACAGATTTTACAAAGTCATTCTTAAGTAGCTTCCTCTTAGCAGGGAGGGGACATTACAGTCATTAATGAAGTAGAAACTTGGATTTTCCTTGGGATTTTCCATTCAGTGTGATTGTGGAACAAAAAGGTAACTGATACTTGAAAACAATATTAAGGATAATCTGATAAAGAAAATTTTTAAGGAAATGCTGCTAACTAATCTTTTAATCTGAGAGGCATGCATCTCACTCTTTTTATGTCCCCCTGTGGATTAACCAAGATGCCATTTTTCCACGTCAGTTGTGTCCAACTTTCATGACACTGCTCAGTGAACTGGGAGAAGCAATGTAAAAAAGTGTTTTTTCCACTTTGTTTTTTCTGGAAAGGAATAAAAGGGTACTGTAGTAGCAACAGCTTAGAGGGGTGAACCTGTCTGCCCTTTATTAACTAAGAAGCACATTGGCACAGAACTGTCTGCACTCTCCTGAGGACGAGTAGATGCTCTTTTTGTGAGTGTAACTGCGATGACAAAAGAGAAGATGTAGTTCAAGTGTTCCTTTCATATAAATCTCTGTCATTTTTTTCCACTATCTCTACCTCTAGCCTTGTGTTGTTCACCTTCCATGCTGCACAAGGTGGATGAAATAGCAGTGAAAGCAGAGCTTGAAGGTTTTTAAGTTTAGAAGGAGGGGCATTCAGAAACTAGGTAGCAATAAAAGTTTTTTCATGTGCTCTCTGGGTATCTGACAGGTAACCAGGATTACAACAGAAAGAGTGAGCCGTGTAAAGGTGATAACTTCTATTTACCTATAACCTAAAATTATATTAGTTTTCTGGTTTGAACAGTCATTGAGCTTCCCACTCACACTTGGTATTTAGTTGTGATAAAATTAAAGGCAACAAGCAGAAGAACCCAGATGCTTCTGATGGGAAGTGATATTTAATGACCCACATCCTTTGTTCCAGAGGAGATCAAAGGAGATGTAATTAAAGTATATTTTGGCTAGAGAAATTATTCTCAAAAATGAAACAGAAAAGTTATTATTATTTGAAATGTAATAATAATTTAATCATAATAATTAGTTTTACCTACATATATTTAACCATATAAAAAGACATGACAATAATAAAATTAAGAAATCTGAATTAGCTGAACTTACATAGGCTCATTGAAAACAATAAGTTTAAAATGGCTTAATTATAGCAGCAATTTGATGTGCAAGAAACTAACTTCAGAAAGTGATAGCCAAAATGTATTTCTGTAACAAATTCAGTGTTTTCTTTACTTTACTTTATTTTACTTTACTTTACTTATGTGTCTGCCTTTCTACCACCTTCCAATTAAAAAAAGAAAAAAAATTTTAAAAAGCAAGTAAAAAAAATCCAATAATTCCTCTTCACTTGTAGTTACCAGACTGCATATAAAGACATGAATGTCACCTGAAGAAAGGCTCAGTGGTCTCTAGACAGAAATGGAATTGGTACTAGGATGACCTTTAGAGGGAAATCTGGGAGGCTGTATAATCTGATTTTCAGACTTTACTGCAAGATCAGAGACGCATTCTTATATGCTCAGGCAGGTGTCCCTGTACTGATCTGATATATTCATCTATGCCATTACTAAGAATTAATTGTAAAAATAAAAATAAAAATTAAGAAAAACAACCTCAACTGGCAATGGGAAAAAAGAAAAACTCTACATCATTCAAAAATTCATTTTAAGGTGGAGAGAGAAAATATTTCCTTAACTTTATGCACTGGTCCCAGTTTTTTAGTGATTTTTATAGTGTACCATTAGTGTATGCTCCAAGGTTAAAAAGCCCCACCAATAACAAAAACTCCATTCTGAAACCATAATTGGGCATTTTAAGGTCAGAGGTGAATATCAAAATTTTATAGGGAAATATTTTCTCTCCTAATTAACTACACTGAGAGTAACATTTTTGGTTTTAACTCTCACGGAGCTATAATGTTCCTCTGCATAACAGCCAAGCAAATCATTGGAATGGCAAAGAGCAGCTATGTTAAATTCAAATGGAACTATAAACTGTAAAATGGCTTAAACTGTGCCTGGCATCAAATGAGCACATTATGGATTATGTGCCTGGCCTGATGCCATCCTCTCCACTTGGATAGATGAACAAACACAGTGGAGGATATTTCTGAATGGTTTTAATGTTTGTAAATAAAGAACTATGAAGGCTCCCATCCTACACAACTCACTGTGAAAAAGATTACTCAAATGTGTCCCTTGTAGCTGGATTAGACTCTGCTGCCATAGCTGTTAACAATTCCACTGTAACTTTCTCTGAGTAAATAGCCCCGAATCCAGTGCTGTGGCTGAGAGGTTATGTCTTTGCTGCTCATCTCAGCTAGGCTGAATCAACACAGACCTCAGGAGAGTCCTAAGAAGTGCCCAGTGTCTCACATATTGGCTAAGAGAGGTAGTATTATTTCCCTGCTTTAGTGCAGCTTCATTTACGTGTTTGATGTTTTCTCTAATTGTGTGTTGAATTGCACAGAATAAACATAACTTTGGAGAAAACAATGATTCAGCGCTTCCAGTAGTTCCCTAGTCAAAGCTCTGTTTTTTCTGTAGAATCGATCAATAGTCCAAGTTCAATCAGTTTAGTCACACTCAAACAACCTCTCACTAAAGAGAACACATCTGAATATTTCTCAGTGTCCTCAGTGTATCATTCCCCTTAAGGGTAGTCCATTTCTTTTCCCCCATTTTTATTTTGACTTAGTGAAAGAATGTTGAGTATACACTTTTTAATTCTCTTAGGACTCGCACTGTGGCCATACCTATCTCATTGCAATAATCTTTATTTTTTTAATAAAAAAATGGTGTTGGTATGGGTTTCGTCTCTTCTGTACAAGGAAGTAGGTCATAGTTTTCCTTTTTCCTCTTTGTCTCATATCAGCTGGAGTAGAGGAGCTGGTGCAGAGAAAACTTTGGCAGTTCCATACTTTGTACAAAAATGAACATTCACACTTGTAAACTCAAATGACTTCCAAGTTTCTGAGTGGTCAAGAGTTTATACTGAAACAATTTTTCTAGTATTGAAGCATCAGATATCCTTAATATGTTCAATTGTGTAGAAATGATAAAAAGCATGAGAAACATGCAAGCTTCTTGCTTAGAAGTCAAAGAAAAGAGATGCATAACTAAATGACTGAAAATCACTCCTCACAGCCTATGGGCTTTAATAGATATACAAAACACCAGCACCAAATTTAGCAGTTTAATGGATTTAACGTAAAACCTGTAAGTGTGTTGGGGAGAAATGGACAATATTAAGAAAGGGATGTAAATCGCTTTCTGCTTCTTTCCTTCGTCTCAGTTCCTGCAATAACTTTTTCCAGAGAAAGAAATAGAAATCATACTGTTCCAGGTAAGCATCACAGCTGGAGAGTCAGCAAAAGCTACGCTTATTCAGTTGTTTGTAACTTCATGAAACATTCAGGTTTCAGGCTACAATTTTATAGCCTTAGCTTAACCCTTACGGATTCTATATCAAAAGTTAAACATTCTGAAGAAAAGTCTTCTCCCACTTTCTCTATTTTGACATTACAAGGACCCCCAGGACAGAGTGAACACATTCATCACTAGAAAGAGCGTTATGTTGAGGGGTCACAGAGATGATCTGCATCACACCTATCCCCTCAAAGAATAAATCCTCAAATTGTGCATGGACATGTCCCACACCAGATACAGCCCCACAGCCACAGAAAACAGCTGCATGCAACAGGACATGCACACCTTTGATTCCTTCTCTGGCTCTAATGATAAATTCCTCTCTGAAAGATTTTATTGCCATTTTTAAATGAAAAAAAAAAGTATATTTCCAACTGAAAAGGTGAAATTAATGCAAATCAATGCCCTATAAAACTTTTTGGCTAAGAAAAAGCTCTTTTACTTCTTCATGGTTTCTCAGAATTTTTTCATAGTGTATATGCACCTATTTGTCATCATTTAAATGAAGTGGCCAGAGCAGGGAAACTGGAACTATATGATATTTAAGGTCCTTTCCAACCTAAACCATACTTTTATTCTAGATTCTGTGATTTTAATATTATCTATACAAGGTCATTAGCACTTCCAAGAAGCATAATGACAGTTTCCTACATATCAAACACAATGATTTCACAAAAACACTTTTACCCCCACTTACATGAGGATTTATAAGGTGTATACTTATACTGTATTATAAATTCTTTACTCTAGGAGCTGTAACAACCTGTAACAATCTGCTGGCACACTTTGTAGACTGTTGTGATTTTTATTAGTATATTCAACAACAGTGGTAAGAAATGTCATATATTTCATTAATATTTCATTATTTGAATCATTTGAATACCAGAAGGTTTACCAGGGTGAATAAGTACAGGAAATACAGTCCAAGCAAGAAATTATGACTGCAGAATGCAAGGCCTTTTAATATTGTCTGGTTACCTTAAATTCTATTCTCTTAAATACCAATAGAACTTGAACAGATTTTTTATTTGTTAAGCTAAGCTCCTGCTTCCCCTCTGTAGAAATTAACACAGCAGGCTCTGAGTCACCAGAATGCCATGATCTACAGTCAGAAATGGGGCTGTGATTCTTCTCTAATGGTAGAGCTTAAGAATGTGGAATACCTAGTGACAGCTGCTATGTGAAAATAATCAGCCCTAAATCAGTGGGAATGATCTCGCAGCAGGCTTCTATTGTTCAATAGCAAATGTTTAGAATAACAATTTTATTGGTGTAGAAAGGAAAAAGAACTAAGCAATAAATAGTTTGTCAGAAACCCCACAGCAACTCTGATTAGGGTTACGCTGTTACTAATATGCTCTAGGGACAGAGAATAATATTTGGGATTTTTTCATCCAAGACTGGAACATGTTGCTGTTCCTGTTGATTTCCTTGTTCTTTCTTTCTTTGTAAATGCATAATAATAGGAAATGAATTATTTATGAAAATACAAACTTGAAATGCTGACCTGCAACTTCAATGCAGCATAAGAAATCACTGATTTTACCACCAACAACTAAGCTCTTGGGGTTTCACTGAAAGTCAGAGTTCTGTATTTGAGAGTTGTTCATGCCTTTGTATCACCAGACCTTAGTCACTGCAGTGGGTTCAAGAGAGGCCATAACAATAAGCTCAACAAAACAACTGATGATACAGAACTGGACATTTTTAACACATACATTTGCAATAGGATAAGAGTATATTCATCCTGAACTAAAAACCATCATCATTGCAATAATAATGCATTTTAAGTGCTGAGAAAAACACTGAGGAGAGGTTAGATCCAATGGTACTGCTCTTTGAACTTGTGGTATATGCTTAGAAGAATAATCTTTTAATAAGTAGGGAGGATGAATTCCAACCTTATCTAAAAAGGAGAAGGAAAATAGCACCTTGCTTGTGATGCACTTTAATTGTTCATTTGCCCAGGTAGCTGGCATGGAAAGGGTGAGTGTGAAGGCACACATTCACTGCATTCCTTACTACTATTTCAGATTGTGAATGGATTAACAGTGGCAAATAACAAAATAATTTAAAAGAAAGATTTTTACTTCCTTCTTTCAGTTCTCTTTTAGTAACCCTTTAGAAGTGTTAATTTAGACAACATTCCCTAATTTCTCTGGTTGCAGGACACAGGGAGGCCTCCTTGCTGTGCACAGAGGAGACTTGCCATTCATAAACACTGACATGTATTTTGGGAAAGCAAGTCAGTGGTTTAAATATCTATTTTCGGCAACCCCATTGAACACTTTAGTAGAGTTGAGACTAGATGTGATTCAATAGATTTTTCTGGAACATATCCCAGGTTCATATGACACGCACATATAGAATTAAATAGATTATAGATTTGAACCAAAGAGACAGTGGTTTTAATTGATTTTTTTTTTTAATTTTATGGTATGCACTATTTTGGAGTTTGTCTCAGTAGCTTTGTCTTATGTCAGCAAGAAACCCACGCTCTGAAAATTGCATAGGATGCTTTTGTCTTGATTGACTCTAGGCAAGAGCAAATGTAGTCAGGCTCAAATCCAGGGAGTGATTTCGAAGTTAGATGATGTTCCATGAATCACTTCGTTGCAGGTATGCAATCTAACAAAAATAGACTTGAAAAAGAAAGTTGTTGCCTCTATAACCTTTTTAACATCTCTTTTATAAAAACTGTCCAAACCTAGTTTTATTCAGGAGAGAAAGGGCTGTATCTGTGATATTGTTCTAAATGTTTCACTGATTTCTTTCTTTTATATAACTCTGCTAATATTTCATCTGTAGTGATTGCTCAAATGGAGGGGATTTGGATGGCACTCAGGAAAGACATGTCCCAGAGCATTTGGTTACAAAACACATTAGTACATCATTCTGTTCCTTATTTCGCATGATGAGCTGCCTGAAGGAGGATAAATGGCTCATAAAGTTCTCAATGGCCTAAAAGCAGGACCATCTGTTGAAGTCATCAGTGACTTTGTGGCTGAGCTTAGCAGCTGGGAAGCCTTCAATTCATCAGCTCTTCTTTAATCAGCTAGGTATCTCTGAAGTCAGTGGGAATTATTGTAATAGATTCTGGAAGAGCTGAGACAATGGTAAGAGCTTTCCCCATTTTGAGAGTATATCCATATTTCAACTCATTTCAATACACAGATTTTTTGGCTGTTCAGGTACTTGGCCCTCTCATGCTAAAACTGCTCCACATCTGTTCATGTTGCTCAGAGAGATTTGTCAGAATAATAGAAAGTGATAAAGATCTACTGGACCCTTACATCTTATACTGTTGGTAAATTTGAATACTCAAATTCACATATGTGCTTCTAATGAATCCTTGCTTGTGAATGCCATCACCCTTGGGAAGAGAAAACATGAAATGCCAAAGAAAAGGAAAGAATGTGGTTTACAAGGCCTCTCTGAAAGATCAGAAATTTCTGTTCTCCTTTTTCTATTTAATCCACATATTCATGTGCAGGTAGTTTAATACTTGTAACTTGAATTACAAACTTGAAGTAATCTGTAGAGTCTACAGCCGTTACCTGAGGAAAGGAAATCAAACACACAGCAATGGATACTGAGGGTTGGTTGTTTAACTATTTTCTAGGAAAATAATGGGGATAGGAATTCTCCTTAAATCTACATTCTCTGAGAGGTGTATTTCTTTGAATTATGATGTTGTATATTCCCAGCAGAGTTTCCTCAAAATGTAGCAAAATAACCTTTGAAACTTATTCCAGGAAACTGGGAGAAAAGAGGGATGCTGGTCATCCCTGTAAAAGGTATCAGCTGCCCTGTTCCCTGGTTTAGAGGTTAAATAATTAATTATTAAAGTTATTTAGAAATAATAACCAAAAAATAAAATCCAACCCTTCTCCTGACAGGATTTAAACTCGTATTTCCTAAACCTCACTGTTGGATAAAAACTGTGACAATGACAAGCTTATGAATAATTTTCTCTTCATGTTTTTGTCTCTTCATTTTTGCCAAAACATATGGTAAATCAATTAAGAGTCTGTATGCACTTCACCTCTGTTACCTGTGTCTCATTTACCAGCAATACTGCAAAAATCCCCATCAAAGTGTTGGCACAAAAGTTTCAAAAGTGTTATTAAGAGAGAAAATTTTAATACCCTTATGGAATGAAAATGTAATTGTGTTCACTAAGTGAAAGACCTTTTTATATAAATATTAGAGCACAAAGTGTTACTGAAACTTAGAAGTAATTTGCTTTTCATGACATGCAAATTCAAAACCTATTAATGGAAAATACCGAATATATTTATCAAAACTGAGGAAGATGAAATCCTGCAAAAGTACTTTATCTCTCTGGAAGAAAAACCCAAAACAGAACAAAAGAACCCCTAAATCATAAATTTATTTATATATTTAATACATGTTCTTTGCAATGTTTTGTAATATTACAGTAGAGAGGAAGTATCTATTAAATGTGAAATACTTCAAATTAGTTTAATTTCTCTGCTTATTATGCATCATTTCAGCCTAGGAAGGGTCAAAAATTATGAGAAATAGATGTATTTGTCTTTAGCTTTAACACGTGAATCAAGATCTTCAATTCATCTGTCACGAGAAATAGAATATAATGTAAAAATAGTATAAAAATATAACTATCTCATGCTACTTTTTTCTTCCTGAAGTCTCACAGCTTGTGGATAAAACTTTCATGTGGACTACAAAACCATTATTTAATCTATTATTATCTCAGGACATATGTTTAACCTTTCAGCATGCAGAAAAGAGCTTGAAAACTATTGTGAACATACACTTTCATGATTAACACCCAGTGGGAGGTGGGGGAAGTAAGTAGAAATTAAATGATCTAATGATTTTAAGTACCCTGTAATTGCAGCTTCCACATCCTTTATTTCTCCATAGTGGAAAAATAACTTAAAGACCTGAACAAAGTGGTGGATGTGCTCTGGACAATGAGGAAGATGTGATTTTTGAGTGTCATGCTGTAATTTACATTATCAGAGAGATTTGTTTAATTTTCTTTGATGGTGTAGTGATAACCTTTTTCAACTTCTGCATGAATTCAAGTAAAAAAACATGACATCTGTTGGTGAGTAAAATTCTGTGATATGTTCAGCAGCAGCAAACGTATTAGAAAGTGCTGCATGTTTCAAAGCCATCTTGTGGGATGCCTTGCCTTGAAACAGCCATTATTCACAGTGTGATACTAAAACGTCACAATTTTTTAGTATGTACAAACAGTCAACAGATCTCACTGTCCAAGTGTCAGGAATATCCTATTTTCAAGAGAGGACCTGAGAAATGAAGGGTTTTTTCTCCACTTTTTCCATTTTACTGAGAAACTTAGAAGTTACTGGTTATTCTTGTCAACTGCTGAGTTTTTTATTTTTGTGATTGTTTGGTGGAAAAAAGCCTCGAGGCAAAAGCCATGAAAGAATTCCCTTTGCAGTCAGCTATATCACACATAAGCCTTAACTGGAAGGTTAACTGAGTGCTGTAGCTGTCAGGGCGAGTCACTGATGATTTCAGCTCCTGTTGAGGGATGGACACGCTGCGCTTTGTGAACAAGGAAAATTATCAAGGCTGTGCAGAAAGGATGGAGAGGTTCACAGGGTTACAGAAGTTTGCACCCACCCCCTGAAGAATGGAGCACTTCCTCTTGAAGAGGTCACTATCATGTATAAAAATCACAGTGCATTGCACATTTTCAAGGTGTCAGTCACTGAATTCTGAGATGCCTGTGCAGACCCACATGGCAGAAATCCCTCAGAGACGAGTCAAATTGCAGCAACCAATGCAGCAACAATTAAGCAGCAGTTTTGAAGTGAGTTTTTTTTTTGACATGCATTAATATCTCACTGACCCATTGTTGTCAGATTCTTGTGTTATAACTTCAGGGAAAAAATGGTGAGAATCAGTCAAAAGAATCCAGTTTGGTTTGCCCCTCTCTCTTACAAGTTCCTTGATGTCAACAATCCTCTGCCTTCTAAACTCAGCGCTCTCCACATTGGCAGGACTCCAAAATGCCCCTTTTCTTTTTCTATACAGTATTCCCTCCTGCCCAAGACATATTTTCTCATCTGACAGCAGTACCCAATCCTTCTTCTCTTACAACTCTTAACAACTCAGTAAGTCCCAGTAATTGTTCTATACAGCTTGCCAGATGTTTAAAGAGTCAAAAAGTCAGGCTTTCCTGTTAGCCAGTGCTGTGTGGTCCTATTTCCAGCTGCATGACTGGGTCTTGTTTTCTGTGACTCTTGGCTGCTGATTGTTTAACCAAGATGTAGGAGCTGAGAGCTGCCCAGCCTGCCAGGAAAGATGTGATTTTTTGGTGGGAGTTAAACTGCATGGTTGGACTGGACTGTTTAAGTCCTATAAAGGCATATAAAGGCATATAAAAGGCATTGGATCATCAGAGGATGATTCTCAGTGGATTGCTTAGAAGACCATCTAACATGTCAAGGACCAGAAGAGTACAATGACTTAATGAAATAGAATTGTGGTTTTGGCTTGTACTTTGCTTTTCATGGTCTTGCAATTGAAAGGTTGGTCCACAGCTGAGAAATTTTGCAAAATTTGAAGCAAACAATGTGCCCGAGGCAAAGATTGGCAGGACCACTCTAGATTTGGCAAACATTTTTCAGAAACTGACTTTTTTTGTTATTAAGGTCCATGTATAAACACTATATAAGTTTTATACAGATTTCTCTTTTTTTTTTTNTAAGTGTCCTGTGGAGCTTTTTGAAGTCACATCTCTGTCTGTGAGAAGCCTGTTAGACAGGAAGAAAGAGGTGACTATATACCAGGGCATTTAGAAGTGTCTGGGTGTGATCTGGACTTGAAGTTTTTTTGTGTTTTCTTAAAGACACAAGTAAAGAGGAAGAAAAAGGCACTTCTAGAGGTATAGTTTAGAAGATAAGTTGGAAATTGTGCACATTCTATAGTACAGATAATTTTTCAAGGATCTGGATGGTGTGACTATGCATTTTTTTCCTTCAAAATCACATTCCATAACTTCTTGTTGGTTGAGATTAATAAAAACTGGATTTGTTTCAAGTGATTTGGGTCTATTCCAGATGATTAAAATCTGTAGGTTTTTTTTTAATTAGTAATATTCAGTGTTTTTACATTTTGAAGAACCAAGTCACCATAAAAATTGTAGGAGAAAAATCAGTATTATTGCATGCTTTGGAAACGACATTGCTTTTTCTTTACTGCAGAAGAGAATGTTAGTGTAACTTATAGTTACAAGTGAGTTATCAAGTGAGATGATATCTTGACTTACCAAGCTAGGTGTTTGCTTGCTTATGATAGCTCTTTTTCTCACTTTTCCTAGCAACCAAGGAACACCGTGTTATCAAGCTAAGCTAAGTAGGCTCTACTCAACAGGAATTAATCTCTCTTTGCAATATAGAAACAGGTTTTCTGAAATCTTTGTGCCTCGTAGGCCCACTTACACCCACGAAGACACCTACAAGCCTTGGGGTATGGATGAGGTTGTTTTATGTATCCAACTTTAAAATCAAACCCTTAGGGATGACCAGAAGAAAGCTGGTGCAAAATGGAACATATTCTTATCTCTTTTTCGGAATTCCATGCATATTTTCCTCAAGTCATACAGCTTTCTTTCTCCCTGACATTTTTATTTCTTTCCTGCCTTCCACATTTTCAGTTAATAATTCTGAATAATATAATTATTCTTCAGAATTCTGAAGTTTAGACAGTTAAGGAAATAATGGTTTTTTTGCATTATAGTCCAGGTAGGCAGCAAATATATTTAGGCATTTTCTTTCAAAATACCTATTTTAAAATAACTGTTGAAAGTAACAACAATCATGTTCTCAGGTATGGCACTAGAATGCAGTTTTCTTAGTTTTATTCTGAAATTCAGGATTTACTCTTCCTAGATAAACTAAATATTATCTATTATAAGGAAGATATGAATTTACACATGGATATTGCGTTTACTCTGCATTAATATCAAAGAGTATATTTGCTTTTGCATCTTCACATAAATGGTATCACATCAGGAAATATTTGTGGATTTGGGTAAGTTTTAAAGGTGGCACATTTAGCAAGGTATTATTAATCATTCTGTAGAGTATGGTCAGATTGCTCGTGGTTTTTGGGTTGAAGTATGTTGTCACATTTTATACTGCATCCTTACAAACAAACAGTATTCAAGAGTTAACTATTTCCCATGTGGTTTCCATTACGGATTTTTTATGAGTCTCAGTAAAAGATTTTTGAACAGGACTTTATCGGTTCTCACTGGATTGTGGAGCTCAGTTGATCTTCTGAAAAAGATACTTTGAACAGAGGATCAACCTTTGCTTAGTAGGTAGACTAATTTTAATTTCTTTATGCCAGTGTTATTGCAAGAAGTATCATGACTTAGCCACCAGGTAGGTTCTAACTTCAGATATGCATGGTCAGAGGGCTAAAAATATCTTTTTTTTAACTTTGAACCTTCTGTTGAATCTCCACTCAACAACTGGAGTTCCCAGCTTTCAACTGAATTTGAAGTTCCTTAAAGTCTAAAGATAGAAAAAATAGAATATATATATGTATTTCACTTAAAAGAGTGTCAGGGAGGAAAACATGCAGCTGTTTGTTTTGTTTTTTTCTTTCCAAATCAAAAGGAAGATGTGTAAAAAGCATCTACAAGCCTTATTTTACAGAATATGTAATATTTGGGGCATACCACACCACATTTTGTTGTTGTTGTTGAAGATGCTTGTCCATGTGAGAAGCAATGATGTGAATAATACCAAAAGATATCCCATGATATGTCAGGGAAAAGAAAAAGTCCCAAATATATCCCACAAAATTGTTCACACATCCCTTGCTTTGAAAAAATAGAGAAAATTAGAGTACTGCCTATCTTTTCAGATTTTTTAATGTTTTGCATCAGTAATTATGGGCAAATTCTAAGGACTTATTTGTCTCTTATTGCCTAGAGGCTTATTAACGCCTCCTCACACATGACACAGTTTTATTTTTCAACATCTGGCTTCTAATGCAGCAGTGGCACTGACAGAATTCATGTGTGTCTTTTGCACAACACCTTGCTGGTTGAAATGCCCAAACTTAGACAATAAAGTATTCAGAGTGCCACGACTGAAGAGTTAGACTGCAAAAATGTTAAGACTATAAAACCTGCTTCTTGGATACAAAATTTAAAAGAACAGAGAACAAACCAAGGATTTAAACAAATCTGAAAGGATTTCAATTAATTGAGTTTCTGTGATGATAGGTCACTTAAATGGTCACTTAGGTACAACTTAAATGTTAGCAAAAGACATAATAATGAAATAGTAAAATATAATGATTATGAAAACTTTTATACCTGAGTAGAACCACAGAATACAGAAAAAAAAGTTATGAAAAAATAAAATCTTGAAGGAGCTCTTCTTCTTCTGATTCCTGAAACATTTATTTGAGTTTACCAGCAGAAAACGTTAAAAAAGTGTTAGCCAAGGTATTAATTGTGGCATTATATGAATGGGAGCTATCACCTTATAAATGTCTATTATAGTTTTATAAACTTCTAAATAAATGAGCCTGCCCAAGAGGATTTGTAGAAATTTTAAACTGCAGGCCAAAAAAATTTAGATTGCATCTTGAATGGTTTAGAGTGAGATAGAAAAAGTCTCAATAAACAGCAGGGAAAAAAGTATAGGAATTGTGTGATGACAATGATAGCATTGATCTGGTAGCATGAGGAAAGACTAAGGACTGGTGAAGACTCTAGATATTTTTCTCTTTTTTCCCCCAGAAATACAGAATTTTACTGAAATTTATGTTCTACTCTGTTTATATGCCAAGCATTAGAAAAAGCTTTGACTTGTATAAAGTCCGTTTCAGAGGCTGAGATTCCAGTGTAAGGGCTGGAACACAGCTTGATCAAATTAGGCAGTGTAAAGAGTGATTATCTTGCTCACAGTGTGATCAGTGAGGACTGATCAGGTGGATATGTGATCTATCTAATTCATTCACTCTTGAACCAGAAGGGATGAGATGTCAGCACTTGTCCATTGACCTGTGCCATTTCCCAAAAAAATAGAATTATTCCTGGTTTAGATCCTAGTTAGGGAACTAGAGGTTGATTGGCTTAATCTCTCACCCTGGAAACGAATTTCCAGGCACATGAAAGACAGGAAAGTGGCTGAGAACAGCTACCATGGATTTACCAGGGTTAAATTGAAATAGACCCATTTTAGTAGAAATTATTAAATCTGTGGACAGCACGTAGATGAAGAAAGTGGCTCACCTTGATACCAGCAAGGTAGTCTGACAGTATCTTCCCACTTGGAATGCCAAGATATGGTCTGGTGAATTAGGAGGTGGGCTGGGGACAGGCAGGACTGTAGAGCCTAAAGGGCTAGGTGTCACTATTAGCTTAACTGGCTGTTAGGTGTGAGTAAAATTCCTCAGGGGATGAGGACCAGGAGGATGCTCAGAGGGAGTTCAGCTGACAGGAGGAGGAGGAGGCTGAGTAACAACCTTAGAAAATTCAACATTGGAAGTCCTGTGTTGGTTAGAGAAATATGGCACAGCAGCCAGACATCTCCTTATGCCTTGATGCAAATTTTGACGAGACACTCTTGTTAAGAGAGGTGAGGAGGAGGGAAAAAGAGACAGCTATCTTAGTAATATAAAAAAATAAAATAATTAAAAAAATAAAACAGAAGATCAACATCTAAGGCTATTTCTTAAAGAAAAACACAAGCTTATTTCTCTTGCTTTTACTGATATTTATAAGGCTGAAGAGTATTGGCATGCAGCTCTGAAATCCTTGACTCTCAGCTACTTCTAAGCAAAATACAATGCATTTCTGAATAATTACTTGTCATCCACAAGTATATAGATGACTAAGTGATTCCTGAGAAAGTTTTCAGGTCTAGAGGGTTTGGCAAATTTCAGGTCATTTGCTGCTCCAGTGGTTGATGTCAGGAGCATTTTCATACTACACTCAGAATTTTGTGACTCTTAGCAGGATTGTTATCCATGCGAGCAAAGAATAGTCCATTCATAAGCTTTGGCAATAAAGCCTAGAAAAGGATTGTTTTTAGGGTTTAAATTACTAGAAAGAACCTTGGCTGTTAGAACTCTAATTGTGCTATCAGTGTGAAGCATATTTTACTTCAGATTATAAATAAAGCAGGGAGTCATTCTAACCCATTGTAAGAAAGCATTACAAGATTTCATGGATGTGAAACACTGGTCTGTTAAATCTGCTCTTATATTAATAGTTACAGTCAGATTCTTGCCTCTATCACTGAGGTGGTAAAGTTATATAAATATTTTAACAGGCATTTCTGTTATGGTGCTTGGAGAAATTGCTCACTGAAATGCTTAAAGTGAACTTGCAGGGAGTCCATCAAACTGAATATAATACATGGTGGTTTGAACCACAAGAATAAGAAATGATAGAAGTTTGGTAGAGCTTTTCTAAGAGCTGAAAATACAGCTTTAAGCAGTTTTTCACTCTGGCTCACTGTAGACTTGCTGGACAAAGGAATGCTTATTAGAATTTTATGCATAGAGATATAACATTCAAGGATTTATAAGGCTATAACACCTTTACAAGAGCTGTTGTAGTTCATGACATCACATAGCTAAATTTTGACTTTACAGCATCATTAAATTACTCAAATGAGTTTAGTTACACTATCATGTGAATATATAAACATGATAGTGAAATTAAAAATCTCAGGTAGTCATGTAACAAACATGAAAGTATTATTGGCCTGATTGAAGTAAATAAACATTTGAAAAAGAACATGATTTTTGTTTTGTGGGTGTGATATCTAATAACACTATGTTTAGTGTTGGAGAATAGCAGCAGTGATATTAAGATGCTATACTGGAAGTCTGACAGAAACTCAGATTCTGAGTGTCAGTGCTTCAAACATCCTCCTGTGGGTACCATAAATGCTGTTCAGTTGTGCTGATAGCAAAGGTTCACAGGTCTCTTAACCTTAGATGGACATTTCTGATTATAGACACTCAGAGGGACTGTTAAAGTACAAAACACTTCCTTTTAAAGCTGTTTTATACTTAAATTATACAACATAACTTTATCACAGTTGTCCTTCAAGAATTGATATAATATCGAAGACATAAATTGTAAAATAGACAAAACTTTCAGGCATAATAAGAACCTTATACAGAGAAAATTTAGCTTTCTCAAAAATCTCGAATGTAGGTTAACTCAGGAAAAAACTATGGTGGAAGAACAACAATGCAAGATGGCTAATCAATTTCCACATTATAATTGAAGTTCTACATTACCTTTAAAAATAAAGGAAAAACAGGAAAATTCTTCAACACGTGGACCATCAAATTGGGAAGACAGAATAAAACATTGATTTCTGCTATATTTTAATAAATCCCACCTCACATTTCTTTTCTTCTTTTTTTTTTTTTTTTTTTATTGAATGCATTTTTCATCCTAGAGTAGTTCAATTTTTTAACTACTTTCTTTACTTTCTTTAAATATTTAAATATATTTGGATAGTAGATGTATTTCTTCATTAAAAAGAAAAAAAAAAGTGTAAAAGACAATTTTTATTTACAAAAATCTCATCAACACCAGCAAAAACCTACATCTAGAACCAAAAAAAGCCCAAACAAATTGAAAGTTAGTTAATCCTCAATTTGAACCATGTGTTTTTGAACCCAGGCTGTAAGTTGCACTAAGTGTCATTGTTTGCTAAGATGTTATTATTTTTTGAGGTACGATAATTACCAAATTATTGCATTGCTTTGGCAAAAATGAATTTTAAAAAAGCAGATCACTATTGTGTTAACTAGATAAATGAAACTCACTTAATATATAGAAAGCATTCTCAGAATTAAGTATACAGAAGGGAAAAAATCTCTGATGATGACTGATGCAATAAAACATGAGCTCAATTTCAGCTTGCATCTTGGCCAAGATAGCTCTTGAGTTCTTTTTTTTTTTTTTTTTTTTTGAGGGAAACTCTTCAAAATAGCTGTGCTCATGCATATAGTTCAGAATGGCCAGTAAAAATGCAGGACTACTTAGGTAGAAATAAACATGAAAATAAAACTAGTCAAATCAAATTTCGGTAATTGAAATTTAAATGTTACAAAGTTTATATGACAATGAAAAAATGTGGAAACATCTCAGGACTCCAGGCTTAGTTGCCAGTAGTAAATTGATGAAACCTCTAGACAAATTCAATTCAACTCTGAGACATCAGCATTGTAAAAACTTTAGATAAAGCTGATAAAAAATAGTTTGAAATTTTCAGTTGTACTCCTGAACTTAAAAAATATGGTATGAACGTTTTTGTGGTTACTTATTTAGTGGTGTTCACAACTGATCTGATTGATGTAATACAATAAACAGTTCAACAGAAGACATTTTAAAAAAAAAATAAAAGTTGTATGAGAATTATTTTTAAAAATTCAACTGCCATTTCTTCATATCAAAATAAAGTAAGGCCCCAATTTATTAACTTCATCCATTTAAAATAAATTGCAAAATATTCAACTTGTATAATATTTAGTGGGATTTTTATTACTTTAAACCAAAATGAAACAAAACAAAAACCACTAAAATAAAATTAGAAGGCAGTAATTGGAGTTTATGAAGGGTAGACTGAATTTACAACTGCAGGAAAGAAGAGGTTAATCATGTTTAAGGGAAAAAAATAATATAAGGAGTAGCGTTCTTAGTGTAAAGAAAGGTAGATATTCCATGATTTTTTGTGAACACTGAATAGCAGATTAATCTGTGTCCATCTCTTAGCAAGACTGATAGTCCTCTGCTGCTCGTTCATACCAAATCCTTTTTCATCCAGAGAGTTGTCTTTGTGATGGCTCTACAACTTTCCAATGTTACTGTATTTATGACAGATAATAATTTGCCAATTCTGCATCTGTTGTTTGAAGTAACAGTCTTTCTACCCTAAAATACAAATTAATGGCCATCAGTATTTACTGGGGATACTTCCAACTCATAGAAGTAGACTGACAGTATTCTTCCAAAGGTGATTTTAATTTGATAATTTGGTAACAACAGTCTCCCATACAGCTGGCATATATGGATGTGAAAAATACACTTATTGGAGAAACAATTCCCAAATGATTGCAAAAGTTAAACAGAAAACTGGGAACAAAAAAATGTTTTAAAAAAAAAAATCAAGCCTTGATTCTTTTCATTTCTGTGTTCAGCCTGTTGTAACAATGTGGGCTGTGTTTGTATTGTTGGCCACCTACAGACTATGCTTAGCTAAATCTGTTTTTGATAACTACATGACCATGTGCCAACTGAAGCTGGTAAGAAATTATTCATTATCGTCAAGGTAGAAAAAATATATAGAAGCTTAGAAAGGATGAAGAAGTTATTGTGTGTCTCAAAGAGCAATAGATAGACAGATGTTGAGCCAACCATGGATGGTTGGTAACAACACTCTCTGAGAAAGGACAGGATGTGACTGGAGGAGCCAAGCAAAGGAGGACGTAATTTATTTGATATAAACACCCTTGTTCTGTCTCATGGAGATAAGTACAACACAGCACAACACCAGTGCAGGAATGAGATCAGGAAGTGGGCATGGACTGTATGATCAAGGCCACCAAAGACCCCCAAATCCCACGGACTCATTTCCAGAAAGGTCTGTAGCAGTAGACTGTGCAGGATAAATAATTTGCATAAAACTCAAGAAAATTTTCTCCAGGACAGGGAAACCTTTCCATAAAAGGTGCCCCCACCAAGCTCTGGACACCCCATCATCTGGACCGATGCTGGAGCCAGCAGTGGTGACCTCTGCCTTTCTTTTCTCTCTCTCTCCCTCTATTAAATCCATCCCCCTACCTGTATCCTTCCACCCTGTCCCTCTATCCAAACCCTCTGCTGTGCACTTATCCTGGAGTTCAGAGAACACCACATCAATTTCTATGCCAGGTGTGGAATTCACCCATAAAATCTTTTTAAGGTTTTGTGGACCCTCTGACTTTTGTTGTTCCTTTCAACCACAAAAGGAGCATCTATGACTCTTCTCTTCTTTCCCCTTAAGTGTGGGGTGTCACAGATTATTAGGCCATCTGAAGAAAATGTCTTGATAAGAATATTGATCAAAATTTATAGTTGTCCTCTGTTTCTGGGTGTCAACCTTACTTGATCCGTGGAAGATCAAGGCTTTACTGATTAGAAGGCAGCAATTTTCACAAGTTGTCAAAATACAGCTTTCTCATCTCTAACTATGAAGTTAGACTTGTTCTCCCCAGGACTTTTTTATGTATGTATGTATGTATGTATGTATGTATGTATGTATGTATCTATCTATCTATCTATCTATCCATCCATCCATCCATCTATGTATCATCTACCTATCTATTTTCATCAATAATATGCCAGAATCCCTGACACATAGTTCTCTCCTTGTCAGGCAAAATACTGTAAAAAATTTCAACATTCAAGTTATTTATTTTTATTTTTAACCAGAGGATGATAAGTTTATTTTGGGCACAAGTCGTGCCAGTGGCTTTAGTTCATCTTGTTACAAGAGGATTTTGAATCTAGAACAAAATTATCTTATGGTTAGGGCTCATATTTTCAAAAATTTATATCCAGAAATTTCTTTGTCTAACCAGGTTTACATAGCATATTATTAAAAAATCTCTTCCAAGGTACTTCCAAGTAGTAATTGCATACAGGACACGAAGGAATTTATTCTATAAATATTCCACTTGTTATAAAGACATATTTTATATAATTATTAAGAACAAAATGCAAATACTAGCTGAGTGGTGAACCAGAATTTTTCTTTTAGAGTTTGATTATCAAAGTTCAGTAAGTACAACATTATTTTCTAATTGTGAAACATTGCATAAAAATGCTAGATACTTCTACTAATGTTATTAAAGTTAACAGTTAAGTTTTGTATTAGTGATCCACTGCAGTAAAATATGACTCCTCTCCCTCAGTTTAAATGAGTGGTAAAATTACAGTTTTGATACTCAGCTTACTTTGAACTGATGTCTTACACTCTCTTTTTATTTTTAGAATCTCAGCTAAACTTAAAAAAGCAAAAAAAGTCTGGAAATAATATTTACTTGTCAGAGTTCCATTATTTATAGTGGCCCAAGGAAATATAAATGAACACAAGGTAAGTGACAGAAGGCTAAAATCACTGGTTGGGCACTTATTCTTTCCATAGTCTTCCTTTTCTTTTTGCATTTTGTATACTTTTTAATTAAACTGAAAAGAATTCATGACCTACTATTTATTCCTTCTGTTTTTCTTAGAATATCTTTACACATAAATTGTATTTGTCCATGTTATCAGAGACGCATATCAACATTTTGGAAAGATTTTACTTCCATATCCAGTGGACACCAAAAGCAATCCATACTTCAGCTTTGTCAAACAGGTATTTTTAAGCAAAACTAACTGATAATCTCCTTACCAAGAAGCTAAACAAACAAAATAATGAAATCCTTAATGTCAGATGTCCTGATAATGAGATGAAGTCATATAAGGTTATCATAAAGATGTTAAGTAAGGCTGAATGTGTGACTTTGGGACATATTTTGCTTCTAGTAGGCTAAAAATATTTGTGACTGCGTCATTTATCATAGAAAAAATATTAATTTTGGACCGTGAAGGTATTCACAGTTCAAAACAGAATTCAAATATTCTTACATGAGTAATGCTTTAAAAATTGTGCTGCTCCTGTGACTGCTAGGCTTGGCCACCAAACTAAAAAAAAAAAACAAGTTATTCATACAGACCTATGATTTTGATACTGCTGAGAGGTAGATGTTGTAAGCTAAGGAAGCACTGGAACGAGTGGATAGTATTTTCCTTATTTATTTTTCCATTAATGACAGTTCTTTATTTAGAATAAATTTGTCTTTGAATGAACACAGCCTGACCACAGCTTTCTCTCTTGTGTTTGGGATGAGTGTGCTACGGTTTTTTTGCAGCCTCCAGTGCTCCTAGATTTCAGTTGCTTCTGTTTTTATTAATTATTCTCCTCATGGTTTATATCATTATTACCTCTCTGTGAAGAATATACATGGGCAATAGGGATCCTTTGACTGAATATCAGATTTAAGTATGCCAATCATTCTTCATTAAAAATCTCCCAGCTTTCAGTGATTTAAAAAACTGAACTTGGGTGAAATTTGGGCTGTTTTCATCATACTTTTGCTTACCTAGAGAAAAAGAGGGGAAAAAAAGCAGTAATAAAAAGGAATTGACTGATAATTTCAAACTATAAAAATCTAGTTTAAATGCAATAAAATGTTTTTGTCCACTGTCTAGAAAAAATAAAACATATGGGGTTTCCTAAGTGCAGTTTACAGATGATTCTGGACTGAGGTTCAGCAAATACAAGTGCTTTGTGCAAAGGTTATCTTGCCTAAGCTCTTCTCTTCAGAGCAAGGAGGCTGTTGACATTTTTAAGAAAATCTATAGCAAGCTGAAGTCCAGGAGGGAATCATAGCTTTAATTTGAAGCAGCTGGATAGCCAGAAAAAAAAAATCTATTTGATTTAACAAAGGACAGAAAAATATGGTAATACAAGGCATAAGGCTTGACATGGGGTGCTGAAATCCTACAGCAGTTTATAATTCAAGCGTGCTGCAAAAAATCAATGGCTTAGTCCTAAGTGTTCAAGTCAGTGTGTACGGGCATTAGTCACATGAATCCTAGCAGTCAATAAGATTTCCATATATCTCTAAACCGTGCTTTGAGAATGCAGTTCTTATCCAGAAGTCTGAAGCTGATAGGAGAAAAAAAAAAAATTCCTCTTGATTTCACCATGCAGTGAATAGGCCATTTGTGAAGAAAGTCCATTTTAGGACAGTCATACAGAAATTTTACCAAGGAAAGAAGGATTAGAGTTTAAAAGTAAAGAGATGTGTGCCTTTTCTTTACAAACAAAGAAGAGTTTTGTAAAAGAAAGTGTGCTTCCTAAGCCAGTGCAAAAGCTGCGATGAACATTTACCAGTAACTTGTACATAAGGTAATTTATTCATAACGTAATAATTACTATATTTTTAGAGACTTTTGTTCTTTATTGTTTATAAAAAAAGAGAACCAATGATTTCAATTTATGAAAATGTGGAATTCTCTTATGAAAAGCAATACCTGTTTTTGCAAATTGAATTCTGCCAATGTGGGTTTGTTGTTTTGGGTTTTTTTGTTTGTTTGCATAGTTATTCTGAGGGGATTGGAAACTACCACAATTTTTTCCCCCTGTAGCTTGAGTTTCTTAAAAAAAAAAACCAAACAAAAAACCAACCAAACAAAAAAAACCAAAAAAAACCCCAAAAAACAAAGAAATAAAAACAAACAAACAACAAAAAAACCCAAAAAACCGAAAACTCAAAAAAATTCCCAAATACAGTAATTTCACAACCATAAGGTGCACCGGACTATAAGGCGCACCCGCTGACAGCCAGCAAAATTTGCAACATGTAGATCAGATAAGGCGCACCGGACTATAAGGCGCACCTTCTTTTGCAGNGAGGCTCCGCCCCCAGCTCCCCTGCGCGGTTGCTGGCCGAAGCCCCGCCTCAACCCGGCAGCCATTGGCCCCTGGGTCAGCCTGTGCATGTCTGCCACCGCTCCGTGGGGCATTACGGGGACCAGGACATGGCTGCCGCCGCTCCATGTGGTGTCCTGGGGACGGGGCATGGCCGCTGCTGCTCCGTGTGGTGTCCCGGGGACGGGGCATGGCTGCTGCCGCTCCGTGTGGTGTCCCAGGGACGGGGCATGGCTGCCGCCGCTCTGTGGGGCATCACGGGGACCCGGGCACAGCCGCCGCCGCTCCATGCAGCGTCCGCGGGGCCCCGCTGCTCTGGGAGTTCCCTGGCGCTCCGGGTGTCATGCGTCCCCCCGGCACACCAGGAATCGCGCGCTGCTGGCGCGCTCCGGGAGTCCCCTGGCACTTGGAGTGACCCGATGCTGGCAGGCTCAGCCCGTGACGCCGCTGGCCTGTATGCGGCGGCTCTCCCCCCCGGCTCCACGCGGCGGCTGCCCCGATA
>PYHW01009372.1:3811021-3825775 GCA_013186435.1 Turdus rufiventris | reverse complement strand
CGGTGGCTTTCCCTGCCCCCGCATGGGGCCTGCCCCGATTCCGGCGGCTTTCCTTCCCCCCTGCACGGGGCGGCTGCCCCGATGCCGCACCGGGGACGCCCTGATGCTGCACGGGGCCCACCCCGATGCCGGCGGCTTTCCCTCCCCCCGCGCGGGGGATGCCCCAATGCTGGCAGGATCGCCCTGCGGAGCCCCTCTCCCCTCACATCCCGACGTTGCTGTGGGGCCACTCCCTCCTCCCAGCCCGGCACAGCCCCGTGGGGCCACTCCCCATCGCGGCTTGCACTTCCAGGTTGGTAACTTTTGCCACTTTGTCCCTCAGATAAGGCGCACCGGACTATAAGGCGCACTTCCGGGTTCGAGGGAAAATTTTGGTCAAAAGGGTGCGCCTTATAGTCGTGAAATTACTGTACCTGAATTTACACCCTCCTCCCCCCAAAATCTGAAATACATGAAAATACATTGTTCTTACAGGTGTTTAATGGGTTTTAATTCCACTTAGAGAATGGCAGATTTTTCGTAGATTGTTGCTTGGAAGAGTTAGTAGGAGGGTAAAATGTGTGTGAGGCATGCCTCTGTAAACATTTTTCAGGGAAGCTGACCAAAGTTTTGCCATGCTTCTTTGCTTGTCCTACACATACCATGATTGCAACAAACCCCAGTTCTAGATTTGTAATTCCTAAGTCACTGTTCAAAAATAAAAATCAGTTGCCCAGACACTAAACACCTGAACATGCAATTTAGTGAACCTGCCTGATTTATTTTTCATTGATCAATTACTGCCCTGCTAAACATCACCCAGATTGCTCAATAAATTGAATGCAACATCGTTGTTAGATAGGTTACAGTTTTCTCCACCATCATTGGGAACCCTTATGGATTAATTCCTTCTAATTCAAACAGGTACAGATTCCACTAAAATAGCAAGAAGCGATTTGAAAGTTAGGGACACTCTCAGCGAGTGCTTATGGCTAACAGTGAGTAAATTCTCCAATAAGATTAAGCATTTACCACTAGACATGTATTAGCATCCATTTGGAAATGTCACGTTCAAGATCACAGGGAAAACAACAACAAAAAAAACCTGGGAATTTTAAAATAAGGCATAGGGAGATGATTCTTTTAAGGTGTAAATATCTAAAGGAGTTAGTCTCCTGATCTCCTTTAATAATCGAAAATTAGGTAAGAGGAATCATGCCTTCTTCCTAAGGTTGTGTTTCAGAGCACTACTGTCCAGGTGGTAACCACCTCTAGCTTCTGTTACGGAAAACAAAACAAAAGTGCAGGTAAATGCATGTCCTCTGTTACTTCTCACCTTTGCTTTGCCTGCTTTGTCTCTTCTGGAAGAAAAGGCCATGAAACTCCCTCTCCTCTGAATGAAATTAAGCCTCTAAATCTGTGCAGTTATTCTTTATAGTGGAAGCTGCTGTACAGAAAATAAGTGTGTTTGCCAGGCACCGAAAGATGCTGCCATGATGGTTTATAAGTACAAACTCAAGATTCTGCTGGGCTTTTAGTTTGTATTAATTAGGAATTCAGATTTACAGGAGAAAGTAAAGATCCATTTCCACTAACATTTAGTACCAGTCATGTCTCTTGGGCAATAACAGTTGTTACTTGTTTTATGTACACATTGTTGTAGTTTGCTATGGGACATTTTTCTTCATTTGTACACTTTGAAGCCAATTCTCTCTACAATTCCCATGGTAATCTGTCAGCATTCCACCTATACACAGAGTAGTATTTTATTCTTATCTTTTAAGCAGTTGGATTCTTTATACATCCCACATTTCCTGTATATACACTTTTCCAAGTGTATTAAATGCAGCAATAGTGAGAAGCCACTTAAAGTTCTTGCAAAGCATTTTGTGTTCCATTTCTGTTGTTTAGATTCTTGGAGTGTATAATTGAAGAATACCACAGTATCTGTGTGGTACTGAACTGAGAATTTTTCAGTGATCATTTCCCTATGTATATTCTTTACTATTTACAATTATTTAAACACAAAAGCACAGTAAAGAAAGGTCTGTGCTTGGAAAGATTGGGGCAGAGCAGGGGAGCACATTTATATATCTGCATCCTAAATATTTACATCTTAGTTTAAGACACAGTGGAGTGTACATGCCCAGAGCAAGTATGAAAGAGCACAGTAAGAGCACTAAAATGGAACTGGGAAGACAAAAAGAGGAATTATCCATCCTGCAAATATTTCCGTATCTTCTAGTTTGGATTGTGGTGGTTGTCCTGTGTAAACAGCCAGGCAAGAATCTGATGTGCTGAAATACTAATTCACTAAGAGAGTATAGTAATTTCATGACCATAAGGCGCACCGGACTATAAGGCGCACCCGCCGGTAGTCAGCAAAATTCGCAACATTGTAGATCAGATAAGGTGCACCGGACTATAAGGTGCACTTCCAGGTTCGAGGGAAAATTTTAGTCAAAAGGGTGCTCCTTATAGTTGTGAAATTACTGTAAATTTGGAGAAGAGTGGGAGATGGGAGAAGAGCCCATCATGTTATTGATTCTGCTATTTGCTCAGAGTTGCAGTCAGAATTTATTGCCTAAGTACCTGCTGAAGTGCATGTTTTTGTCTCGGCTTGTTGTTTTAGCTTTGTGCTACTAAAAATGATACATGGGGAGAGTTGGAAGTCACAGGAATGAATGCTAACCCAGGCATCAGTGGATACCAATAATCTGGGATCTCACAATTTTTGATATTTTTAGCCTGAGCTGAGACCTGAATTTCTGAAAAAGTTCCTGTACCAAATCACAACCCACTAGATGAGGGGTAAGTAAGCAAGCAACTGAATATTCACTTTGTATTTTATAGAATCATATAATGGGTTGGTTTGGAAGAGACCTTAAAACCCACCTGTTTCCAACCCCCTGCCACATCTTCCACTGAACCATATTGCTCAGAGCTCCATTCAACCTGGCCTAGAGTGTAATTTGTTAAGAAAGGGTTTTATTTTCTTAAATAACTACAGTGGTTTGTTAATCATTGAAGAGTTTGTTTCTTTCATGGCTGGAAGAATGTTCTCTCTCTCAGCTGGTAAAGTGTAATCAATTTATTTTGCTGGAATGCCAATCATTGAACACTTTTTGCCACAACTGCATGTTGCATTTTGTGCCTTCTATCATCGTGTTATTTAATGTATGTTATCTACTCAAGGAAATGATGCTGAACATGATGTCCAGCTTATCACACCAGTATCACTCATATCCATGCTACTAGTGATAATAAAAATCTAAACTTCCTGACAAATGCATGTTATCTCAGGAAAATAAAGGATGAAAAGCAGGAGACTAGTACACAGAAAATTTAAGTTCCGTATATTTTTGCTTATCTGAGATACTTACAGGGAGTGCAAATGTGTTTTTCGATGCAATGAAGGTAGAAAGGCATGAATCTGTAACTAGAGCTATACAGACCCAGTAGAATACTGTATCTGGAGTGGTGCTTATTTCTACAGAAATTACCAACATATTCCATGTACGTGCAGTATGATTACTGGGTGAAGCTTTTGGAGGTTTGCTGAATTTAGATTGAATTTACATGCTGACAAATTTAGATGGCAGATGGCTGAATATTATCCCATTTTGGTAGGCGTTCTCTTTCTCATTCTGCCAGTTCAGAGTAAGATGCAGTATCTTACTAATATTACTAACGTGAATTTTTTGGAAGCCATTTGCTGGAATCCAGGGCTAATCCTTAGCTTAAGGTCCCAACAAACAGGATGAAAGCGTGTTCTTAAGACTACTGCCTAATAGTGCCATTTGTCTTCACTTGTTTTACTGGTGAAGTCATAGCGAAACAAATGGAACCTATCTTGGTAGCCAATAATCAGTATTTTAATATGTTCCACTGCAAGAGAAGAGTTACATGATCACATTCCTTAATTCTTTAAAGAGACCTATGGAGCTGGAATAGCTCTCCCGATTCCTCTTCTCCTGCATTTTCGGTGGCATAGAGTGCTGGCACAGTAAGTGGAAGTGCCTCTCTTTTCTGTGAAATGGACTGAAAGTAAAGTGTTTCTTCTGTGGTTCAGGAAATGTGATTTCAGAAGGGTTCGAAGCCACAATGGAACAAAAGGTTCTTTATATAAAATGAGCTGTAGCTATAACAACATTTTTCACTCTTTCTTGTTTGGTTTTAAGCACATCAATTGCATGGAGAAACTGAAGAGAAATACCTGGTGAAACAAAAGTGGAGTTTCAGATTACCTTGTTTTCCATGCCATAGTGTTTGTGGGGATGATAAGTACCATGGGAAACATCTGAACAGGCCACAGCAGAAATTGCTTTCCATTTGCCCTAGGAAAGGTAATATTGAGTACCAACTTTCAGGCATATGTGCAAGTGTGGAATTTAGACAATCTGGATTTTTAGCTACAAGGAATCTAAATCAGCCCTCTTTCCCTCCTGCTCTGTATGCTTTGCTGTCTTTTTGTCCTTCTTTGTGTTTTTCTTCCTTTCTTGTTTTCTCTCTCTTTTTTTTTTTTTTTTTTTTTTTTTTTTACTTTCTTCTGCCTCCATCTGTGTCTTTTTCTTAATAAACCTACCCACTTATTCTGCCATGTACAACTGAATTTTTGGGTTTTCTTCTGCCCCTTCTGAGATACTTGGAGAATCTCTTGCCATTCACATTGCAGCAGGTTAGGAAGCACAGTAGTAACTCTGACATCTTTTACCCTAGTGTTTCTTCCACAAGGAGCTCCAGAATTCCATAGCAAATTCTAGTTATTATCGCTAATACTGTTGTGTTGATTAATAGACATAAACATAGGCTTGTGTGCCCAACCAGAGTGGCAGGGAAACATTATAGGAGTGCTGCTATAGGGCCCTCTTCTAGGCCCTGGAGGGGTGTTATTTAAAATTAGGGCCTGTCATACATTATGTTAGACCCATATGTTCTGACTGCTCTGTGGGTTCAGCTCAGCACTGGTGCATAGCCTCCAGTATCAGATGTAAAATGAAACTCCAGTTAGAAATCTATACCTGTCATGTTCTCATATTTTTGTGTCCCTGAGCACTTCAGGTAATTCCAGAGACACCTGTTAGCTAAAAATCCTTATAAACTGTTCAGACTTTGAAAGGACTACATGGGCATATGATTTATGGACTTGTCTAACTCTTGTCTTTACTAGAAAATTTTAATTAGGTGATGTAAACATGATGTAAATTTGGAACTAAGTGTTTGTAGATACTGTGAGATAGTTTCAGAAAAAGGATATAGCTGCAAAGCACTTATAATTTCCTCCTGTAATATTCAGTGGTTTGTATTTTTTTTTTCTGGTCTTATTCCAAAACAAGGTTAAAGGGTAAAAGTGGTTTCATGATAACTTAAGAGCTGTCCAGACTTCTCTGAGCTTTTCTGACTGGCTTCCTGAAGTAGATTTCTGCACTCTGAGGGTTTTACTAAAATATAATACTTCTTAGACTTCTGACATGAGGTCAGGCAGCCATGAATCAAGGCAAGAGTCAAGAAAAACCTACCTCCAAGAGACCAAAAAACATAGGTATTACCAGTGGACTCACAACCAATTTCTTGCTAGAATTTTATCAATAAAAGATATTCCACTGGGTTGATTTTTTGGACATGGACAGCTTTAGATGCACTATCTAGACATATAAGCTGCATTACAGGCTTAGTCTCAAAACACATGGCAAATAATGCTCCTCAAATAGGCCATGTGACATTTTTGTGAAGCAGAAAGAGTCCTTCCTATTGCACTCATGAAGGAACATGGGAAATCAGGTGTTAAAACCTTAATGGGAAGCAAAAAATCAGCTTTTAAAAAAAATTGTATTTGATAGCATCAGCCACCTTGCAGCTCTCTGTACCTCTTCTTTCAGGAAGAATTCTTTTAGTTCTCCATGTTTTAACCCAATATTACAATTTGCATTTTCTGTATTTTTCCTTTTTTCAGTAGAAGATTAAAGCCTTATTTTTCTGGAGATGGAACTATACTTTTACAACACTTTGCAAAACCCTGGTGAAACTCTTGTACTCAAAAATTACATTCCTACCCACAGGCTCAGTTACATCCAAACACTCTTCCCTGTTTTGTTCAATATTTGAGTCTGCTAGTTCTTTGAAATTTATGAAATAAGATAATGCAAAAATTGCAGAGAGAAAAATAAACAAACTCAAACTACCAGTTATTGTTTACCTTGAGAAAATTCACTGCACTTCCCTGACCTTCCCTACTCCTTGTTTCTCAGCAACCAGAAGTGACACTAGGCAGCAACATTGGTAATGAGCATGTATCCCAAAAGAATGGATCTGCAGAGTGAACCACTCCAAACGTCTTTGCTAAAAGTGTCACTGAGGTCAGTCAGCAAGTTTTATTCAAAAACAAGTTCCTAGTCCAAACTAACATCTTAGTCTGTATTCACCTTTAAAGACTTTAGAATAGAACAGGGGATTTCAGTTGTGAGGAACCTACAGTGGCCGTCCAGTCGTGATGTCTGACCAATAGAGCGCTGACCAAAAGTTAAAGTTGTCCAAAGGGCAAACATTCTGTCCAAATGTTGACAGGTTTGGCACATTGACCGCTACTTTGGGCAGCCTGCCCCAGTGTTTGACCACCATCTGGGTGAGGAAATGTCTTCTGATGTCTGATCTAAATCTCCCCTGGTCCAGCTTTAATCTTTTCTCACGTGAAGAGCCCAACACCTCCCTCAATGCTTCCCCTTCTCAGAAAGCTGTAAGAAGCAATGAGATTACCCCTCACCCCCTTTTTTCCAATCTAGACCAAGAATCCTCAGCCACCCGCCACAAATATTCCTTCCAGCCCTCCCATCAGCTCTGCTGCTCTCCTGCTTCTCTTCATTCCAGTCAGAGTGGCAAAGAGCAAAGTAAAAGAAATTCAGAGCAGTGTGATGTTCATGATAAGAATGACATTCAAACCAGACTGTTGAAAGTGCAGAATAACTTCAGTTTGAGTAAAAATAAACATTCAGAGAAGTTATCATTTTCAAAAGTAAGATGCCTTTTCAGAAAAACTTTGTCTGAATAAGCAAATACCTTGAGGAACCACTCTTGTCTTTTTGCATGCTGGGACTATGTGCATGAACACAGAGGCACAAACAGACACACCCATCACATAATAATGCCGCTGTCAAAGAGGATGGTGGGATAACATAAATGAAAAAGTCTCCTGTGATTATGAATAATTTTGAGGAAGCAGTGTGATGTGAGTGATTGTTTTGGAGCCGATTAAATCATCAGACTTTTGTTATCTTTCACTATTCATCAATCTGAGCATGAGTAGGTGGATGGGAGAAGCCCATGTGCTTTGAAAAACTGCACAATTCAGACTTCATCTCATTTTCCTCAGTTTATGATTATTCTTGTTTCACACAAACTAAAGTCCAGGAAAATANAAAAAAAAAAAAAAAAAAAAAAAGAGAGTATCTGCATTTTTGTAACTGCGATCTATGTGACTGAATAATTCTGCCCAAGATTTGGGAAGCAATAAAGAACAGGCAAATTATCATGTGTTGTCTGCTACATGTTTCTGTGACTTATGTGCAAACAAATAATGGGGCAGTAGATGAAATAAAAATGTGACTTCACTCATGAGGATGGGTAAGATTCTGTTCATGAAACATTAGAAAGACTTCTCACTGAAATTTACAATTATTATATATGTTATCCATATAAAGTACATTAAAGAAAAAGAAAAATAAAATACTAACAGAATTATACATGAATGACAAAACACGTCAAGCCATAAGGTAGTTCTGATATTGCCAGAGGAAGAGGAAAGAAAATGAAAGACCACCTTAAAAATAAAATGTGTTAAGAAAATATCTATTTGCCATTATTGTATTTTGTACAACAGGATGAGTGCATTGATAAACAAATTGTGATTAATTGGACTGTCTTTGACAGTATCCATCTTAATTGTCTGCCTTTAATTTGGAGTTCCAAAATTCAAAACTCTAAAAAATCAAATCTCCTTAAGTTCCAGTGGGCTGTCAATTAAATTTGACTGATTATGCTCACCATTATCCTATAAAAATAATCCACAATTAATTGCTGCACTGTGCAAATTGCAGCAGGACAAGAATAGTTTACAGGCATAGGGAAATGTATGGTAATGTGCACCCATGCTCTGAAGACACCTGAATCTCAATTTTAATATTCCCAATGTCCTTCCAATGTCAGACTTAGTGATTTTTATGGGACTCATTATAGTGCATTTCTGCTGCAATTGGAAGATTCTTTAGCATGGTTCATGGCCCATACCTGCCAGATGAATTGCTATTGCATATACATGAGGAGAGAAAGAAATTCAGGCTGGCAAAGTCAGTATTCCAGATTTGCTTTGGGAATGTTTTCTGTAGGATTCTGAGGGCTCAGGGCAAGAACTTGCTCCAAAGGCCTTTCTCAACTCTGTATGCAAACCTGGCCATTAAAACTTTCGTTTTTTTAGAATAACATTGTGTAATGCCTGTTGGAATAGCATTTACAGGAAGATTAAATGAGATGATCCTGCCTCTCTTTTTTTTTCCCAAAGAATGAATACTGAAAAAATAATAAAAATAATACTAAAAACAAAAACAAAACAAAAACAAACAAACAAAAAACCCAAACATGGTGATCATTCACCAATCAAGCAGCAGGGCCATTCTGCAGTACTAAGTGCTAAAAGTTCTAAGAAATGGGTCAGAGAAGTCATATTTTTCACTGAAAAGTCAGAAGAGTAAAGTTGTTTAAAAATCAAGGCCAAATTTGTGGTAACACTTTTTTTTGGATTCTTCTTTATTACTGTGAGTTGAAATTAATAGGGTATTAAAAATCATTAAACATACTTTGACACATTATTGTTTGATAGCACAGCCATTGTCCGGGACATGTTCTACATGAGCACACAGATGTTACCAACAGCCAAATTAAAATAAATGTTTAAAGATAATCCAAAAATTGCTAAACTATGTCACTTGTCACGTAGCAATAACCATAACTGTAAAGAAATAATCTTTCTTACTTACCGTATTTACAATCTCTCAAATCCACCTTCACAGTCAATGAATCCTTATGATGGTCTTTTGCTTTCCTTTTCTTTTTATTTTTTTCTAACTTGCAGCATTTTTTCCAAGTCAGTATTTCACAAAGAAACATCACTTAATACATGGAAGAATTTAACCGTATTTAACGAGATGCATGACAAATCTCGGCACCATTTACTTCAGGCAAACTTGGGACAAGATTGCCTGCTGAAAGAGCAGAACATCTATTCCTTTATGTAATAAGTCAAACATAGCTAGGGTCTTCATGTCAAAAGAGAAACTGAATTACAGTTATTCCATGATTACAAGCCACACCCGATTATAAGCCGCACCTCTGGGTGTCTGCAACGTTTAGGTCTTTGTCCGTATATAAGCCGCATCGGATTATAAACCGCATTTTTGTTCACAGTGAAGATCCATGCGCAGCTTTCACAAAGTTGCCAATTAGTAACAGAATCATGGGATCAAGGGGTTTACTGGCTCGGCCCTGGGCGGCTCTGGCTCCGGTCAGGGCTGCCGCCAGGGAGCAGCCCCAGCCCCACCTGCCGCTGCCACCAGAACTTGGGGAGCGGCATGCCCAGCCGCTGCCACCGCCACACTTCCCAGGGCCAGGGAGCACCACCACGCTTCCTGGGGTCGGGGAGCACCACTGCTGCACCGCTGCTGCCCGGGGCTGGGCGGGCTCCAGCTCAGCTTGGGGCTGCTGCAGGCTCGGACTTCTGGGTTGGGGAATTTCTGAAATTTGTTCATATATTGGCCACTCCTGAGTGTAAGCCGCACTTCCGGGTTGGGAGCAAAATTTTAGTCAAAATGGTGTGGCTTATAATCGTGAAATTACTGTAATAAAGATTGTGAGAATGTTCTCTTCAGGGCAGAAGAGAATCTGTTTTCAGGATAATGAAATAGATTGGTGTGCCATTAGAGAATTTTACTTGTCTGTAAAAAAAGAAACAAAATAAATAAAGAAAGAGAACTAAACTTCTCCTTTTCAATTTATGCGATTGTTCATGTTTTCCTTTTAAAGACAATGTATTTCATCATCTTTCTGAGTATGAGAGCGTTAAATGCTGTGAAGAATATTGACAACTGCCAGACACTAGTTATGTCAAAACCACAGTCTGCTGCTCATCTGGTAGCTAAGGCACTGATACAGGTTTTTCTGGCAACACTACTCCAAAAACAGTCATTTAGATGAGTACAAGACTTACTGTATTGATCAGGAGGAGCAAATGCTTGTTTCATGTTGGTAGGGCTAGGTTTTGGTAATGGTGGTGCTTCTGTGAGAGGCTGCTGGAAGATCCCCCATGTCCTGCAGAGCCAGTGCAGCAGGATCCAGGATGGACCCTCGCTGGCTCAAGCTGAGCCCATTAGTGATGGTGGCAACACCTGTGGGATAACACACACGAGAAGAAAACAAAATAATATTGCAGCCAGAGAAGTGCAGGGTGAGCCCATGTGAGAGGAGCAGCCCTGCAGACAGGAGGGGCAGGAGCTGCTCCAGGCTCTGGAGCTCAGATTCCCCTGGAGCAGCCCATGGGGAGGCAGCTGTGCCCCTTCAGCTCAGCGAGGGCAGAGGGGAGCAGAGATCCACCGGCAGCCCTGGAGGAGCCCAGGCTGGAGCAGGAGGATGCCCAAAGGAGGCCTGTGACCCCCCAGTATTCCTGTGCTGGAGCAGGGTCCTGGCAGGACCTGCAGATCCATGGAGAGAGGAACCTGGGCTGGAACAGGTTTGCTGGCAGGACTCGTGACCCATGGAGGACACTGGAGCAGGCTGTTTGTGGAGGACTGACCCTGTGGAGAAGAGTCCCACATTGGAGCAGTTTGTGGGTAGCTGCTGCCCAAGTGACAGACTCACACTGGAGAAGTTCATGGAGAATTCCCCCACAATGGAGCAGGGGAAGGACTCCGACCTTTCTGCATGAGCAGCACCAGGAATGTGTCATTTCCTGACCATAACCCCCATGCCTTGTATTACTGTGACACAGCCCACTAGAGTCCAGGCTAGCTCTTTAGAGGCACATGGGCACTGTACCAGTGTGGGGAATTGCCCCAGGGTATAATTTCCCAGAAGAAGAAGCTTAAGAGATAGTAGCTGTTTGGTGTGGTTTGCATCTAGGGTTGGGTAAAGGAGGTGAGGGAGATCTCAGCTTCTGAGGTTCCAAAGGCTTTGTTGAGATTGCAGGATTCAGAAGCAAAGAGCCTCGAGCATTGCTTTGCTCAGGATTAAATACGGGGTCAGATCTGGTGGAGGGTACAAGCAATTGACCAATGAGGATCCTCAGGGAAGGAGTGGAGGGCAGGGTCTTACAGGTTACAATCAATGAGGGAAGCAGGGGAGGAGAAAGGGTGACATGGGCGTCAATAACAGGATTTTCAAAGGGGTGGAACAACTGGGGATTGGCCCAGGGTAGGATTGAAAAGGAAGGGACTGGAACAATGGGCAGGCTTACAATGATGGACAAGGAAGGTGCTGGAACAAGGGGCAGGGTTATAATGATGGACAAGGGGCAGGGAATGCCAAACCAGGTAGTTTCAGGGGTGGATACAACTTGGAGATAAGCCAACTGGGGAAAACATATATAGGAACAAACCATTATAACAATGAACTGAATAAAATAAAATAAAGATGCATGCAACATCGTTGTGCTACTGTGGGAGGAGGAGGGAGAGCCTGGGAAGGTGTCTTTATGATTTATTTTACCGTTCATTATGGTGCTCTCATTTTGTTAGTACTACATTAGATTAGTTAGTAGAGTTCACATCCTCAAGTTGAGTCAGTTTTGCTCATCACAGTAATAAATTTTTGATCTCTCCCTGTCCCATCTCAAGTCATGAATCTTTTATTATACTTTCTTTCCTATGTCCAGTTGAAAAGGGGAATGAGAATGTGGCTTCAGGAGTGCCTGGCACCCAGACAGGGCCAACCCACTTAAATGCCCTCCTAAAGCCTTAAGCAATATATTTAGCAGCTGTTGCTTGAGGAAAGAAGAAATATCTCAATGTGCTTTTGAGGAACTTTCAGAAAAAAATGAAGACATTGCAATGTAGAAAGAGAAGGCCATTCCAGGTATGATGGTAGAGAGAGGTAGTTAATTTTGACACTATTAGAAGGTGCAAATTCTAAAATCATCTAAGTGTGAAGAAAAAGTGTTCCTTTTCATTCACACTTGAGGATCTGAAAGATCTTTCCACAGGGGGAGAAAAAAAAAAAAAAAAAGCTTGAATTCATATGAAATACACTCAAAATTCTAACTTAATCCACATGGAAGTAAAGGATACCCCAGAAAACAGTCAATGCAGGAGTTAGAGTTTGATTTTCAAAATTAAATTGTTTATCCTTCTTGTCCCAAAGATTGGAGGATAAATATAGAAAATAGAATGCAGACTCAATTTTTTTAAAAAATAAGGATATTGCAGGGGCTGTCCTAAGATACTGCTCAGCTAATAAAGGATTTTCGAAATCAACTTAAGGTCCTGGAAGAGCTGTGTCTTTCATCAGGGGCTTGGCTGGTTGCCACTATTTAAGGATTCTTTACTGTTTGTAGTTAATAGAAGAACATAATTAATTTGATTTCTTTGTTGGCCTCTGTCTAACATGGTATTTGTGTGCTCCTTCCTATTAAAGATCCATTATTGTCTCAGCCTTCTGCTTTTGTTGTATTGTCAAACTCTATCTACAGCAAATAGCCACAGCAAAGCTAAGGAGAAGAAATTCTGTGGTCTACCCTCTCTTCATGTGCCTTGCAGGTACATCAGTATCCAGAGACTGCAAAAAGTAACAAAAAATGTCCTTTAGCCATATACAGAATTATGTTATTCTGCAAACTTGAGTCTGACACAGGTGTTCTGATCCTCAGGGCATTTTGTGGAAGAACTCTGAACCCGATCTTATGGAAGGAAAAAGTATCTTGGATGTGGGAGCTGACAAGATGTGCCTACCATTCAAGTTTGTTGTTTGTTTGTTTGTTTGCCATAAGAAAATAATAAGATTTTAATTTAAAAATTTGTTTTCACTACTTTTTTTTTTTCTTACTTAAGGACATCAAATTAAAGCTGAATAATATCATTCTTACCTCCTGGAGCCCTTGAACAGCATAGCCACTAGGAAGATAGTGAAACTTCACATCGCTGGAATGTGGGTTTGGAAATAATGTTTCAGGACAGCATTTTAACCTTAAGCGTGCTGTTTAAGACATATTGTCCATACATATGTTATAGTATATGAGTTTATATGTATGCACATACATTTCATTCCAGATTTAATAATAAGTAGAAATAAAATATTTTAGCACAGATTTGTGGACATAGAAGAGTGAAATTTGGAAGGTGGATGCATTTTTTAGCATTTTAATTGCAGTTGGCATCAAGACTAGTACATAATATATATTTCTTTTGTGCAGAGAAATGGTTCTTAATCCCAAATCTGGGCTTTAAACAACTATGAAAATTCATTTATTTTTAGAACAATGAAAACTACATCTGATATAAAAACTGATACTAAAACATGGAAATACAAAGATAATCTAATACAAAATATTTTCTTGTAGGATTCTTTGACAGATTTGACTCCAGTAAGACATATTAGGCATTTTAATACAAAGAACCAGGATTCTGATTTTGCACTTTTTTTTTTTTTAATGCTAAAGCCAAGCTTGTTATTGTCAAACAATTAGTGATACAATGAAACCTACAGTGATAGATTTTTTTCAATCATGGTTAATTAACAACATTATAAAATTACTGAAACTGCTTTGCTTTTCATGCTATACAGGTTAGATTAGCACTTTTCCTAACACGTAAGCTTATTGATCTTACAATATTTTGTAAGAATAGCATCTTTAAACTGATTAACAGACTAACTAATGACAGACTGCAGTGTCTGGTGTCTTTGGTAGAAGCAGATCTCAAGTCAATTGCAGTGGGAGTGACAAGTGGGATATTTGTAGTCTTTTACAACACAGCTCTGTGAGAACTTTCCAAATAAATGCACTTGCATTCTCATAATCCACTCGGCATTGTTTAAATGAGAGAGTTTATTTCAGATTTGTAAAACATAGTGATATCTTTCATACAGGTTTCCCAGTGTTTCCAGTGCTGTTTTTATACATGAGATTGGTTACTTTAGACAGATTGAAAGCCATCAAAATAAGTAGCTTGGTTATAAATCAAGCACAGATATGCAGCAGAAACTTATGCTTAAGAGGTGATTGCACTACTGTTCTGACAATGGCAGTGTATATATTCATTTTTGTCTTTTTTCTTGTAAAGCACTGTTCAGCCCATTATGTCCATGAGTCCAAGCCTCTGTTAATCCAAATGTTGTTAAATGTTCCTCTGTTCAACATGAGAAACAAAATGTCCAGTGGAAGATTTAACTAGCCAAACCCCTGAATTTTCTCAAAAAATTATTTCACTAATGATTTTAAAGGAACTGGCTTTGTTTTTCTTACCATTGTTGAGCAAAATTACACACTTAGTTCTGACTGTTTTTAATCACAACATATTTAAGAACTAAAGTAGTTCCTTCTGTTCAGCCAACAAGAAACAGCTTGATTTCTAGAAAAATAAAATCATAATGGAAAATTATCCATGACATTAGAAAAGTTTAAGTCAGAGAAATTCAAATTTATTCTGTTTGGTGTTACACTGGTGAAGCTAAAGCTAATCTTACATTTACTCAGTATACACAGCATAGTGGAAAGATTTTGAATAACTGATCACAGATGATATT
>PYHW01009372.1:3790708-3810971 GCA_013186435.1 Turdus rufiventris | reverse complement strand
TTTTTGCCTGAAGTTGAGTTCAGGAAGTGATTTTCAAGTAGAAGGACTTTGGAAATGCAGGCATTATCATAATCTATACATGTTTCTGAAGCAATATCTGAGATGTGAGAATGATTTTGTGTGATATTTTTTTAGCAGTCCAAATTGAAATTTAAAGAATCTGCTATTTTTTTTTTCTAGAAACCAATATTACAAGGATGATTGAAAAGGAACAGTGTGGCAGAGCATTAAAAGCCAGAAATTCTGACAATCCCAGTATAATATGATATGTCCCTGAAGGCATTCAAATATAGATCAGAAAATAAAAGAAAAAAAAAGTGTCTCTTATTGTTGATTGTCTGTGTTTACTGTGACTACATCAGACTTGACATGCTCTGGTAGTAGGTGATGTAAATCCATATTGTAAAGTCTTGAAACAGTAACATGGACCAAGTGTTGGGACCAACACTTCAAGACAAGCAGTGGAGAGTTTTTGGGAACAGAAGTAGAAAAAAAGGTAAATAATGACCTGTGGAGGATAATTCATAGAGTAACTTTTCTCGTAAAAATAGGAAACCTGAAAGAAAAAGAATAGACAGGAATGTTGAGAAGAACAGCATTCTCCATACTTGCAAGGTTTGTTTGATTCACTAGCCAGATATTTAAGTATGTGTTTGGTATTTTCACAATGTCTTTTCATAATAGCTGCAGTAAATTGGTTGAAAAATGATGTTCTTACTGTGTAATAAGGACATTTGGGTTTCAGGGATGTTTCTAATGTGATAGTGAGGCAATTTATTTCAGAAACTGAGTAATTTCTTACCCCGGAAACTTTAATGTAAGGGTAAGTAAATGTTGTTCAATTTACTTGCGTGGATTTGTGGCGTGGGGCAGGGATATAAAAGATGACCTCTTTAGAACTTTTCTAATGCTATTTATATGTTATTTCTTATTATATCCAGGCTAATAATTTTCCTTCCTAACAAAAGAACTAGAAGGTGTATAAATTTAAAATAAACCTGCTTTCATTCTCCCAGATTCATATGGAGTAAGGCTCTAAGATCTCTGAGATTCTCACATTCTGAATATCAGTCTTGCGTTTGAAAGTGTAGAAGCCTTATCTGTGGGTGTAATTAAAATTCAACAGAAATCCATAAATGGCCCAGAATCATTAGTATTTCTAGACAGTTAGGATCATAAATCATTTGTGAAACTTTACTGGAAACCCAGAGAAAATAGCTTTTCCCTTTGAAATAGTCTAAGACATGACCTTCAATGTTTCTGTTCTGTAGAGTAATCACTTGTAGGAATTTTAAAGTTAATATTGTATGAGTGCTCTCAAGAATGTGACAAACTGCCCCTACTTCTCAAACCTTTGTACAGCAGGCACAGTATTAGTTGCGTTGTTTGACCTGGGATAACCAAAGGGAAGCTGTTTTTTGTGACTATTTTTCTTTGACAAGACCAAAACCAAAATGCTGCTCTGCTCTCAGGACTCTGAAGTTGTTTCACATTTTCTGTTAACAGTCAGTCTTGCATCTTTCCTCCTGTAATTTGGTTTTTCTTCATGACAAGCTGATAAGGCTTAGATTAAAATGCATTTCAGCAGGGGCAGGGCTGAAATGTGCCTGACACAAGGGACAGCAACAAGAACTTCAGAACAAAAGGCATCTATTTAACAGCTGAGGAGCCAGCTTCAAGGTGTAAGGTTGTCAAGTACCCAATCAACTATACTATGTGTGACACAATGAATCATCCCACAGATGAGTAATTTCTACAATAGAAAAGGGATGGGGATTATTGAAAGAAGTCAGGGTGCCTGTGGCAGGTGAGTGATTGAACCACTGGGTATTTCTAGTAGAAATCTGAATTCCAAAAACACAGAGATGCTTCTGTAGTCTGTTGGAGGTCCCTTAGCAACACAATTCAGAGGTGTTCAGCATGTTTGAGACTGAATATATTAAACACACTAATGTAAAATTTAAGTTTAGAATTTTTTGTAGGTCCCCTAGCAATTACTTTATTATGCTAGCTTTTGTCAGAATCGATCAAGTTAAGCTGGTGTGCCTTTTTTTTTTTTGTTCTTCTCAGGAACAGGTTGAATCAGTTCTCCAGTGCTGTGCAATGATTTCTGCATTAGCACTCTTCCTTGTCACAGCAGCACTTCAGCAATTCAGGAAGTTGGTCTTATATGCCTTTCTATGAAGGATATTTTTTTACATTTATTTCCTCTGCTGTATCTAATATGTAAACATGAGGGACAAAAGATTGGTCAGTGTGTGTTTTTATAATGGCATGGACCTCTGTGGGCTCATGCATATTCACTGTTATTAGATGGTTCATATGACTTTAACCCATCACTTAATGTAGCACAAATCTGTCAACATTTGCATTTTGCTTGCTATTCAAGTTTTCAAACTCATGAGCTCCCTGCCTAACAACAAGAATATTTATCCAGGTTAATTGATAAAATATCCTCAATATAGAGTGCTCTAGGAAACAATTTCAGAACACTTACATGTTGTATTAACATCTCATTATTTCATTCAACAACCCCAGGGCAAGGAGGGATATAGGATGAATGATATATGTTTCCTAATGGCATTTTCTCTAGAAAAAAGCTAATCTCTTCTAAGATATCTTTATTTTCTTTTTCTTAAGACCTAAGCATCCTTAATGATCTTTTCAGCTTTAACTATATTTTACAGTGAGTTTTAATAGAAAATTTAAAAAAAAAAACAANAAAAAAAAAAAAAAAAAAAGGAGAAAAATCAGCAGAATTGCCAAAAAGTCATAAGCAATATGTGAACGTGAATAGACGTAAATGAAATAAATTTCTTAAATAAATGATTCATTGCGAGCTAGTACTCCAGGCTTTTTCCCCACCTTTGCAGTTACTCTTTTTTTTGCCGAAGGACAGATTTCTATGAATTTGCATCATGATAAATGAGCCTTTAAAGCAGTGAAGCAGAGATAAAATAGACGGTTGGAATTTGCTGTGGAATGTCACACACTGAAAAATCTCCAGCATTTCAGATTGAATAGTTATATTTGGTACAGTTTTATTCCTGTTATGTGTAAAATATTTATGTAGCTGATTTCCCCCCTATGTTAATAAGTGTTTTAGGCCAGGTAATTTCAAATCATCTCAGTATTAATTTTTATTGGCAATAGACTGAAAGTAAACCCTTGTACTTAGTGTTCTGGTGGGAGAAGGAAGACTAATTGATGTTATTGCAAATGGAAATAAAGGTAAATATCTCCACTACTGAATTGAATGAAATTAGGGCAGAGGAGGCTGTTTGTCAATACCATGTTATGATGAAAACCAATTAGGATAAGTCCTGTGTTACAAATAAGAATGCAGTATCACCTTTTCAGGCTATGGACAAATCTCTGGAATTTCGGAGGATATATCTGTACAATATGTTTATTTATATAATGTAATCATATTTAATAAACTGCTAAAGTTAAATAAACATGTATGCGTCTTTAAAGCAAGTGTTTTAAGTGTTTAGTTCTCATCAACAAACACTTAATTTTACTTTCAGACAAAAAAGTGCTGTCAATTTTTTCTAGCTTTTCTTAAAAGATGAGGAAGTAGCTTTCCATTTGGTTGTCTTAACTCATCTTCCTGCTCTGACTAAATTCCCTTTTGTAGCCTCTTCCATTTCATAAATTCCTTCCCCATGTTCCAGCTCTAAACAAAAGAAAAAAGGGGACTTTCCACTTTTATATGACTAACAAAATTGCTGGAAAAAAGTTACTTATTCCTGTCTATCATGTATACATTGTGTTCACTAATTTTTTTATATATAAATATATTTTGCTTAGGGTTTTTGGCCTTTTATGTGTGCTCACAGCCACTCACTTTCCTGACATTTCATTTTCAGCCAAGTGCTGCTGCCAGGTATGGGAACAAGAGCTCCTCAGGAGAAGATTGCTGTGTTTATGGGAGATTACCAGAAAAACCCAGCTGTTCTAAGCAGTGGTTTTGATATCATTATTAGTTTTATCTACTGTATCAATAATGGTCACACAATAATGGTTTTAATGGAAATTAAATTCTAATCGCAACGGGGATTAACTGACCTACCTGCCTGATCCTGCTGAAATTCAATATTTAGGTATCATATGCAGCATTTCCTGTTTACGTCCTACTTTATGCTCTGATGAACAGATCCTTCTGAGTTCTGAGGTTTCCATCCAGATATAAATACAGGCACCCTGCCCTGGCACTACAGAGCTCAGAAGTCCCTCAGCACAGTGGCAGATCCTGGCTCTGGAGAACTTCTCAGAGCACAGGGACTCTGTTTCTGTCCATTTTTGCTGCCTGGCTGAAAACAGACCATCATACTTGGATGTCTCTCTGTTTTTCCAGGATCTGTTCATGTGAGTACTCCTTAAGGAAGGGTGATGCAATTAGCATTACTCTGTATTTAAAACATTTTTCACTATTCAACTAGATCAATTATACTGCCCACAATTTCAAGCAACAAAAATTTTCCTAACTTGCTCGTTACTTTTCTGCGTTTGTTTTTGTTTGTTTTGGTTTTTTTTGTTTTTTTTTTGTTTTTTTTGTTTTTTTTTTTAAACTGGGCTACTTTCTGCACCATCCATTCTCTCCTAAGTTTTTATTCGGAGGGAAAATGAGTATTCATGTTCTACTTGCCTTCTCCATTCTAATTATTATTATCATCATATCTGTGTATCTGTTCTTTTTTAATAATGTATTTTCTTAGCTCATTAAGCTACACTTCTAAATGATACGTGCCCTTCTACACCTTTTCCTCTCCTTAATTTTCTTTAAATCATGTCCTTCATCAGTCTATGATTTTTTTTCATTTCTCTTTCAGTTTTTAATTCTAAGCTATTCCTAGGTAATACCATGTGTTTACTCTCTGTGAAATTATTAGAAGAGTGGACAGATGACTTCCAAAATACTTTATTAGTTGCTTCTCCTGCTTCCATTTCTATGTCACCTTAGTAGTTACCTCTGTCATGAAATCCCAGCACTTCCAAAGAAATAGAAATTTTACTTTCTATTAATTTTGGGGTAGATGCTTTTTGGTCCCCAAAAATATCAAATAACAGTTAAAGCTGGGCAAGTATCTTACTATTTATCAAGTTCTTTAAATAGACCAGATGTTTTTAGAACAAAATCTGAAATTGATGATGAGCTGCTGCATTTTGTTGTTAAGTTTTCACTGAATAATTTCACTGTGAGATTTTCACACTGAATGTCATTCACCAGCTTGGTAAGATGAATCACTTGATATTAGTATTAAATACTTCCTAAAAGTTAGTTCTCTTCTTTACATCTTTTCTGAACAAATATATCCCACTCCCTTAAGTCCCTGTCTCCTTCAGAAATTTTATATGGAAAAAGGAGGGAAACAACAAGTAAAGTTGTTTTTCCCACCCCCCAAATAATTGATGTAATCTGAACTAAAATGAGTATTGAAAAATATAACCCTAGAAAACTTCTGTGTTTTCAGTAAGAAGTAAAAAGGCTGTTAAAGGCTGTTAAAAGTTGTTATTCTTTCCACTTGTAATGGTACTTAGTGTGAAACAAGCAGCCTTGATGATTACAGGATGCATATTTAACTCCAAGGTGAAAAGAAGGTTGTCTGGTTTGTTTTAAGATTCAAGCAAGTACTACATAGAATAAAGTTCATAATTAAGAAATTTGATCCATTTTATTTTGCTGAAGTATCTGAGCTGTTTGTTCGATGACACTGCAACCCCAGAGGTACCAGACCCCTTGAGCCTCACAAAACTGCTGCTGTCCAGGAAGAGAAGCAGAGAACGATACAGAGCTGGGAGGGGGCAGAGAGAGATTTTTATTGGAAGCTGTTAAAGTGGTTGCTATGAGACCTTCTCCAGCTAACACAGGCACAGCAGTGTGTGAGGCTGATAAATCATAGCTCTTGCATTATACCTTCCCTTTTTGCCTTTTTTTTTTTTTTTCCTAACACAGCTTTTATAGTTGTTTAAGAACAGAGAAAACACCTGCCAGTTGCTTTTTCTTCTGTTTCGGTCCCTTCTGCTGCTTCGTGCAAGATGGAGATAGAAAATGCAATGATCAGCTCCTCGAGCAGTTCTTCAGCAGGCTCCAGAGAGTACAAGGTGGTGATGCTGGGAGCAGGGGGAGTTGGCAAAAGCGGTAAGTTTCAGAAACAATATTTTGGGAGAGAAGGGGTGAATTGGGAGCATAAAGTTCACCGGGAAAGGACATTGTTTAACGAGGGGTGTCGTTCCTCTTTCTCTTGCACATGGCTCGGATAATAGACTATAGTTCGTGACTGGGGCAATGAGTCAGCTTAATTTGTTACAGACTGAAATGCTGGAAGCCTTTTTAATTGGTTATTTGTGTAGGGCTGACCTTGGGTCCGTTGTGTGTGAGGACAGAGCAGTCAGGCTGCTGCCGTGAGTTTGACAGCAAGTGCCCGTGTCACTCTCCCACTTGGTGAGGGATGGTGGTTTGCTGGACAGTGTGGATGGAACTTGTTGGCCTGGGGGTCCTTGTGCTCAGGCAGTAATCAAACTAACTGCAAAGTCAGCTGTACAGAGTGTGGGGGATGCCTGCAGTGACTCTGTTTTCTTCCCCACATCTTTCGGTTGTTTCTTTTTTTTTTTTTCCTTCTTTTTTGGCTGGGTATCATTATGGCTCAGCTGGTTTTAGCCTCCTCTCTGGTCCAGACAGGTGCAGCATGCCTGCCTGAGTCTCACTCCAGGCTGTGAGGCAGATTTGCAGCATATTTTAATATCCCTGTCTACAGTTGGCAAGATATGCCGTGTCTGACAATGATATCTCTTCAGAGGAGTCATTATTTTCTCTGGACAGTGTTTTCTTCTACCTAGATATTATCAGCTTTGATTTATTCTCATTGAAACCAGCTTTCTGTTCCTACAAAGACTTTGCTGAACACGCAGAGTTTGTCTCAGAAGCCAGTATATTGAGCTAGCCACACAACATGAATTTGATTACATCTTCTGGAAATTCAAAAGAATGACAGAAAGAGAAACAAAATTACAAAAAGCAGGATAATATAATATAATACATGCCAGCTCAATTCCAAGGAATTTTCAGGATAAATAGCTGTGACACTAAATTGTAAAAACTGTGTAAATCAAACAAGTTTTATTTATGTTTACGTAATAAGATGAAGTCTAGGTGCAAAAAGTTAAAAATTGTCAGTGAACATAATTTTCTTTCTGTATCCATTCTCTTTGTGTTTTTGTTATATTTGGCTTCAACTTCAGTGGCACATCTTTCAGTGAAAGCTATTTCCCATCAGTATTGCTTAAGCAAGCAAACAGTTCGTGCACAGATGTTACTATATATCAGCATATAAAATGGGAAAGAAGAAAATATTGGTAATGTTGGAGTAAATGTCTGCAATTTCAGATTATCTTTTCAATAGAAAAGCAGGTATCTACAATGTGCAAGCTGAAACTTTCAGTAAATATATTTTTTCTTTTTTTTTCTCGTTTATGTCTTTTCAAATTTCTTTTTTCTTCTTTTTTTTTTTTCTTTTTTTTTTTTTTTTTNTTTTCTGAGTGTGTCCAAAAGATGGTAGAAATTCCACACCCCTCCCTGTCCCCAAACATATGTTTGTAGGAATAATGTATTTTTTAAAACTTGTTCACCACAAAGCATTACAAACTATACTACATTCATAGCGTGGCTGAATCATAACAACCAAACTTTACACAGATGTGGAGGAAATTTCTGGATTTCCAAATCAAAAATTTAGCTAATTCAAATCTCTGTGTTCAGAAAATATTAGCTGTTAATTTTATGAGAATAAAGCCTTTAAATCTGTGACTTCAATAAGGTATGATGCATCTCCAAAGCTAAGAAACACATAATTAAGTAGAAGTGTGTGATCTAAAGAAAAAAAGAAGGGCATAAGTCGATATTTATGAAATCCTGTGGCATTAATGAAAACTTTCTCTTGTTATCACAAAAGAGAAACTCCTCATTGAAAAAAAATTAAAAAAGCCTCAGCAACTGAGTATTATTAAGAGTTCACAAGAAAGGAGGTGTACAGTTCAACATATACTAGATATGAACTTTGGATGTGTAATGGACCTGAAATATTTCAGTAGAATCCTGACAGATAGTCCAACTGATAGAATTCAGAGAGAGATAAATAGCAAAAATACTTGTCATTCCATAAATCATTAATTCACTCTGACTCTTACATAAACAGGATTAATTTACACTGGATTAAAAACAGAAAAAGGCCTTAATGACTACTTTCATTCTACAAGATGAGCTCTGTTTTCCCCTAGTGACCCAGATTCAATGTGTCCAAGAAATTATGAATTTAACCATAAAAATGAATTAGAGTAGAACATGAATGAAAGAAAAAATGAATGGTTCAGTTTCCAATTTTGATTTTGAGAAATCGGTGATATGTGGTTTGATGTATTGATAACATCCTGCCTTCTTTTTCCTGTCTTCTCTCTCCTTCTTTGCTTTTAAGCTATGATGAAAACAGTAGCAGCTGGGGTTAAATTACTGAGTGGGAAGCCTCTTTCGGATGAAAGACTTCCATTCCTCAATTCATTCCAATATTAAATAATTCAGGTTTGGAATGAATTTTCCATAGGAACCAAGCCACAAAAACGTTAGATTTCTTTTTACCTTGGATGTCATTCACGTCCAGAGATCCCCTGAGAATTTTGATCTTGTGTTTCCAACCTTCCCCTGCTCTCTTATTGTGACACTTGTGCATGGGGTGGAATGAGGAAATGGAGACCAAAAACTGATGTTCTTTAGGCATTGGTGTTTACAAAAAAATTCTCTTTGGATTGGTCAGGCTTGTCTCTTCTTTTTGTGTGCTCCAAGATGGCAGACTGTCCAGGAGGACAGCCAACATCCTTTTATTTGTGCTAATCAGTGTGGTGCAAATTTCACAAGAATTGGTAAAAGAGGATGAACTCTGTGAAGCCAAGTCTGACACCCATACATGCAGAGTAATAATGAGTAAACTGCGAGTGGTCTAAGAATTGTTACTTAAGGTTCTCACATTTCAAAATCAATTCTGGAAAACTAATGCTAATTTAAAAAAAAACCAAAAAAAACCCAAAAAAACCAACAAAAACAAAAAAAACCCCACAAACAAACAAAAAAACCCCAAAAAACCCCTCTGCCATTATTTTATAGGAGGAAAAGACACCACCTCAAAACCCAGCTTTTGGATGAAACAGGTAATAGTTGTCTCTAATGAAAATGTACAAAGCTAGATGTAAATTTTTATAGGAGTTGATTTCTGTACTGTAATTATGGAGTATAGATTCCCCTAGAATGAGTAATCCCTTCTAAGACTTCTGAAAACAGAATTATTTTTGTTTTCAGAACAATGTATAATTTCATGTGTTGTGTAAGTTGTGTTCATCATCAGGAACATCAAGTACAGCCTGATGCAAGTTCAGACCAAAGTTATGCTAGAACCAATAAACGAATTGAAATTACACTGACGTAAATAAAGTAAATTTTGCATTGACTCTCATTCAATTATAGTCCATTTCAAAGTGACATATTTCTAATTATAGTTGTATTTAAATTAAAAATGAGAAATTGGCACTTTTACTTCTTTGCTCTGATGACAAATTTGGGCTTCCTCAGTACCACTCAGACCTACCTAAAGTTACCTGACACAGGGTGCAAACCCTAAGAGCCTTGGTGATTCTGAAACCCATTTTGCTCACAAATACCTTCAGAGATCAGTAAACAAGGTGCTCTCATGGTCCTTGTCTGACGCAGATCAGACCTCTGGGGTTAGCTCTGTTTTTCAGTGTTACAAATAAAAAACATGCACAAAAGAGCTTTTCAATCCTGAGACCATCCGTTGCTGCCTCACATTTAGCAAAGCAATTACACTGATAGCAATACTTAACTGCAGCACATTCTGCAGAACATTAGTGATGATTAACCCAGGGGTTGCAAAGTGACTGCTAAAATTAATAAATTGATGCACCTGTGCAACTGAATAAAATAAAAAAACCTCCCTCTGATGAAAAATTATTACCTAACCAATCTCCAAACACTGATCAGATTGCACCATTACCCACCTTTATGTGCATCTTCTTGGCTGAAGATAAGTAATGTTTTAGTGCTTTTTTGCTTTTTTGTTTGATTGATTTTTCCTAACCCTGGCTAACGATGATTTATTTAAGGCTGAGCATGATCTACAATTATTCCACGTAAATACAATTACATGTTTATGCATAAAATAAATTTATCATAGATGCAAAGTGAATTTCTTGTTAGCTGTCGTATGGAAGTTGCATTTCAGATGAGAAAAGAAATTCTTTAAAAAATCAAAACTAATTAATATCTCCTACTAATAAGATAGATTTTTTTTTTTATCTTGGAGAAAATTTTCATCTCTCAATATTTATTTCTCAAACTGACTGCCAAATGATCTGTTGCCACCATATAAAATTTATAGATATTTTAAAATAATTGCCCAAGACTTTTGTAAAACTAATATATTTCCAGTTTTATTGTATATAGGAAAGTAGTTAGAAATGCATTTTCAGGCTTCAATCTTCAAAAGAATTTTAAAAAGTGGACAAGAAAAAATTAAGAAAAGATTCGCAAGGAGATTGGAAGAATAGTGTGAGGAAATGTATTTCCAGACTGGCCTGGCTAAGGGAGGCATTCTTACCCATTGATTTCCTTGATTTTCCTTTTTTTTGTTTTTCCCTCAATGTGGCATAAAGGCTGTGTTTCTACAGATATAGGTGACTCACCCAATTAATTTCAAGATCATGTGTACACAATAACTTTCAAAATGTGTGAAAACAATTATGTTCCCTGTGATGTATGAACTTCAGTACGAGAAATTAGATTAAATCTGCAATTTTCTTTCATTTATGTTCTCAACTGCAATTTTTTTTCTGGTCTGGTTTTACCTCTTATTCTGCCTTGATAAAGCAAATTATGTGCCTATTATTTTCAAGCATGTCCTCATAACAAAACTCTCCAGTAAACAGAGCACCCTGAAGTGTGTGCTGGAGAGCTGGTCCATTGCAGCTGTTTGTAAACTCCCTGGAGATAAATTAATGTATGATCCAGGTTACACTGAAAAGGATGAAGGGCAGAGGTAGAAATTCACTGGTATTAGAAGTGCTGAGCTTGAAAAGCACCACTTGGTCCTGCTGATGTTGTTCTTACCCCAGCACTGGTGTCACAGAGCACTCTCCAGACATTGATCAAGCCGTTTTTTGGAGCGGGGCTGGTTTTGATTTGGTTTCTTATTTTCCCCGGGAATATTCTCAGGTACAGCTGTGGTTCCCTAAATGCCTGGTAAATGAATCAAAGGAAAGGGTCTGGCCTTCTCTCATGTCCTGAGGCAAGCCAATCACCAGGATGAAGGTGTTGGATTTAGTTACTGCTTAGTATGAGTCAAGGTGAAAGAAGTTTCCTTTCAAGTGCTTGGGCATGCTGTGGATTACAGTTAAGGCGAGCTAAGTTGCTTTTTTACCCTTCAAAGTCAACAGAAGTGTAGTTTTGCTGATTCAATTTTTCCTTCTTCTCCTCTAACTGCAAAAAATGACAATTTTTGTAAGAGTGGAGAAGAAATTGAGATTTTTAATGAACAAAGACACACATCTGTATGCCACCTGAAAAGAATTGCTTGTTCCGTCATCATTCTCTGTCTGAAAAAAAAAAATTTAAAAAATCCAGATTTTGAATTCCTCAGTTCCTCAGGTGTTTCAGGGAAATTATTCTACTCATTCAGGTTAAAACAAACAAACAAACAAACAATGGAAGGATAAATGAATATATATTATTTTTTTCTACAGGCAAATTTCCTTCTTGGTAACAGCTCTGAAAGGTTGAAGGTACTGACCATTCAAGATGATGCATCCTTTGGTCACTTCATGTTGCTGTCTGCAACCTCTGATTAACTGTGACCTGGTGTAACAGTGACAGCATGAGGCTGGGAAAGGAAGGGAGGGGACAGAAGAACTCTGACAGTGGTACAAAGCACATGGTAATACTCTTGACAATTATGTATCCTTGGAGAAAACATCCAAACTGAACACTCTAAGCCACCAGCACTGTTTGTCTTGTCTGGGATGCTGTAAACTGAACAGCAGTCAGTTCTGATGCAGAATTGCAGGTGTTTCATGCAAAATACTGGTGGTGCACGATGTATTTTTGCCATGAAAAAGCAGACAAAAACCTTGTAGGGAAGGATCACCGATGCCAGACAATCACATCCCCAAATTCCAGTTTTCTCCTAAACGAAATTAAGCTCTAGAGATTGTATAAACACAGAGTTCCTGGTAGGTTTGTGATCTTTGATAACAAAACTGCCCATGTGTTCTAGTTTCTTTCACAGGGAGATAATTGAATTTGCTTCAAGTTTGATTTTGTGTAATTCTAACTTCTACACATTTTATCTTATCTCTTTATTAACAACTTTGAGAGAATCTGTGTTTCCTGTTAATACTTGTAGACAATAAGTTCACACCTTTATCTTCTTACACTGCAGTACAGTGAATATCTGAAACTTTGCTTGTAGGGCCTTATTTTCCTGCTCAGATTGTCTTGTATGCCTAATTATAGAGCCTTAATATTTCCACATCAGCTTTTTGAGGATGAATTCCAAAAAATGACATACTCTTCTTACAGTGACCTTACTAGAAGAAAGATTGCCTACTGGTTTCCTCTGTAGAGTTTTTTTTTTGTTCCTCAGAGAATAATGAATTCTTTTATTCTGGTGTAGTTCACAGAGCTCACATACAGAGAAATATCTATAGTAACTTGAAGCTATTTTCTGTTTTCCCCAGTGCTGTCTCTCACCTGTGCTATCACATCTCTCATAATGATCTAAATTATTTATTTTCATCTGTGTTATCTTATTTGAGACCATTGAATCTGAGAATTCAAATGTTTCTGGACCCTTTTTTGTTATTCTTCATTTATCATTAGTGTATCTGTTATCCACTTAAAAGCATTAAATACTTTTTTTTTAATTTTTTTTTTTTTTTTGCCTACGGGCAGACCTTGTGGACAGAATTGTTTGCCTCAGGGAAATGAGTAAAAGATGTTTTCATTACTATGGCATTTCACATAGTTCAATGGTTGTAGGGGAGGAGGATTCAATTATGCCCTCTGTATTTAATGGGGGAATTTATGCTTGTGAGATACCAACCCAGTGCTGGGAAATCTGACTGGAGCCCTGGATTCTTCAGCACTAGCAGATATGTGATAAATAGGACAGAGTTCAAAAAAAACCAACAGAGATGATAAAAGGAATGACACGGTATGATTTATGATGACAAACGACTATGACTATATTCAAACAGCTGCTGTAGACAGTAATTCATGATTCTTTATTGTACAACTTGCATATATATACAGAGATTCAATGTAAATGGATGCAACTGTGTTGGAAATGGGTTGATCACCTATCCAACTTCTCCCATCATAACTTCCCAATGATGAATATCCACCTGGGCAAGGCAAACGAGCTGGTCACTTCCATGCCCCTTTGGAACAGGGCATGGAGATCTCACAGTATTTAAAAGTAATGAATATCAAGAGAAGAGCACATATATTCCAAAAATTGAGGAGGAAAGCAGCCAAAATTGCTTCATGAAGAGTAAGATGTTAATTAATGAAATTGGAGTTAGAACATGTAGAACATGTTAGAGATATACAAGATATTCCAGACAAATTTCCTTCGGTCAATAAGAGGGGTATATGCCCTTAAAGATTTGCTTGAAAGCAAGATGGAGCAGATTGTAGAAGACTCTTTGAAAGGAACAGCCTGGTGATAGTTTTGTTAGTCTAAGTGTTTTACATTAAGACTGAACACATTACAGAGATTGAACATTAAAGAGCAAATATACTAGAACAGGAGTTTTCAAATACTCTTATAGTAGAAAAGGACTGCTATTATCCTCAAAATGATGATGTGTTAAAATTCATCAGGACTTTTGGCTGGTGTGGCTCTAATAATGCAGACAGCCAGAAGTTTTCTTTGTGTTCAGACTGCTAAACAGAGATCCTTAGGCTAGTCTCAATATTGGATTTGGTTTTGTATACAAAAAAAAAAGTCATTTATGTTGCTTCAAACAGAACTAAAATGTGTCCCTCTGAGTATAAAGGCATGTAGAATTGTAAATATGCTGAGATAGCACCCTTAAAGTAAGTACAGACCACCTCGTGTGTGTTGGGTAGTAATGCAGATGGAAGGCAAGCAAATTTGTTAGCTCACCTCCTGCTGTTCTCTGTTCCAGGGATGGAACTGAAATTTAATGATTCAGAGTTTTCACCTACACACTGTATGTGAACAATTATGTGACAGACCCAAGGGAATGGCCTGAGGGGGCCTGAACGGGAGGTTTAGTTTGGATATCAGGAAAAAGTTCTTCCTCATGGGAATGTTTGGGCAATAATAGGTTCCTCAGGGAACGGTCACAGCATCAGACAGACAGAGATCAAGAAACATTTGGACAATGCTCTCAGGCATGGGGTGGGATTCTTGAGGATAGCCCTGCTCGGGGCCAGGAGATGGATTTGATGATCCTTGTAAGCCCCTTCCAAGTCAGGGTATTCTATCATTCTAAGTGAGTAGCACTCACATAAGGTTATATTAATGAATCTGCTTTTCATGGTGTTTCATTAAAGCAGAGCTTCACTTAAAGATTTCAATGACTTGAGCACTACTCAGCTTTTCCCATTCACTGTGCTTGCTATAAAGAGACAGAAAACCTTCCAGGCTATTCCTCAGCAACAGGAATTGGACTATCAAGGACTCTTCTAGTTTCAGCCACACACAAATCTGCCATTTGAAATGCCCAGATTGAAGTTTTGAACAAGGGAACAAGCACTGTTTCATGACAATGACTGGGCACTGTCGGTATCTTTGCTGTAAACAATCTGTTGAGGCAGCCACAGGAACCGTTTCCCTTCCAAGCCATCCCTGCTGCTGAGCTGAGCCATCTGCAGCATTTTTGGCATGTGCTATTTGCTAGAATTTGGATGAGATTAATTCCGTTAGGGACACTCTTGAAAGCACTATTAAGAATCTTTTTTTTTTTTTGCTTTTCTTCTGTTGCTGCTTTCATCTCTTTTCTTTCCATACTTTCTATTTTATTCCCTGCCACTCCTCTGGTAATCCTTTTCCACTTTTAATTTGTTCTTTGACTTTAATTAGTCTCCCTTTATGCCCCCAAGCCTGTCTAATTTTCTTTGCTAGAAGCTGGAAGTCCCATCATGCTCACACATTCCCACTGATAGGAATTGGGTGTCACGAGTGTGTTGTGCAGGGTCCCAGTTTCAGAGGAAATGTCTTGGGAAGACACTTTCCTGCAAGCCCTAGAAATCTTCAAAAGCATTACCTGCCCGCTAACCAGTGGAGACTCTGGCAAAAATCACTCTATTTCAAGGTTGGTAGGGAAAATCCAAAATATGAGGGTGTCAATGTGTGCATAAAAGACTATCTTAGGAGGTGCCAAGTTGTGTCAAATTGACTATGTAAAGGAGATACCAATATCTTGTATTGGGTCTCCAAAAAGTTATGTTTTCAACTCAGTGTTATATCTTTTTGTTAAGTCTCTAGAACTAAACTAGTTGTTTCAGGAGTCCCAAAATTGGGGTCACAAATGTTTATAAGTTTTAAAAATTAATTTCATAAGTTTTGGCAAAGTAAGAGCTGTAATCAGCTGAGAGACTGATGCATGTAGCTGTTCTTCAGCTTACAGACTAATTATGAGATGAGCAATTTCTTTCCTTGCAATCTCCTTGAAGTGCTAATGTAATTCTCTAAATTCTTGTCCATTTTCACATGCCCAAAATAAAAGAGTCCCAGCTGAAAGTTATATTCTCTGTCAAATCCTATGATTCCATTACTGATGAAAAATTACCTTTGAGTTGTCTGTCAGATTCTGTGATTCCTTCAGTAATTTTACTAGCATTCTACCCACATGGCAACTTGTTGGGTTACACTGAACTTTTCCCTGCTGAACAGGATCTACAGTGTCTTTACAGAAATGTGTCTTTAGCAACTTGCAAAATGTGTACTGTTATTTTAGATTTTTATTCAGAATGTTCAAAGCCAAACACAAGTGTTGTCAAATTCTCAGTTGTTTCAAAACCAGCAGCTTCTGAAATCATCCAAAACACCTGTCAGGCTTTAAAAATCCCCCTCTCTAAATTTTGTATGGACTGTATTATATAGAAATTATGTTCTCTATTTGATTTAAAAGCAGTCATTAGACATTTTCTTCACAGTGAATAATCTTGGGTTGTCTGGTGACATGGTCATTTTATCACTCATCACACACAGCATGCCAGAGATCTGCTCTGTGCAGTATCTGACCCTGGGTACAGCCCAAAGATGAGTTCCTGGGCTTCATGAGGGCTCCATATATTTGTAGATAAACTCTAGAAGCACATTATTTCTCCCCTGGGATTAGAGGAGAAAAAAGAACAATCTATTGTATTATTCAATTATATCATGTATAATGTATGAGCTCTGGAAACCCATGAGCTTCAGAAACTAAGTTCTTGTGCCTTTCTTCCGCTTACAGCAGTTTCAATGGATTTCCTAGAGTAAAAATAAAAAAGTGAATTTTCAACATAATCTCTCTTTCCGTGCACACTCAGTTTCTCTCTAGAACCCTAGTCTATTCGTATAAAAGGGGAAGTAAGAAACCCCATTTTCCAAATCTTTCCCAAGATACTTTAAAAATTATTAAATGCCTGACATAGCAAGGAGTGCATCACATAAGCTTCCTGTTTTTCTTTTTCTTTCTTTTTTCCCCAGGTAACATGCTCAAAATGACAATTGGCTCTGATATTTGATGATGAGGAAGGCGTTACGAAAAAGTCAAAAGAGAAGATATAAAAGAAACAATCCAAGCAATTTGTATGGGAAATGTTAACAGACATCAGCAACTAAGAATAGAGAACAAGACAATAGAAAAAAAATAAAGAGCTATAAAAATATTGAGAAAACAGAAAAATAGAAACAGACGAGTAAAGGAATGATAAAGGAGTAAAAGGATAGATGCAGGATTTTTTGCTTCAAGGAGCAGTGGTTTCAGATGCTGTCTTTCCACTGCAGTTATCCTACAAGGTGCTAATAATCCATGGTCATACCACAACACCTGCTGTACATGCTGGTGGCCAAAATGCACACAGAGGTCATGTTAGAGGATAATGCTCCTGCCTCTCTGCCTTTTTATCCCATGTATCTCACTCAGTCGCTCTCTGGAGTAGGAAGATGGAGAGGCATCATCACAGCTGTAGACTGGCATGGGTTTGATGTCTTCTGCCAGGTAACAAGCCATAGGACAGGAGAAAATGGCCTCAAGTTGTGCCAGGTTGAAAATCAGGAAATATTTTTTCAGTGAAAGGATGCTCAGGCATTGCAAAAGGCTGTCCAGGGCAGTGGTGGATTTACCATTTCTGGAAGAATCAAAAGAGCCTGTGTGTATGTAGGTTAGGGATATGGTTTTGTGGTAATCCTGTCAATGCTGAGTTAATGGCCAAGCTTGATGATCTTGGAACTCTTCTCAAACCTTATTTTTTCTATGATTCTGTGATTCTAAGTCTTCTGGGCACAGGCCTTTTTTTGCTTTCCTTAGACATGTAGAAGGTTGTGTAAATCCAACAGTAATATAAATTTATGGAGTGCTAGGCAAAGCGATGCTTCTCATGTGTGATGTTCTGACAACCATCCAGAATGGAAAAGAGTCTGTGTCCCAGCCTTATGTAACACCCTGTGAAATCAGTGGGAGGCACAGCATTTATCAGGCTCTTCTATGATCTTTGAAGAACTAGATTCCTCCACACACAAAATTCTTCAGTGAAATAATGAATCACAGTGATGCTAGAGGGATAGCTCCTTTGGTACCAAGAAATAAAATTATGTTTTCCCCCAGTCTGGGAAAAAATGACAAGATGTGAAACAAATATATGTGTATTTCTGTATGTTTTCTCTTATTCCTTGTGACCCAGTTCTTACCTTTGCTTTCACTCCCCAGGTTTTACTGCTCATAACGATATAAACAAACTGCTACTTCACTATAATAAATTTTGAACAAGTGGCAGTAGAAGGAAAAATCAAAACAAAATGCCAGTGACTATAAACAGATTTAAATACACATATCCCTGAAACATGCTCATGTAAGGTTTATTCAGTGTAAAGTAACACACATTTTCACTCTTTAAGGAAAATGATTGTTAATGCCAATGTGTTATGCAAATAATTTATAGAAAGCTGTGCAAAACCCTGCAAGATAATGACTTGTGCTGATTGACAGTGACAGCATATTAAAAGAATAGGATTACTTGGTGACTGAAATATTTAATTCCTCAATTTCATTTACCAAAAAACAACTATGTATCAAATTAATTTGCAAAGATATGTTTCTGTACATATTAGATTAGTATTAGAATAGTAATTTTTAAGCAATATTAAACCAGTTTTTTTTGTGTTAGGATACTTTAGGGTGATGTAATTCAAATACATTTTCAAGCAGAAATTGCATTTCTGATTAGTTATAGGAAGGAAAAATGTGGAAATTGAAACTTTTATTCCAAGAAATTATTAATTGTTCCTTTTCTTACTCCAAGCATTGCAAATAAAGTTAGCAAAACCCATAGAGAGTGAGTACTTTATGGGGTTGGAACACTTGGGAATAGCTTTAGCACCACTGATGTTAATTTAATCACAGCAAAAAGCAGGATGTGGATTTGGAACAGATGAGATACATTGTAGTAGACATAATTGCTCGGGAAATGACCTATGTAGACAAAATACCAGTTTGTGATGAAAGTTTCTGAGGGAATCAAATGTTTCTCTGGCTCACAGTCAAAGTTCAATATCATAGACAAATACCATGAATAATTCTTTTCAGGTTTAGTGCATAACAAGCTGCTAAAAAAATAATTAAGATGTAGGGGATAGAATTACTTGCCTCTGAGTACTAGTTCCTTCCACCCACTTTTATTTCTTTTCTTCTTGCAGGCTCTCCCTTTAAATATATTATAGAAGCTATGAAAGAAATAGGAAATGTAAAATACTACCTGTTTATGCTAGTAAATGGTGTCAAGTCCATGCTATCTTTCAAAATTCTTTTTATTTTCTCCATAAACTTACTGCAAATGTATTTCCTGCCAATAAAATATTTTACCAGGAACACTGCAGTGTGGAAGAGCTTAGATTTGCAATCTATGGTGAAAGGGTTTTTCTGTTCCCATTTTATTTTATTTTATTTATATGTCTAGCTTATTTCTGTATTTATATTAATATCAGGAAGTTTAGCATATGATGAATTTCTCACAATTTTACAATGTTTAAAAGTTACCTATCTTCAGAACCCTCTCTAGGTAAACTGACAAAGAAATACATATTTGTTTGCTTAGTGGAAAACCAAGATAGGATGGGCCTTATTTGTTCTGTCAGTGTTTTATGTGTCATATCTGTTCAGCTCAGTGATTACTGTCAGTACTGTGGCATTTAAAAGAAGACCTGAAGAGAGTGGAAATGCAATTTGTGTTCTGTGCTGCCTCACACATCACAAAGAAAACTGGCAGCTTGACCTTAGCAGTAGAGCAGAAAGAATACAACTCTTTTTTTTGTACACTGAGAGTTCCAGCCAAATGAATGCATTTTAATGGGGAAGTCACTCACTCCAGAGTAGGTGAGGAGGGGAGGGGAGGGAAACAGAGAAATATTGTGCAGCTGAATAAAAAAAAAAAAAATCTGTGTTTGGTCCTGACTCTCTCTTTGAAATTACCATGCCTTGACCTCTATTTTCTGCCCTATCCACTGAAATATCTGAATTAAAGTGGTTAAAGCAGTGCATGGTTAAATGTGACGGAGCAGAGGAGAGGGAAAGATGGAGGAATTGCCCTTGTAATTTCTATAGATTTGGAGAGAAGCTTTAAAAAGTGTCATGTTCAGCTAATATAACACAGTTATAAGAGAATTGAAAAGCAAATGAACATGACACATTATGGAAGGGAACAGCTTATAGGATTAATATTTCTGGGCTACAGGAAAGTTTCTAAAGTTTAAAACTTAAGCCTTTGGTTAAGCAATTACAGTGGATTGATCACAGCCAACATCCAAACCCAATTATGGTGGATTGATCCAGCTATGTGCTCACTCCCCAGTCCTATTAGAAGAGAAGCTGAGGGAGGGAGGGAGGGAGGAAGGAAGGGAGGAAGGAAGGGAGGAAGGAAGGAAGGAAGGAAGGAAGGAAGGAAGGAAGGAAGGAAGGAAGGAAGGAAGGA
>PYHW01009372.1:3777097-3790658 GCA_013186435.1 Turdus rufiventris | reverse complement strand
AGGAAGGAAGGAAGGAAGGAAGGAAGGAAGGAAGGAAGGAAGGAAGGAAGGAAGGAAGGAAGGAAGGAAGGAAGGAAGGAAGGAAAGCTTGTGGCTTGAGATAACACTTAAAAAGCTGAAACAAAAACTGTGAATATATACAAATTTAAGAATTTATTTAATAATTTTCACTGCAGGCAGATTTTTTGTCAACTCCTGCAAAGCAGGGCCTCAGTTCACAAAAAAGCTGCTCAGGAATACAAATGCTACAACCGTTAATGATTCTGCTTCTTCTTTGTTTCCTTGAGCTTTTATTCCTGAGTATGATATCATATGAAATCATATGATATGAATATCTCTCTAATCAGTTTAGGTCAGCTCTCTCAGCTGTGTGTCCCCATAGGTTCTTGACTACTCCTGATGGAGGCACAGTGGGAAAAGAAAAAGCTTTGATGTGGGGACAAGCCTTGAACGGTTCACCAATGACCAAAACTTTGGTCAATTATTTACACTGGTTAAGTGACAGAACCAAAACCTGCCACCGTACAGGCTGCAGTGAAGAAAATTAACTTCACCACAGCCACTTCCAGTACAGCAATTTATAGCATGAAAAGGAGTGAAGGAAATGTGGGACTTTTTTTGTAGTTTGTGTCTATAACATCATAATTAACTATAAATTAATACTGACATTCTCTCCTGTTTTGTTGAAAAGTTGGAGGCCACAAATCCTGTGGGAATGAACATTATTTTCCTTCTCTTCTGTGCTGGTTTTGCATTAATTGGCACTTAGAAGAGGGCATCCACAGAGCTTTTCTCCCTGAGAACATCTTCTAGGACTTGATAGGAAACCAGTTGGAGGATTTGGTCTGCCTCTGTGAATTCACATTCTGAAGCTAGCAATTCCTGGAACGGCCCTTGTCTCTTCTGGCAGGAGTGCAGGTAACAGGGCCTGCCAGGCCGGGGCCTGCTCCACCATGCTGGAGGCCTGCAGGCCTGGCAGGAGGCCTCGTCTCCGGCAGGGAGGAGGGGTGGCCATGGGCAGTGGGTGCCAGCTGAGCCCAGGGAGGATGATTGAAGTCCTGGCCGTCCCCCCTTTCCCTTTCCAGAGCAGCTGCTGCCATTTCTGGCCTGAGCTCCTGTTATCTTGGACCAGCCTGAATCTCCTGAGGTCCTGCCACAGCTCCAGCACGGCCTGGCCACAGCCTCTGCATTCCCCGTGTGAGATCTTAAATCCTTCCAATGCTCAGATAAAACTTGCAGACCTTCAATCCTCCCTTGAATGAGAGGGAAAAAGAACAGAGAGAAGACATCAAGGTCAGGAGTTAAGTTCCCGATGGAAGGAGGGTGAGGAGATCCCATGAATTTAGGCTGAAAATCCTTTTGTAAGCTATGGGGGTGGACTGTAATACTCTAAAGATTCCTGTAAACTGTGGAGAACGGCATAAGGGAGTGGAACATGTAGATCATGAGCAAAGGCACCTGTGCTGAAGACCCTTTGCCTCAAGGGAAGAAGATCTCTGTTCCTAGAGATGGAGCATAAATGGAGAGAGATAAATGAAGAGAACTTTTGCTTTTGAGCAGCTCATCTTTAAAAGTAAAAGCCCATGAGTTTGACATGGCCCATAAGCACAGCTCTGGGAAGGCTGTGAAGATAGGAGGAGTTTCACAATTGCAGATTCCCAAGTGGTTGCTATTTGTGGAAAGTGAAGCTATGACAGAACTGCTTTTTCCTCTTGTGGAAAAGTCCCTACAGCCTGAGAAGTGGAGATTCCTTCCCCTAGAATGAACTGAAAAAGATTATTTTTAAATTGGTAAATGACGGAAGTGCTTCTGTATGTTGTTGTTGAAAAAGAGAAGAGGATATGGGAGAGGGGAGGAGGGGTGGTCTGAAGTTTTTATTCTGAATTTTATTATTCCTTTTAGTTGTTAATAAAAGTTTTCTTTACACCCTTTAAGTTTTAAGCCTGCTTTGTTTTTGCTCCTAATCCTATGTCCTAATCCTGTACTCTGGAAATGAGTATATTAAAATTAGCAAATCAAAACTACTACACTAAATTGGTGGTTTTGACTGGTTTTTGAACTGAAACAAGGACATCTTTCCTTGATATTTATAACTTGACTGTTTTTTCATTTGTTCCCTTCCTTTTTTCTTTTTGTAGAAGCATAATAGTTTGAAACTGACTGCTGTTGGCATCAAGGTAATTGTGCTGTACACCTTACATCTGTATGGTTTTCTTGAAGGTCACCTGAAATATTCACTGTCCATCTGTGTTTCTGGGGAACACTACCACTGAATCCAGCTGAGTCATATGGTCAGGTGCTGAGGTATTTACATAGTGCTTGAAGTTTTTTCCAAACGGAAGTCTATGGTACAGCACTTTTACTGCAGCTGAAATGAGATTAGCACATTTAAGCATAATTATTCCCAAGTGGTGGGTGTCTTGGTTTGAAAGACAGGTGTCTGCTAAGAAAGGCAGGAGCCTCTCTTGAAATGAAAAATGTAAACCCCCTCCTGCCAAATTATTATAATTTTGAAATTAAGGGGCTCTCATGCAAAGATATGGGAATAACATTTGTTTACTAAGAAAAATTAAAACAGAAATACAGTATTACAAAGAACAGACCTCAAACACTGTTAGAGTCAGAATACAACCTGACACCCTGTCAGTCAGGGTGTTGGTAGCAGTCCCATTAAATGGTGGCTTCATCCTCTTGCAGTGACAGATGTGGTTCTGTTGAAGCAGTGCTCCTGTTGAAGGGTGCAGGTTTCCTCCAAAGGTCCAGTGATGATGTGGAAAGGTCCAGTTTTCCTGTGGAATCCAGTGGGAAAAAGGCTGCTCTGATGTTCCAAATCTCAGATTTTTATCTAGGTAGGAAAGGTTTGGCTCTTCCCCCCGGCTGGAGCATTTCCCAATGGGATGATGTAATTTTATCAGTCATACAGTGGGACTCAATGGGCCATTCACAGAAACCTTCCTGGAGGAAGGATGAGTTGTAAAAAATATAAATAACACTGCCCCACCTGGTTTTAACAGATGACCCATTAGCAGATGATATCTGCCACAGAGATAAGGATCACTGCCTCACCTAGTTTCAATAGATGGTGATAGAATACCTACTTTTAGTCACATCCTGTATTGCAGCCTAAGACCAGTGGGTCAGCATCATCAACATTTTTTTTTTTTTGCCATTTCTAAAGTACCTCTGGTTCCAAGGAGATTTAAATCTATTAGATTCTATTCCTGGAGGGAATCTCTCCAAGCCCATAGTGACCAGTATTGCAGTCATCCTCCACAGCAGGTCCTTAATTTCAGTTTCTCCAAACAGTGCAGTATTTCCAGGTCAGTCTGGGAGGCTGAGATGCTTTTGAAGCTCAGGGCTGTTCAATTCAGCTATTCAGTTACAGCTGAGGAAATCTGGGCCAGCATCAACCATATGCAGGAACCAGACACAAAACAGAGGTGCCAATGGAATGTGTCAGCAGCATTCCCCCTGCAAAGTTGTTGCCACATGGGACAGATCCCTCAGTAGCAGTGCGTCTGCTCCCATCATCTCTGGACACTGGATGCAGTGTCATTGTCACAGTACTCATTGTCCAAGTGTTGTTTTCTGTTTATTTTTTTTTTTAAGGCCTAGTCATTTCTTGGCCTTGTCAGCATTTTTTTGGCAAACTCTTAGATCTGTTCAATGGCAGGGAATGGTAATTGTGAACCCCAGTACGCAGTACTGAGGAATTCTGTGAAAAATAGTGACAGTTATTAAACAAAGGTCAGTTTTTGTCCCTCTTTCTTACAGTAAAAATAATTTGATAGACATAAATGCCACAAAAATATAAATAAAAATAACCCCCACTTCCCTATTTTCTTCTCTATTTCATCTAATCTAATATAGTACTTAAAACTATAGTTTGTGGGTATTTATTTCTGTGTTGTTTCCCCATCACCATCTTGGGCCATATTTATATTTGAAAAATACTTTTTTTGGTTAATTTTTGAACATTGAAAAGACACAGAAGGCTCAAATGAAGTCCTGTCTAATGGTGCCTAGAAAGCTATAAATCTTTTCTTGGATTTTAATTTTCAATTCTTCCATTAATACATGTATCTGATTAATAAGCTGATTATTTACTTTCATATATATAAAAAGAAATTTAAGTTACATAATGCGTAGCAATCAAATCACTGGTACTGTAGCAGCTGATACATATGCTGGTTGAATTGAGAAAGCTATTGCAAACATAATTAATGAGCATATGTAAATATCTTTCTGGTCTAAGCTTCCCAGTTTCCTGACACTGTAACTTGGGGGCACTTTGCCCTGATTATCTGATAGCAAAACTTTAATTGAAAGACAGAATCTTAACCTTTTCCATGATTTACATATTTTGTCCTATTTTGTGGTCTAGTGTCCATCTCTCCGATCCTGTTTCCCATCAGTAATTGAGATCAGAGGTATTTGCCTTCCTTTGTATGCAAGAAGGTCTCTGAACTTCAAATGCAATATACCTTTTTAAAGGTGTTTAACAGATGTTTGCAAAAGTTTTAGCCACAAGCTGTCATTATGTGCAGCATAGCTCCATAACTGGTACCAGGCAACAAATTCTTTGAACTCTATGCAGCAATGACGCCTCAATAATAAGCCAAGAGATAGCCCTAAACACTAAGATAAATTCTGTAAAGATGATACAGCTAGGCATAATGACTCAAGAGAATATTCAATACATTCTAGTAAATTAAAGAATCTGTGAAATCAGCATGTTATCTCTTCAAAAAGAACTTTGAAGTAGACAGGGTTAGATGACATATTAGGAAGAAATTCCTGCCTGTGAGGGTGGTGAAGCCCTCACATGTTGCCCAGAGCAGCTGTGTCCATGGCCAGGTTGGGCAGGGCTTGGAGCTCTTTGGGATAGTGGAGGGTGTTTTTGTTCATGCCAGGGGATGGAGTTTGAAGGTGTCTTCCAACCCCAACTCTCTGTGATTCTTTAATACTTAGTTGCTAAAACTACTGGATTATTGAGCAGATGTGGAGGTGCAACCAACTCCTTCTTGTCCATGTTTTGGGCAGAATCCAGTTTTATTTCTCTTCCCTGAGATTTGCCCCTAAACAGAAAATCTAAGAGACAAGTAATAGTTTATTTCAAACCTAGATGTACTCAAATGTGCTGCATCTCTTTAGGTGTTCAAGACTCAGGCAGATATGGGATTTGCAAAAAGACGCATTCAATAAATTCTGTGGGGAGAAATTTGGATACTAAAGCTAACTAATGCAGATAATATCCTGAATTTAGATGTCTAGTTCATGGATTGGGGAGGGCAATATTAGACATTTAATTCTTTCAGTTGTTTGAGACAAACCTGGATGAGCAAGCAACTGGGATGTAAAGCTGTCAAAGAGTAAGTGGAAATAGCCATAATTCATCTCTGTGAAAGGGTGATTGATGTAATTGATGCCAAAAGTTTTTGAAAATGACAAATTGTAAAAATCGGTAACAGTTCCTATTATTGCAAAGTTTAACAGTGTTTCCTCTTATTTATATGTATCTGATAGAATCATTCAATTTGTTTTTTTAATATATCTTTATTAAAACCATCCATAGCTGTGGTGAAAAAAAGGCCTTGTTTAAATGGAAAATATACAGTGTAACCATCAGTGTGATGTGTATCTTTCTCAGACATTAATCCACTCAGTATGTGAGATTTTTTTCACTCCCTACCCTAAAAAGCTAGTTTCTTTTAGCTCCTGCACACCAATGAACTTAACTTTGGAGTTCCCTAACACAGTAATTTTGAACGTGCCCAGAGGAAAAGATTCCAGCTACATTCCACTTTTATTAAAGCAAGTTGCATTACAATTTTTTTATTTTCAGCAAGACAAACAGTAAGCGCCAGCTGTCCTACTACAATCTTCTTTTTATACATTTTACAAGAGAAACAATTTGGCTTCTACCTATGACAAAAAGGGGAATCAGTTATTTAGACAGTCTTAATTTTGTTTGCAGAAAGCACCCTCGATTTTTGTAGATATTTTATAAAATGTATGTTACTGCAAATAGTTTTATGAATATCTTAAGAAAGGAAGCAACATCACAAAGTACATCTCTGCAAGGAATATTTTTAATCTTAGAGTAGCTAAGTTTTCCAGAAATGCAGGATTGAAGGCAGCTATCAGCTTGCAAGACTGCTTTGCTTGCATTGAGGCAGACAATTCGTACTAGACAGTTACTTGATATTCATAGTTTCACTGAAGCAAGTTAAGTCAACAGTTTCAAAATGGTATCATCATATTTGGAGAGTTTGGTGAACGATGAGTCAGAGCTTTGTGGAGCAGACACGTCTTCTGACATCGATATCACTTTGTCTGCCGTGCTTCTCACTTTCACTGGCACTTGTTCTTGATTGATCTCTTGTTCTGCACCACTTGATTCATCACGGTCAGCAATCCACGGGCATGAAAAATTCATCCCGAGACAACAAATACTTTGTACCTTATGATATTTCTTTCCCTTGGGTTTCAAGACAATTAATTCCTCCAGAGAGCAGAAAACATACAGATAATAGCAAATCTGGCATTTCTGTGGTGAGCTCAAGCACAATTGTGTATCTCCATTCTCTCTTACAAAAATAAAGGTAATGTGTTACCAAGAAGAATTATTTAAATAATCAAAAAGTAATTCATCTGAGTGAGTGTGCAAAGGAATTTATTTCTTCCTTGATACTGACTACTACTAAATATAATGTACTAAATTTCCAGAAAGTTGTATAGATCTTTATCTTTTTTTCTTTTTTTTTTCTTTTTTTTTTTTTTTTTAAGGAGAGTTCCCCTTAGAGTTCCCCTTTTAAACTACTTATCTTATTTAGATAGATAAATTCCAAAATGTCTTGATGTTGCTATACTTTTATTTGTTAAATGCCTATTTGTCTATGTCAAATTTGGTCTCTCACAAGCATAACAGCCCTGTAAAGTGTACTCCTCTCTAAACTTGCAGTTGACAACAGCTTTTTCACCACAACTTCCAACTAAAAGAACTGGGATAATGTTGTGCCTCTAGATGATATGGGAAATCTGAAAGGAAAACTATGAAATCAGCCATTATTAGGTCTAAGAGATGAATAGAGAGCTCTTAAGTCACAGGCCAAAGTCTTATCCCTGAGATTACCTTTCCTCTTTTAGAATGGGAGTCAAATTTGCAGATCATTAGACCTATAAAATGTGATATTTGATAAATGCTGTCTGATGCCTTTTATGTTGCTTCCTGTAAGACAAAGTGGCATCTGAAGCAATCAAAGAGACAAATGAAGTGAGAACTTTGCAAAAGAGACAGATGATATATAATTTGAGCTATCTAGTGGCTGACTACAATAATTGAGTTGAACAAATTATTTTCCTCCACAAGCAGTGGAGTCGTCTGGTGCAATACATATAAACAGCTCATGCACTGGGGTGGGGCTGAGCACTGAGGTGCACAGCTGAGGTGAGGGAGCTCAAATCATGCTCCTGCTTGTGCCAAGGCTCTCATCACCTCAGCTCTTTGCTTGTGCTTCTCTCTGTCACCATATATTCAGATTAAATAGATACATCTAATCAATTTCTTTTATCTGTTTTGCAAAAAATAGGGATTTTCCCTTTGTTTCATATGCTGCATCGTATTACAATTCCTGTGTCACTGTAATGTGGTATTCTTATGTTATTTTGCCTCATACTACTTTCCTAACGCATCCTGAGAACTGACATAAGTCTGCTGAGAGTAATTTATTGGAAAACAATCTTTACAGTTCCTTTGTGTGTTCAGAGATGCAGCAGCTCCATTAGTGAACACTGAAGGTTAATTCCAGTCGCCTCTGACCAGTGCTATGGTTGTAATGAGCTGTATTCCATTAAAGTGTCAAAAGATATTGAGCAGGAGCACATGCTTACATGTAACTGGGTAATTCTTTAGCTGAGTGGATTTCCAGAAGCAGAATTATGTCGTGTCATTCTCTTATGTGTGGTAGCCTCCATGAAAGGAATACCCTTGGCCATACCATTAAAATGGGTCATATAGATTGAGGCTCCTATCAGATGATGTATATTGGAAAGTCTGCCTGTATCTGAAGATTCTCTTTCTCTGAATTCTCTGTCAGATCATTATTTGATTGAGTTAATTAATTTGCGGACTATTTTTTACGCAGCCCAGGACACAGTTTGTCCTCTTGGCTGCCAGGGCTCACTGCTGTCTCATGCTGAACCTGTTTTTTCCCCAGCACCCCAAGTTCCCTTTCCCAGGGCTGCTACTTGGCCACTCCTCCCCAAGTTTTTGCTTGTGTCCAGCATTACTCTGTCCCAGATGCAGAATCTGTCATTTGCTCTTTTTGAGTTCCTTGGCAGTTATGTTTGCCCAATGTTCCTGTTTTTGTAGATTCCTCTGCAAGGGCTCTCATCCCTTGAGAAAGTCACCCAAGAGGGATCTTCTTACTGTGTCAAAAATTTAGTTTCTATTGCTCCTCTAGACCCCATCTTGAAAGCCAGTCATAAAAATTAAATGGATTTTAGTAGCAATTTGATGAATATCTTGCTCTACATCTGCTGTTGACCAACCATAGGGATTTCCCTGCCTTTTTTTTAATATCTGTTTCTGGCCAACTGTATCAGAACACTCAGTACATAGCCAGATTTCAGGGGTAAACAAGGGAAGCCAGGGCCTTCTAGAATGACGGTAGTATTGGGAAAAACATCAGCATTTCTTCTTGACTCTTGTCACAAAATAAAGCTACTTGGCAGAAAACATACCTAGAATGCGATCAGGTGTTCAACAACTTCAATACATGGCTTTCCAGAAGTCTCCAAAGGAGAGAAATGCAACCCACCCAGCCTTTGCAAGATTCAAAGCAGATGAAACCTGTCCCCAAATCCCATTTAGCACACAGATACAGCTGCAAGACTTGTTGAGAAGATTACGGCAAACAAGGTCCCTTTATGAGAGAAATTACTACTGTCAAGTGTCTTGAAATATATAAAAATAAGCTAAAGCCCAATTTCCGTTAAATATTATACTTTTGAAAACAGATACACAGTTGGTCCAAACCCAGCTCTTTATTAAAATCAATTCAGTAATTGCAAAATGTGTAAAAACTCACTGCATCTGCCTTCTCATTATCCACTTGAGGATAACAGACTGTCAAAGGAAGGTAAAAAGAAACAAATTCTGAGGGCAATTTTATTCAACAATAATCTAAGGAACCAACAATATAACATTCCATGTTAAAAAATAAATGGAACAGTGTTAGGGTTAGGGTTAGGGTTAGGGTTAGGGTTAAGGTTAGGGTTAGGGTTAGGGTTAGGGTTAAGGTTAGGGTTAGGGTTAGGGTTAGGGTTGTCTCCTCTTCTGGATGTTCTGTGAGTAGTTGGATCAGCCTGAATGAATCATCCAACTTGAGTGGTTGATTTTCTTTTCTGGTACTTAAGATTTTGGTTTATATGTTCCTCCAAAGCCAGAATATAGTGGCAAGAATCATGTTGACTTTATTGTGCTGTGAACATACAGCCTGTCTTTATTAAACTGCACCGTAAGTTTTTTTGTACATTTTTATACATAACTGCCCTTAATCTTCCCTCAGTTTCACAATATTTCCCATGCAGTGGTAAATATACAGCAGAAATTTTACAGGCTTTTCCTTTCTCCTCTGACATGTGATAGGAGCTATGTTTCAGATTAATATGAAATCTTGTGTTCTTCAAAATAATAATTTATCTTTTTTAAAAAATTTTTTTTTCAATTGCACAAATTGTTGAAGAGTCCAAAATTTTTATAATTACTTGGAAGCAATAAGACTAAAATTTGTCCAGTTTGAAAATACAGAAACCCTGCAAAATGCCAATTTAGTCACTGAGAATTAATTTTGCCATCTCTGTGATGGGAGCCTACTTATTTTCAAAAAGTTTTAGGCTCAGGTATAGAAGTCTTTTTCTACTCATAAATGCACAGATCTCTCTCTTCGTATGCATACATCAAACAAACTTTTCTCTTGTAATATTTAGAGGGTGAGGAGGACAGAGCAATTCCTACATTCCATGTATGCAAGATCTTTCTTTTTGGCTGTAGGTACAAAAACATGCATTTCACTTGAAGGAAGCATTTAAGGGTGCAGTTGTGCAGTTACTGTCCTGGGGGAAAGATATGATTCATGTCTGATACCTAAATCAATGGTTGTTCCTGTATCAGGAAAAAACCCTGGAGAGCTATCTCTATTCTTAACATAACCAAGGCCAGCAATTCCATGGAGGAAAAAAAAATAGATAGGGATTTAAACAATGTGTCAATGGATAAATTGAATTACACTCTAATATCTGGGGTTTTTTTAACTATTCTGTAAACTAATGAGCTTCATGTGTTCAAAAGAGCAATTAAAGAGCTCAGCTACAGAATCGTTTAATGACCTCCCACATTTGAGAGGTTTTTTGATAATAAATATATTTTTTTCTTTCATCTTAATAATCCTATTTATTTAATGGAGAGTAGAGATATTTACCAAAGTGCTGGGAAAATGTTTCTAGCAGTATATAAAAAGAGCAGATCATATATGATACCATCTATTTAATTTTGATTTTGGCATTTGACTATCATATAGTAATAAATTTAAATGAAGTGAGTATTTAATTTAATAAAACTGGATTATTTAGAGGAAACCAAACAGACTACTATTCTAAAAACTCCGGTCTTCTTTTGTATGAACCTATATTTCTAATAATTTGCATTAAAAAAATAAAGAGGTGCAGAGGGAAGAAAGACTGAACTAAATGGCAACAGTAAGGAGCAGCACATGGAGACCTCACTGGCATTTCTATTCCAGATACACTTGCATGTATTTACAGTAATTTCACAGCCATAAGGTGCATCAGACTATAAAGCGCACCTGCTGGGAGTCAGCAAAATTCAAAACTTTGTAGATCATATAAGGCGCACCAGACTATGGGGTGCACTTTTTTTTTGCAGCGAGGCTCCACCCCCAGCTCCTCCCATGAGGTTTCTGGCTGAGGCTTCACCTCAATCTGGCGACCATGGGCCCCCGGGCCCGCCTGGACCCGACAGGGACAGTGCCGTGGGCCCCCGGGCTCACCTGGAACCGGGAGGGGTGGTGCTGCGGGCCCCCCAGGCCCGCTTCCATCTGGCATCCATGGGCCCCCTGGCCCACCCAGACCTGACAAGGGCAGTGCCGCGGGCGCCTGGGCCCGCCTCCACCATGCAGCCATGAGCCCCCGGGCCCACCCGGACCCGAGATGAGGGGGTGATGCGGGCCCCTGGGCCAGCTTCCATCTGGCAGCCATGGGCCCCCAGGCCCGCCCGTAGCCGGCAGGGCTGGGCTATGCCCACCGCCGCTGCGTGCAGCGTCCCCGGGGCCCCGCTGCTCCAGGAGTCCCCTGGCACCCCGGGTGTCCCGCATCCCCCTGGTGCTCCAGGAAACCCACAGTGCACAGGCACTCCGGGAGTTCCCTGGCACCCCAGATGTCCCGCACCGCCCTGGCGCTCCGGGAACCCCACCCTGCCCGTGTGCTCCAGGAGTCCCCTGGCGCTTCGGGTGCCCCGATTCCAGCGGGCTCGCCCCACAGGGCCACTCTCCCCTCACATCCTGATGCTGCTGTGGGGCCACTCTCCCTCACAGCCCAGCCCTGCTGCAGTGCAATTCCCCACTCACAACCTGGCACAGCCCCGCGGGGTCACTCCCTCCTCACAGCCCGGCACAGCCCCTTTGCCATTCCCTTCTCACAGCCTGGCCCTGCTGCGGGGCCACACCCCCTCGCAGCTCACACGTCCGGGTTGGCAAATTTTGCCACTTTGTCCATCAGATAAGGTGCACCGGACTATAAGGTGCACTTCCGGTTTTGGGGGAAAATTTTAGTCAGAGGGGTGCGCCTTATAGTCGTGAAATTACTGTATTTGCAATAGTCTTGATTGATCCCTGTATTTTTCCTACACAGGAAAGCCAAGTAAAGCATGAGTAAGAAAGGGGCTAATGCACTTAAGGTTTCTGCTGATAAGCAACTTCTTCATTGCTCTCCTAAGTCCTAATCTACTCTTCTCTGTGCAGAACTGTTCTTTGGAAGTTTAAAGTGATTCTGACAAAAAATGTACAAAGTTAGAATGCAGACACCTGAAGAATCTGAATTTTTGGGGAACATCTAGACTGTCCTAGATGAAAATAATTAGTTTGAGTACATTTTATGCATTTCATTCCCTGACTGTTTCTTGAGTGGTTCTTCAGTTGTATAGAGCGTATAAATTGTGCCTCTAACCCATTTGAAGTAATGGAGATGCACAAAAAATGAAGAATCTCAAGAGGTATTTTCCTCAGGCAGAAACAGTACCTACTGTTGATTCCTCCACTTGAGAGGTCCGAATCAAAGAGCTTGAAATCAGATGAAAAATTTCTTTATTTTCAAGGGATTTTGTGACTGTTTGAAAGAGTGCTTCAACACTGCTACATTCTTCTTCTGCATTTTCAGAACTGACAAAGTAAGACTTCTAGAACCCTTCCTGAACGGCCCTTTTGCTGAGGTATCCTGAGTTTATGAATCACCAAAGAATTTAGATGAGAGTAAATTTCAGATCCAGTTACTTCAGAGAGGGTCCAGAAACAGATGTTTGAACGAGGAAAACTGAATGGAAAAATCTTCAGATATTTGGAATGGATGTTTCTCCAGGAAACTGAGGGTTTGGAGAGTTATAATTTGGGGAACAGAAAAAGTGACATTCAGGCCTAGATTATCTGAAAATCAAGGTGGGGACTCCTATTTAAGTTTATGCTCAAAGACTGCTTTATGGAAAAATATGTATGAGCCTGCAGGCTCTTTTAGAAATATTCTCTCCATAGGAAAACATGTTCTGGCACAGCTTGTACATATACTGAGAATTAATAATCAGGCCAACAACTGAAATAATAAATAATTTATAGCACTGTTGATCTCATGCTCAATATAATAAATGGAGGTGATTCCATAGACTTAAATGAATATGGAGTAGATTCTATGCTAGTGAAAGGCTTTAGACAGGGCAGTCATCATTTAAAATCATGGTATTGGTGAAACTTTCTTTGTTAGATCAGCTCAACATCTAAACTGAAAAAAAATACAACTCTGTGTTTAAATAAAATGATACTTGTGAAAGTACACTAATTTCATGATTATAAGTCGCACCATTTTGACTAAAATTTTGGTCCCAACCCAAAGTGCGGCTTATAATCAGGTGCAGCTTATATATAGATAAAGAATGAAAAGTTGCTGTTTTAGGAGGACAGGTGTCTGCTGAGAAAGGCAGGAGCTTCTCTTTGAAAGGGAGAATGTAAACCCCCTCCCTCCAAATTATTATAATTTTGAAATCAAGGGGCTTTCAGGCAAAAATATGGGAATTAGGAATAGCAGTTCTTTACTAAGGAAATTAAAATAGAAATAGAGTACTACAAAGAAACAAACTCCAAACCCTGACAAAGTCAGGCAGGGTATTGGTAGCAGTCCCATTAAATAGTGGCTGCAGTCCTCTTGCAGTGACAGATGTGATTCAGTTGAAGCAGTGCTCCTGTACAAGGTGCAGTTTCCCTCTAAAGGTCCAGTG
>PYHW01009372.1:3761644-3777047 GCA_013186435.1 Turdus rufiventris | reverse complement strand
GAAGGATGGGTTGTGAAAAGATAAAGAACAATGCCCTGCCTGGTTTCAATGGATGGCCTATTAGCAGAATATCTGCCATGGAGATAAGGATCACTGCTCCCACCCTCAACAGATGGTGATAGAATAGATATCTTTTATCATACCCTGTATTGTAACATAGGGCTTATAATCAGGTGTGGCTTATATGTGGACAAAAGAACGAAAAGTTGCTGACACCCAGAAGTGTGACTTATACTCGCTGCGGCTTATAATCGTGAAATTACTGTACATATGACAGAAAGAAAAAAGGAACTTCCAGTACTTCAACACAATAAATGGAAATAAAATCAAGGATGATAAACTTTAGTTTTGCTGGATGATAACCTCTTTTGCACAATATTCTATAGAGGATCATTTGACAGCTGATTTTTACATGAATACTTTGCCTTTATGTTGCAAGGTAAGGGATAAGCATAAGCTAATCAAAGCTAGATTTAACAAACAATTACTAAAAAAATTGAATCATTTTTTTTACAAATTAAATGGTCAGTGATTGCTAATACTGTGCTCTAAGGACCAGCCTGTCTTCCTTAAAAATTAATCTGCTCTTTGTGAGTCAGGAGCAATCATTATTTTCAGCTGATTTCAAGCCTCTGCTGGAGACAGAGTTCTTTTAACACTCCACAGAGACTTTGCAGAAGAAAAGACTTTAATTAACAAAAAACCCTACAGTTAAAGTGAAACTGCATTAATTGGTAGTGAGTAATCTTTGAAATATAGGGAAAACAGTAATTTCCTTTCTTATTATTTACTCAAACTTTTTTTCCTAGTCAAATATTCGCATTCTCATCCTTTGGTTCAGGTTTATCAAAGATGCAAATGACTCCTGTAAGAATCAAGAGTTTGTTAATTGCCTTTCTGCAATGCATTATCTTTTTATTTTAACAGTGTGCAGAAGCTCAGACCTACTGTAAAACTTCGATTTTTCATTAGGGACTTGAATCCATTCTTTGTTTTTTAGGCACAAAGAGGGTGATATTGCACTTCCCACTTGCTATTTTATTTTCTCATTGATAATTTAGCTTGCTGACAGGAATGCACTACCTTCTGGCACAAGTAACTGGCACAGAGCTCATTAACCTAGTGACTGATATCTGGGACCCTTTGGTGCAGACCATAACTGTGGACAGCTGTAAGCTCCTGGTGCCTGAGAGCAGCTCTGCAGACCATGTACTCTTGCTGCTGAAAACTTCAGTGCTGCATTTTCAGCGTGCACATTTATTGAAATAGTGCATCTGTTGTCTTCAGGCTCCTAAATTATTTATATGCCTTTTTAATTATGCTTTTCTATTTAAATGTGTTGTTTTTATATGTGATGTAGTGTCTTTAACTGGCAATATTTAAATGCAGTTTTAACTTTTCCAGAGTTATTATTTCTCCAGCTTTGTTCTCAGCCTTACCCTGTGTAACTGCAAGTTAATTGTAACAGGAATTATCACAATATTTGTTAAAAGGACACATATACTAGAGTCCAGACCAATACTTGGGAACTAGACTGCATGATTTATAATCAGTTGTCCATGAAATAATTATAAAATGGCACTGTTTTGAGCAGTATTCTGCTCTTGAATTCTTCTGACACATTTTCCAAACAGAATAATGATATGAATTCATAATTCTAAGCATTTCCGGGATAGGAAATACATATCCACATATCTGCTATATCATATCCAAAAACTACCAATGAATATGCAGAAACTAAGGGGTTTTTAGCCAATAGATTTGTTGCTAAGTGGTCATAAATTCACAGAATGATCATAGAACCACAGAATGACCTGGGTTGGAGGAGATCTTAAAGATCATGTAGGTCCAGCTCCCCTGCCATGGGCAGAAACACCTTCCACTAGACCAGGGTGCTCTCTGGATATAATTCTTACAGAGAAGATTCCTAACATTAACATTAACAGTAAAAAAATGATACTCACTTACTTGGGGGAGAGAAAGAAAAATGAATGTGCAAAAACTTGTCGTTGGTTTTACAGCTCTCAAGAGAAATATGCTCTTTATTTTCATAGTAGATATTAGGAAGAAACTGGGAAAATCTTATAATAATCTTTAAAAGAACTTTTAAATCTCACATGAGCACTAAATAGCAAATATATATTTATTTAAAATAAAATGTGCCTTTTGCAAATGTTCTTTGCAGATTTTTTTTGAAAGATATGTACATCTTTAAAATTGTGTGATACTGCAGATGAGTAAAAATCTCACTGTTTTGAGTCATTTAACCTCTCATCCTCATAACCAGCAATTTCTTTGCATTCCAGAAACTGGCCTTGTTTAGCTATGCTATTTTGGTTTTAGCTTTCTTGTGATGTGTATTGAGGTATTTGCTCACATTTTCAAGTCTTGACCAGTAAAACTCTGCAATTATCCTCAGTTTGTGCAGCTCAGTGGGACTGAAGATTTCCTTCTTTGATGTTGCATAGCTTGCCTTATAATAAAAATGGTCATGCAGTTTCTAATTGCATTTCACTTTGCAACAATCAGATCAAAAACTAGAAGAAGAAGGCAGGAATGATTTTGTAAAATTGTCGCTCTGTAGTCTCATGAATCTTTCACACTATTTTCTTCTTTCTGAGGTGCTCTGAAGGAGCATCACTAACATGTTAAGATGGGGACAGACTATAATTACACAGCAAGGAACACCTGGGCAGAAATGTAAAGTAAATCAGCTTACAGAGAGCAGCATTCTTTGCTGAACACAGAATAAATGTGTCTGTTTTTCCTCAGAAAACGGAGGAAAAGAATCTCAGCTGTGTGCAGCACACTGGACAGGTCAGATATTCCCAAAACCAGACCCTGCCGTGCCTGATCTAGCAGCCAACAACTTTATCTTGCAATCTTTCCCAAGCAGATCATTAGGATCAGTAACCATCATTGTGCTGGTGTGCATTTGGACTCTATAACTCCTATTTCTTCATTTACTTTTTGCACTTCACTGTTTATACTGTGAGAACCTTACAGCGGCATATTTTCAGCTCGGGCACTTACCCAAGACACATGCTTATACTGAGCTGCTAATACAAAAGGGAAATCATTCCCTTAGTTTGTTTGTGAATTATTTTGTTTTCCAGTTTGGTCTTCTCCTCCCAGCATGGCACACCATGTTACTGTAATTCAGACAGCCCCAGGGTCCAATCACACTGATAGCAGACACAATAAACCTGACAGGCAGACAAATGCTGACCCATCAAACACAACATGGTCAACGATTCTATATATACCAATCAATTGGATCAATGTGAAATGGTTCTATATATCTTTTTTTTATTATTATTATTTTCCATTGACTGGTGTGCTACATCATGAAAGAATAATGATGGAGGGTAAAATGAATTGTCATTGGCATATGTCATCTTGTATTGCTATTTTAAATATTGAGGATATTTGTCAAAAGACATGCCATGTTGTCACAGATTTTGTCATTTATTTATCACTCATGATCTTAAAGGCAAATTTGAAACTGGAACATAATTTTCACAATGAGGTTTATGGCTACAAAATCTTGCACATGAACTCTGATACATAAAACTCAGGGATACAGTGAATTTATGATTTAGGATATAATATGGTTTGCATTAAAAATATGTTATTCCCTTATGTTTTCCATGTGAAATTCAGCTTATTGAAATTCTCTCTATGTTATCTTATTTTGGTTGATGGTAGTAGGCTTCTTGAAGAAGAGAGCAGGTTTGGTTTTAAAACTCTAGTTAAGATTGGTCATCTGACAGTTTCAGAGTCATCTAACTCCTTTCCTGGACAGCAAATGTTTTTAATAAAGAAAGGTCATATAAAGAATATGCACATTTGCATAATCATGAAATCAGCAGACAGTGAAAAATGTGTATTTCACTACACTCTTCATGAAATCCACTGGAAACTATTCCTGGTATCTGGATGAACACAATGCCATGTATGTTCTGCATGCAACATGACTCACCTACCTCACAGCATTTAAAGATTCCCATATGTTCCTTGAATTGTCAGAAATCACTGGTCCAGTCAAGTCATTCTGTTGAAATGATAAAATGTTGGATGGTTTTAAATAGGTAAATCACAACGTTGCAGAGATCTGTGTACTGTGGAGTGTATTTCCTACTAATATTAAGTCAGCCCTCCAAGTTCACCACCTGATCAAGTGGCCAATAAATCAATAATATGTCTGTATTCTTCTTTACTTGTGAATTTGTATATCATGGTAACCAGAATTTCTGAAATGGTTTTACCATGAAAACTATTATACATATGTGAAAGTCGTGTAAATATCCACGTTATAATTATTTTAGAAATTAAAAAAAAATAATGCAGAGAAATAATTTCTTAATTCAGTGAGTTCTTTATTTTGAAATGTGTTTCAGTGTTGAAGACACCATGAATAAACTGAAGTAGGAAAAGCAATCACCCTCAGGATCACAGACCTATCTTCTATAAATGCTTCAAGAGCCGCAGTGCTATCAGATCTGATGATGCCAAATATTCTTTCTGAAATTATATCTTGTTATTTAATTCATATGTCTGCTGAGTAAAATGGTATCATTTAGTAATGGGAGCTAAGAAAAGATTTATCTACAAAATTAGTGCATGTTGCCTCTAAATGCTACAGCAATTGAAAAAGAGAATAACGTTTATAAGAAAAAATATTTTAAATATCAAATTCACCCTAAAAGGATGAATTATAATCTTCACTGTGCACATCTTCAAATCTTCCCCAGTTCAGTATTTAATACTTGAAAATTATGACCGTAAAATAAAGTCTGTTATGATCTTTTCTCAGTTATTTCAAAAGTCTTGTAAATTTTCTTGTAGGATGAAGTCTCCACAACTCAGAGCAGATAATCCAAGCACATTCAACTATAACTGTGTGTTTGAGTCCTACGGAAAAAAAAATTCTTAAATATATGCTTGATCATTTTCATAGATAAATTATTTAGCAGTTTTGCTGAATAATCTCTATACCAGCGATTCTTAGTAGGATTAGGTGTTGCCAACAGACAGAATTGGTCCAAAACTCAATCAATTTTTACCACTGGTTTATGCCGAAGTTGCTTAGGTCTGATCACTAGAGGACAAATAATTTAATTATTTCAGCAAAAATGAGAGAGAAACATGCCAATTTTTTTTTCCCTAAAATTTCAGTTTTGTGTAGACAGCTTTTAACTAATTTTTTCCATAAAGTTTTAACAGGTTTTTGTCCTTTTCATCTTAAATACATCCACACAGGCAACAGCTATACATCTATTTTGCAAAAAACAATTTGATAGGTTAAAATGCTGTATCATTTCACTTCTGTTGACTCTAAGGCCTCCATCACAGTGGAGGACTGATAATTCTTTTAAATTAATATTGGTGGCTGCATATACATAATACATATATCCATAGTTGGTTTCTATGCAGTTTTGGTGTTATTTTGTTTGTTTCTCCTTTTCCAATTTCCTCTGAAAATAAAAAGCCCCTCTAGAGATAAATATCCATGCAGTTTTTATAGCAAGTTTTATCTAGGACAAGTCTTCCTAAATAGCCTAAATAATAGAGAAGGTAAAACAAGAAGATGAAAGAGCAAAAAGTCAAAAAAGGAGAATTTAAGGCTAAGCATAACAAACAGTGGCAATGTTCCAGCAGCCTTTTATCTGTTGTACTGAGGTAATTTCTTGGGCTGTTATTATGGGAATATTTAAAATGTTAAGAATCAAAAGAAACAGGATATATGGCTTTTTTGCACAGGATTTTACCTATGTGAAATTCACATGACTTTGAACTTGTAAAACATAGTTGTTTATAGCTAGTTTAATCTAAAGGCCCTTAAGCCCATTGGAGAGAGTAGGAGTTCCAAGATATGATTCAGCAATTGTGGAATTATGTAATGATGGCATCTTTTATTTTGTGAAAAATATAAAGATTGTTGTCATTTATTTTTAATATATTTTTATATATGTCACTGCAACAGAAGTATCCTCCAAGTTTGAGAAAATCTCTTCTGCCCATCTGTCTTGTATTATAAACTCAACAGAGATTTCCAGAATGCTTCCTAGCCATTGGTAAATAAACCAAAAGTTTGGAACTCCTCTGCTATGGAGAGAGACTGACAGCTGAGGTTCTTCAGCTTCAAGAGCTGAAGATCCTGGGAAGACATTTTGATGCCTTTCTTAAAGGAGATTTATGAAAAAAGATGGCTTGAGAATTTTGACTGAGTCTGTAGCTGTAGGATGAGGATTAACATTTTGTAGCAGAGTTAATTCAGAGCAGTCCTTTCAAATAATTCTTTCTATGATGAAAGTGCTGGGGTGTGGCACAGAGAAGCTGTGGCTGTGCCAACCCTGGAAGTGTCCAAGGCCAGGTTGAGCAGGCATGGAGCCACTTGGGATAGTGGAAGGCAGTGGCAGGATGTGGAATTGGTTGAGCTTTAAGGTCCCTTAGAATCAAAATCATTCTACGATGCTTTAATTCTATGAATCTTAATGGTGCACAAGCTGTGAATTCACAACTGCCACTGTTTATAGCAATTACTACCATGAAGCATCACTTAAATAAATCATATTGACTTAGAGGTTTTTATTGTTAGCGAGGAATGAACCACCCTGTCAGGTGCTGTAATTTCAGATTGAAAAAACATCTTTTATCCTTTAGTTGCTGGCATATATGGTTATATTGGTGTCACCATAATGGCCATTTAGCCAGAATTACAGACAATTCACCTGCACTGTGCCTGGGGTTTAAAGAAAAGTGGTATGTCACTTTTCAAAGCCTGTGAAGTACTAAAAATATGTCAACTTTAAATATGAAATTTTGTCATCTTGAAAACTTTTTCATTAGTTCCAAGCAGGACTCATGAAGTAAGATTTCAGAGCACCTCCTGTATGATGAAAGGAAGTCTGTGGACTATGTAGAGGATATTTCATGTCAGCAGATGATATTTGAAGGTCAGGTTTATATCCTTGTATACTTAGTGAAATTTAGGGGTTAATTCATATATTCTACCCAAAAGTCTGTAGATATTCCAAATACAAGAATCTTTAATTTAATCTAATTCATCCTATTTTCAGGTTATATGTTATACTTCACAGTAATCAATGTATTTCCCATATAAATTCTGTTATAAGCTAAAATGTTAATTTTACACTTTCCCAGTTAAAAAATAACACACTTCTACTTGACTTTTTGTTTTCTACTTAGAATTTAATTTCATAATCTTTGACTTTTCCTAATATTTTTCCTCAAACCCGTTTTTTTTTTTTTTAATAAGAAAATATAATAAGTCAGTATAACCTATTGCATGTGATATACATGCTGCTTTCTTAACAGAAAATAATATGTCACACAATTATAATGGACTTCCTGGTTTCATTCAGTGTACATTTTGTATGTTCTACAAAATCCTAAAGGAAGATATGTTTGTTTACCTTTGCTGCTTCAAAAAGTTTATTTTAATATTCCTTTTAGGCACACAGTATAGATTTTTGTAATAGTACTTTCACTAAAGAGAGACAAGTTGCTGATTTTTAAGTTGTGCATGAATAGATTTTCATTCTGTCCCTTTGACCCAACTTGAATACCACATGTTAAATGAGATTGAGAGTGGTTCAAATAGAGCATTATGGCAGTGCAGAAATAAATGGTCGGTAGCTTTGGAATATAAATGCACATGTGTGTGTGCTTATATTTGTATGTTCATGTGTGTCTCTACAAACAATTATGTGCATAATTGTGTATATAAGCATCATTTTTTTTACCTTCTGGTTAACATTTCTGTATGAAATGCAAAGCTGGATAGGTAAAACCATGATTTATTGTTGGATGATGCCACTAGCTGCTTATTCAGTATTCATCATGGCATGCAGTGGAAATTCAACCACAAGATTTATGCTAAAGAAAAACTTCAGATAACTAATGGAATGTTTAGTTTTGTCTACATTTCTCAAATGTACACCAAAAAAAATCAAGAAAAGATAAACAGCACTACTCATCGAGTTTCTTATGAGCAATGTTCCTCTCACATAATTATTTTAGCAATAATTATTTTAAAAGTAGTTAAAATAAGTGACGTTTTTTTCATTTCATTCTGGGAGAAACTCAAGCTGCTGTTGCCCAAAGTTCCATGACAAGTTTTAGGAGGTATGGAATTGTGGAAAGGGGTAAAAATAAGAGCTGTTTCCTGCTGGTAGTCTTCCTTTTGTGTCTAGATCGGTGTTTTATGTGCCTTCAGCATTACATGTGTAAAATTGGGGAAAAAAATAGCTTTTCTGAAGAATTGTGAGATAATATTAATTCTTAAGTAAGCAGTGGAAATTTAGCTCCTTGCTGGTGTCTAGAATGTAGTTCCTTTTTTATTTCTTCAAGGCATTAAAGAAATCATAAGTAATATTCACACAAGAAAATGTTGAAAGGGAAGAGTGATGACATCATCAAATAAAATGAGGTACAAAATTCTGAATTAAATTTTATTCACAGAAGAAGCTTGGATGGACTTTTGAGCAATTAGTTTGGGTGAAGGTGAGGAATAGTGGTTTAATGTTTTTGTAACCCCTGAGTCAGTGCATCCTCACATAAGTCTAGTATAATGAGAGACATTTAGTTTATTAGCTGAGCTCAATCTCTAAACTGTTCCTTCCCAGAAATGGCCCAGCCATGGGCGCTGGGCCAGATGGTTATTCTCAGTTTTTGGCAGCTCTCTGAGATTCAGAGTGCTGCTGTAATATTTGTTGTGCTCAGATGGCTCATGCAACTAAATTCTAAATATTGTGTGCAAGCTGCTGCACCTGCTCTAAAGGTGAAGTTACCTGCTGCAGATCCTCCAGTTAAAACCTGGCACTTGCAGGCAACTGTGACATTTGGGATGTTCATTCTGCCTAATTTGGGTACAAACATCTGCCTTATCAAACATCTGCCTTATCAAACATTTGCACCCGAGCTGCTGAAATGAATGTTCACTTTAGGGCTGTGGGTACGACCCAAGGAACACTCTAAACTGGCTTCAGTGAACACCACATGGAGGCCAGAAGACAGATTTGAAAGTTGTTCAGCTCTAGGACTGAACACAGATGTCTATATGTAGGTAAAGGCTACAATTGCAGGGTCTCTCCCTATTATAGGCATGAATTCCACTGTAACAATAAATATTATAAAAAAAAGAAAAAAAGCCCATAAAGAACACATAAAGTTGTACCAACTCACCCATTGAAACATTTTCATTTCTACTTAATAGATTCATAATATCACACTACATCATGATGTCTTTGAACTTTTGACTCTTTTGTACAAACAGAACTCAAAAATTGTCTGAGATTTCCCTCTCAGTAAGCCAAATGTCAGCATTTGACTGCGCTGTATGCATGGTTTATTTAATTTTTGCAGTTATTTATAACTGGTAAATTAGACTCAACCTGTAATTTAAAAAAACAGGTAGGGTGGCAGCAGAAATATACCCATCTAAAATGAATAAATCCCCAGTGTAGCTTGGAATATCATTACTTCAGCATTTAGATGACCTAAAAGTCTTTGTTAAACACTTTAGTCAGATCCTTCCCAGCTCCCCAAAACTCAGGAGTTTTATCATGAAAACCAAGAAGCACAGAATCAGAACCTCCCTTTCAGAGAAATAACTTTAAAATTCCTAATGGTTATCGCTGACCCTGCTGCTTATCAAGGAAACTTGCCTTTGCTTGCTGCCCCTAAATGATTTTCTATCTGACTAATAGCAGCTTCAGCTTTTTTTAGAAAAAAAATTACTGTGGATGATAACAGGAAAGTATGTGGGTCTATTAGGAAGGAAAATCCTGGAGGTAAAGGTGACAGCTTTATGACACCAGTCCCTGTGTTATTTACAGTAACTCATTTTGTATCTAGTGTTTCATATTGGTGAAGTCAAGGGCTGGAGCTGTTTGTTATTTACACCAACCCCATGAGGGGCATGGCGGTATCCAAGGGGGCAGAAAATAGGTCTGTTGATTAGAACAGTAAATTAGGGGAAGGCAGAAAGACAGAGGAGAATAACTGGATTCCACAGACATGCATAAACATTTCAAGTTGTTTGCTACTTGTTACTTGGCTTCCCTATAAACCGTGAGCCAGAAATCTTTAAGGTAATAATAAAGCCTCCCTCCTCATCTCACTCCCTGAGTTATTTATCTCTCTGGTTTGCCAGACCTTCTGTTTGTCTGACCTTTGCTATGGTTAAAAAACAAGAAGTTGTTTAGTTCAGAGTGTTGAAACTGCCAAGGAGGCAAAACTATCCTCTGTACAGCTGCATAAGCACTTGTTTTTGACCTAGGTGAAAAGGAAACCCATATGTGGGAGGTAAATTTATCTTTTCCTTCTACTGTACTGCATTTAGCTCTTCAAAAAATGCCCTCTGGTCTCCATGTACCAGTTCAGAGACCATCACAGAGCAGTCTTCCTGAATTGTAAGTTCTCAGGGGATTTTACAAAGTGCTGCTTTCTTTCATGATATATTTTATCTATATTGTTTCAGCTTCAATAAAAAAGTTAAAAACTGAGAATGTCAGCTGTGCCAACAATATTAACCAATTACCAAGATGCAAGTCTTGTAAAACAACTTTGTTTCTCAAAATATTTATTCATTTAATTTATAGATATTTTAAAATCACAAGTGTATTCTCAGATTTAAATATTTAATTTTTGAATACACAATTTTTATAACAGTGTCTTTAAATATCTAAATATCTGGATCTCTCCAGAATAGTTTTTGGTTTGGTTTCATTTGATTTTCAACCTTGTACCTTTCTGCTAACTCAAAATTGCATTAAGATAATTCACTGAGGGTTGTTAAATTTTGCAAATTAGCAGATTATATCCAAATCTGGCAAGTCACATGAGCATAATTTTATCTTTAAATATACAAATAACCTCATTGCCTTTAAAGTAAAGCAAATGCTCCAGTTTCGACTTCAAAAGCATATATGATTAGAGGTAACAACTAACATGCCTTATGAAATTGTACATTTTGATATACTGATTTTAACTAATTCATTTGTATTATTTGAACTTTTTGCATAATTTCTGCTTTCTTGACGTTTTTTGTCTGCTTAATGGACATCTTTGAAAATTTTCAAAGTGTTTAAAGATCTCACATGTCGTTATTTTTCAAATGTTATATCAGAGTAGGGAGAAAACTTTTGCCAAAGGCTTTTGAAAAAGTAAATTTATCACACAGAAAATAAAGCAAATTCACAGCCACTGGTACTGTGACCAGTCTTCTCAGCTCCTACAGGGTCAGGCATCTAATGAATAACATCACTTTGATGAGAAACTGGAATGTGAAACCATTTTGTAGTTATGTTTTCTTTTTTTTCCCACAGAAAATACTGATGCATCTCTGTCTCTCACTTTCTCTGTCTGTCTGTATCTATTTCTCCATCTGTATAAATATATATGTATTTGTATTGATTCTCTCATTGCTTGAAGATTTCTGAAAAAAAAAATCTACTGAGTGAAATAAACTAGCTGAGGATAAAGGCTTCCTCTGACAGCTCTTGATCTGGTTTGGTCATTAAGTGAAATCAGTCAATTTGAAATTGGCTGCAAATAATTTGAACATAGTGTATATACTCTTATATCTCCTTGGGCTTCATCTATGCACAAATTTGAAGATCACTGTAGCTTTTTTTTATGTCTTGGTTGAAGGAGCTAGATGAGTTATAGATCTGATTGTTTATTAAAAATTATTTCTTTTCAAGAAAAATATTTTTCAATTTAAAAAATAATCAGGAGTTGATTTTCTTTTTTACCAAAAAAAAAAAAAAAATCCAAACAGAAAGTTGTTTAATATTTATTTTTTCTTTTCCTCTTTATAAAAGCATCAAAATTTTAGAAATTAAATTATTCATGCACAAAATGAAAGTTGTAGGTAATAAGTATATTCATTTGCAAAATGAAAAGGCAAATAACCACAACTATATAGAGATATAAGAGAAATTTCAGCCTAATTAGAAAGGTTTGCCACTTATCTCAGAGTCACAATTTCACTCATTATGGTTTCTTTTGGAAGATTTTTAAATGCTTTTTCTGAAGGACATTGTGGAAAGAGCATTGCACCATGTCTGAAATAAAAACTTACATTAAAGAGGTTCCCAATAATTTCTGTATATCTTGGTGTATGTCCTTCAAGACTTTTATGCAAGGATCTCTCTAAGGAAGAGGTTCCAAGCCCTATAATACAAGCTGTGTAAAACTGAAGTAAAACCTGTAGTGAAAGACATACTGGAGAAGAAATAATATATTTTCACAAGAAAATGGAGAGAGATTATTCACTCTGTGCTTAGGTGAGGGCTGCAGAATAGAAGTTCTCCAAATCAGAAACAGAGAGAAATGCAAAAAGCACATTGTTTGATGGACTGGATTTTGACAGATGCTGACAATAAAATGGTGTTCAGGTTATGGAATGCAATGACCTCATTGGTGGATGTTAGAAACCAGTCTTAATATCCAGATCTTTTTTGCTTACTTCCTTTTGATTGAGTGGCTTTATTTTCCAGTTATAAATACTTGCCATTCAGCCAAAGACTTTGCTGACTAAAACACTGATGACGAATGAGTCATTCTGTCACAGCTATATCACTGTACCTTTGAAAAAGACCTGATTCTCTGCTTTTCTGGTAACTGAGCTGAGTCATTTCTGAATCAGCATAGCACAATGTCATCACACCATTAGTAAGCAGAGTACTTCAGTATCATCTTACTCACTGAGTCCCTAAAAGTCATCCTAAGTCCTTTTTTAAATATATATTCTTAAGGAAATATTTCCAGTTGTTGCAACTTAAGGATGTGTGGGATTTTTGTTTAAGGTAGGCATAAGCTTATCAGGGTCTTAAAAAAGTTTCTCTGTTTTTCAGCTGCAAAATCATGACTTTTAGGTAGCTGAGTTATGATGCCCCTGCACCACCAACACAAAATTTCAGTGTTATAATTACTGAAGAGACTGGGAAAACAGATGAAGTAAATCTTCTGACCCTAGGGCAAAATTATTCTTGTTAAAGAGATCTGATTATAGAACAAGTTTCCACAGTAATTAGGAAAATCCACAAATGGCTGCATATATCCATCTTTTATGGCCTTTTATGAAGAAGTTAATTTTGATTCTGTGGATTTTTTTTCAAAGTTTAAAAGAAGTTTTATTAATCTATCTCACCCCAGTATACTGTGTTCCAAATTAAATTTAGAAATCCTGAGAAGAATTTTGTCTCAAATGTAAATTTCAACACTTGTATAAGTACACCGTGCTTTTTTTGGAGAGTGGGAAGATTTGGAAGGTTGTTTCAGTTTGGAAGGTTGGTTGTTTGGTTGGGGTTTTTTACCTGCTGCTGGTTTTTCGTGGAAAAGTCTAGGGTCACCAAATAAGGCTTCTGTCAGCCATCAAGTGCAGATGATACATAGCACCATAAACCTCTGAGACAGCTGGTTCACACCAGAATAAATTACACCAAGGGCAGATAGTGCATTATGAAATACACAAAAGTGAGTTTACCCCAGAGGAATGAAAGACTGAAACTCAGCTTGTTCTGGTGCCTAAGTGTTCCTGGGTCATGAGTCATCTCCTTCCAGCTGTAAGAAAAAAAAAAAAGCAATATTGCCAGGTCTTTCCATATTGCTGGGATTGAGAGCTTTAACATTTCTTATTCACATGGAGGATACAAGACAGAATAGGACAATGTAGGTTTTCTCTGTGTAATTACAATCAACCCTCTAGAACTTTTGTATGTATTTTGCAGCTTTCTGACCTTTTCAGTGGCACACTAATGCTGTAATAAATCACCTCTTTTAGTGCCTGAAGTGTTACCCTTCACCCCCAAACATGTCAGGCAACTGTGCCTGCTGTCAATATATCACCATAATGTAGCATGTGCATGTGTCAAGCAATATGAATGTGCTTTTGGCAGATGTCAACTTCCAGTCAAGTTTGTACTTGAGAGAGCAGGAAGAGGATGAGAGGTCTCATTTCACTTTTTTATTCTTGTACTTTGTAGTCTTTTTGATCTCTATCACTAACTTAAATATCTCGTGCTAAATGCTTGATATCATGCCCCCTGCCTCCTTCCACTCACAGAATTTCATGTTGAACAGATTGGTTAAGTCTGTTCTTAAAAATGTCATGGTTTTACTAACTCGATTTTAGATGAACAGTAAGGGAATGCATTCACAACCAAATCTTATGTTGCAATCCCGTAAATCTCAGAGCTTCCTCTCCATGTTGGTGTCGCCTTGGTTTTCTTGCAGGTTTGGAAACTGAGGCAGAAAAGATGTTGGTGATAATTAAGGCTAGAGAGCTGGTGGCACAGTCAAAAGCTCAAAACACCTCTCCCCAGATTCACACAATCACAAAAATCTTCCTCAGGAGTTTTTCAGCAATTACTATGTAGAGTGAAAGTAACAGAAGGCATAAGGGTTGCTATTGTCCTCTGAGATAGTCCATTATTTTCCATTAGTTGTCTCAAAATTAACTGTTGTATTCTGGATCTAGAAACTCTCTTCTACCCAATTACCTCCAGCCTCTGAAGTATTTAGATATTAAGATACTATTAAGATACTATATTCCTTTCAATTTATTTGAAATGGAAAAGTTACCATTTAGAACTCCAGAATATCTATTACAGTATGTCTGAAATTTCAGGGCCAGAGATTCTGAGACACCAGGGAAGTGACCCTGCCCAGGGCAGGGGTTGGTCTTTGATTCTATGAATACTGTTACCTTTGTGATTTTTATTTTCCCCTGCATAACCATATTCTAAGTTACAACACAGAACTTCTTCTCCATCCAGAAGATTTTCCTCATTTTCCTAATTTCCAGGCTTTCTCAATGGTTTGATTTATTTTTTGGGGAACAGTTCATAATTACCAGGCTTTTAGTTTTGGGTGTGTTCATATGTGGATGCAGGAGGAGTAAACTGAGGAGCCTCACCCTTCCCAAATCTTACAGAAAAGCTTTCAATACAGTAGTAAAGACATTAAGAACTCATGCTGGTGTAAGAGTTAATGTGGCAGGTTTGACTTTGTTGTGAAGTGTTGCCTAATTAGCTGAGAGAGAAAGCGTCTGAGATATGACAAGGAAAATATGTTGAGTGCAAAGTCACCTCAGCACTGAGGAACACTTTTTCACTCATATAATGCAAACTGCACTAAGAGTAGTGTAAATTGAAATATATGAGTAAAAAACAAATTGTAGAGGACAACATTCTGGGAATAATCAAATGTTCTTGAGGAATTGAAATATTTATTAGCATTTTAACAATATTCTGGAGCTAGGTTTCTGACTTAAGATGTATCTTCAAAAGATGCTTCCTTCTTTCTTAATCTACTTCCTTTAAATATGATCTGACCACCATGGTTAAATGAAAAAAAAAAAAAAAACCAA
>PYHW01009372.1:3723226-3749184 GCA_013186435.1 Turdus rufiventris | reverse complement strand
AAAGAATCACTTGCTGCCACACCTACAATAACAAACACATAATTTTCAAATAACAGCCCAATGAAAAAAATTATACCTTTGAGATTGTTTTTGCTACTTTTATGCTACTGGTCTCAACTCACAGAATTCATCTTATGTTTAGTTACACATCCAATGGTAAGGATATTTTTATTATTTAGACCATCATTCTAAAAAAACACTAAGGGGATCTAAAATGAGCACTCCCAGGGCCAAGAGTGTGTTGATGTCAGGATGCACCAGAGAAAAGGTTATTCCTCAAAAGTCATGAGGACACAGACACAGATCCTTTGGGTCACGGGGAAGTTACCATTTAAGATTGGAGCAGTGATTTCTCCAGGCAGAGTTTTGTTTCTCATTGTAGTCCAGTAGCAGACGATACTGAAATTACAAAACGGGCCACATATGAAATCTACATTCAAGCTGGCTGAGTGAGAAAGCAGAGAATTAAACACAGTTTTTCTTGTCTCTCTGAGATCCCTGATCTCACAGGATATCAATTTATTGCCTTTCCCTGTGCCTTATGTTTTGGGCCACTTCCATTCCTCAGCAATTTTAATCTTGTTTATGGAACCTATGGGCTGTCCTGAACTTTTATGGGCACATTGACCTCCCTATTTTTTTTGATGTACCTCTTTGTAAATAGCTATCTCAGTATACCTGCAGTTTTATTTCTCTGGGTACTTTTAAGGAGCAGAGGTTTTGGTGGAGATCATGAATGGTTGATATTGTCCAGAGAAAAAGTTCTGTAGTGTGTTTAAAAGATAAGCCACAGATCCCCAGCATTAACCAAACTATTGAGACTAAAGTTCTCTAGCTGAGCATTAAGATAAGGTGGATTGTCTCATTTGCTTGACATATAAATAAGAATATAATAAATACCTACCTATTTTTTTTCTGATGTTCTTGCACTGTATTACACTCTCTTTGTTTTCTATGGTGTGAAATTGTGCTGGCAGTGACCAGCAAATTTAGACAAGATTTAAAGAGCTAGTGCTGACAGATTTGATGCTGCACCTCCTTGCCATTGATGAGGCTTTTTCTAATTAATTCTCCTAAAACAAAAAGATGGGCAGAGGGTAGTGACATAGAGGGGCCCTTGTAAACAGCAAAATTGTCCCTGAAATCCCAGAAGTCTATCAGTTTTAAGTGAAAGTTGTTGATGACCCTGGGGCTACCAAAATATTGATAATCACTTTGTCATTTTTAATTTTTCATTGTCCACTTTAAGCATTGGCATGGAAGTGGAATAATAATTTCAGCTGTTTTTCACTTCTGTAGATCCCTGTGAAATAGTTCGTCATCTAGATAAAAATAAGGGACAATAAATTGTTCCCAAAACACACAAGCATAGCACTGATATAATCTGGTTGATATCCTGGTTAGAAAGCAGAGCCAACCACATTCAGTCACAAAATACAAAAGGTCTATAAAACCATCTTGTATGGTCAATTACAAACACATAAAAACCCCTGAAATCAGGAATATACAATAGTTTTTTACTTTGACTTAAAAGTAAATGGCTGGTAATTGGGTTTAATGTTTTATTTTCATAATAGCTCAAATTTTTCAATACTAAGAATTGTTCAGATTTTTTTTTTTGTATAATGAACACATTTTATGTCCCAGTCTGCTCCTTATAGAAGCATACACATGGGCAGCTGGCTTCTGAGGGTTCTTGGAAGCTTTTTCTTCTCCTCCTTATTGTACTTGCATTTTATACTTTATCCATAAACTGATAAGATAATGAACATTAAGGGGGGATAATTTTTTTTTTCTTTAATTATTTTAAATCTAATCCAACATGAGGCTATGGTGAAAACTGCTTAGTGATACTGAGAATGCAGAGTCTTTTCACTCTAATATGCTGCCAAATGTGCTTCCCCTGCCCAATTCTGCTCCCCTCTGAACACACAGTTCGGGATTTATCCTAAATGTTGTGCAGTAATAATTTTGCAGCTTTGAAGATGCAGGGTGTTATTTTTCACCTTTTTTTTTTGTGAGAGTCCCCAGGAATATGGACTTTCCCTATCATTCCTTCTCATTGTTTTTCACCATTATGTTACCAATGCATCAGAGTTTTCTCTTCCTGCCATGGCTCATATCTCTAGCAATACAGTAGAAATACACAATAAGAATATAATAGTGCTTTGTACTTGTAACTTTTTCTTCTGTTATCTACTGACATTTCTGAAATATTACAGGGCATCTTGATCACAGACAGCTGCTGCTGCTACTTTGAGGTGATGCAGAGTTTTTGCTAAAAGACATATTTCAGTTTCTAAATTATGGGATACATATGTTTATAGTTTTGTATATTATACATACCTACACCTCAAATGTATTCATTTTGCTCTTGAAAAGGCCATGAAAATAGGTCTAGAATCATTTAATGGGTTTTTTTCTCTATATTTATGATTTATGAAAGGAATATCTATACTTTTGAAGAATTTAATAGATGTTGTGGTGTTACAAAAGTGCAAGATTTTCTCAAAGATTGCTGTAAATTTATTTGAAGGAAAAGGCTGGGGCTTTTTTGGGTGTTTTTGGTTTTTTTTCTGTTAATGTTTGCTGGTTTTTGGTTTGCTTTTCCAAGTAGACAGAGCATTTTTATTCCAATAGGAGTTTATTGGAATAAATTCCTTGTGGATTGTGGAACAGACATAAAGTGTCAAAATAAATTTGTACTATAAATGTTCCCTTCAGACGTAGGAAACTTTCTTTTATTTCACCTGATTGCCTTAGTTTGGAAAAGCTGTTAGGATTTTGAGAAATTCAAACTGCAGACATCATGTATAGATACAAATAAGTGTGTATACACGTAAATGCAAAAGTAACTGTGTCAGTATTCATTTAAAATATAGAGCAAACATTGGTTAAAAAGTTAAATGCTACCTGACTTGCTAATTTTAATGCTGTCACTTTGAGTTTAATGCCAGCTCAAGATCAAATGGGTATAATGGCCATATTTTAGGCTTGCTACAAGCGCTGCAGTTCAAAATTTGGAGACAGAAACATACTATTTTTGTAAGTAAATGGGGAGGGGAAGGGAAAAATTAGCATTAGACTTTATGAAGCAAAAAATCAGAGCTTAGCACTTTGTGAAAATGAAATTATTTTAGCACACATTTAATATTTAATTGTAGTCAAAAATGGGCATAAAATCCAAATGGCAGTGGATGTGATAATTTTCTGGAACAAATGGCTAAGATCAATTTACAGTCTGCACAGTCTTTGGCAACATCACAGAGAGTTAATGCAAGTGGAGTGTCAGGAAAGGAAGCACGACACAGAGCAGAAAACTGGACAGGCTCCAAGATGCTCATTAACCATGTGACTAATCTTAAAATGAATACATAATGCAAACGAGATGCGAGAGCAGCTTCTCTGTTTTGGTGAGATATCACTGCATGAGATTGTGTCAAATGAGCAGTTGAGGGCATTAAGGCTGTGTCAATGTCAAACTCTAATTGAAATGGGTGTGGGATGGAAAGCACTCTAGCATTAAGCACATGAATTTCCATGAGGTTTCCTAACGAAGTGCTGCATTCACCAATGCATCAAATAAAATGCATTTACTCATCTTTAATAAGATGTTGAAGTGTGGGGGTGAATTTCAGACAAAAAAAAATAAAATAAAATGTAGCTGGGAATATTCTAGGTTTATATAACACATACCAAAAAATGCTGGTTTATAGATTATAGATTATATCTGTTTTGAAGGTACAATAATGAACAAGGATAAAGCAAGGGAAATAACAAACTCATTAAACATTAAAGAAGACAAAGGTGATCTGTTAGGTCTGGGATAAGGTATCTTGCCACAAAAGTTCTATTCACATTTATATTTAGGGTACAAAAAGTTTCTAAAACATTTCTGCAAAACATGTATGCATGTGTAGACCATCCCTAAATTAATTCCCACTCTCTTTTTTATATAGAAAATTAAATATTTAGATTGGATTGAGTAAATCACAACTGGATTTGAGCCCCAAAAGTGTTTGTTTTCTTTTCTTCCCCCTTTTTTATTCTCTTATTTCATTCATCATTCTTCACATATTTATTAGCCTGAGATGGGATAAAAAATTCATATAAAATGATCAATTTGTCTCCAAGGACTGTCTCCCAAGGGTATTCAGACTGATTATGTAGATGTAGCAATATTGTCTGGGTTTGTTTTCCATATTCATCATTGTTCAAAACAAGAAAGGAAGAGTGTACAAGGATACTGGTGCAAGCACTTTAACCATTTTCTTAAAGTTGTGTTTTTATTTTTCATTTTACTGTCTGTAGGTATTATTTGCATTATTAAGAGATTAATAGTCATTTTTGCTATAAAGCATTTTGAGTTACGTACACCAAAAGGAGCAGAGATTATGGCTACTCTGTATGACTAAGGCTCACATTTAGACACCCAAATTATAATGTCTGCACATGAATAATTTATCTTGGTTCCAATTATGTGAGATTCAGAGAGATTTAAGAGTGGAGATTCAGTTCTTTGCTCACTTCCCTTATCACAGTTTGTGGGTGTCACTTGAGACCCTCTGGAGCATATCCAGAGAAGGGAACAGAGAATGTGAAGGTTCTGGAGCACAAGTCTGATGAGAAGTTGCCCAAGGGAGATGTGGGGGCTCAGCCTGGAGAAAAGGAGGCTCAGGGGGGACCTTGTGGCTCTGCACAACTCCCTGACAGGAGGGGACAGCCGGGAGGGCTGTTGGGGCTCTTCTCCCAGGTAACAAGGACAGGACAAAAGGAAATGGCCTCAACTTGCTCCAGAGAAGGTTTACGTTGGATAGAAAATATTTTTTTTTTCCCTGAAGTAATGTCACAAGTAATGTGAAGTAATGTCACAAGCTGTCAGGGCAGTCACCAGTCCCCATCTCTAGAAGGATTTAAAAGCCCTGTAGGTTTGGCACTTGGGGACATGGGTTAGTGGTGGGCTTGGCAGTGCTGGGTGGACAATTGGACTCAGTGACCTCAGGGCTCTTTTCCAAACTAAAATGTTCTGTGAAGTATTCTGTGCCCTGCAGTCCTGCTTTGGCTGAGGATCCTGACCCAGAAGGCTGTAGATCTTCCACAGGCCATGTGTGGCTGATATCTGTCCCCCTGTGGGTGTGACACAGGATCTGTGGGTCACCAGAGCCTTTCCAGTGCAGTGAATGAAAACCAGAAAATATTCCCAAGAGCATATCAGACATCCAGGATGGGCACCTAGAGAGCATCATTTCAGAGTATGGCGGTTTTAGCTTCCTATGTTGCATACAGATACATACTTTGTAGGTTTCTAAATCTAGATTCCTGAAGATTAATTGTGATGCCTTGTCTGACAGCTTGTCAGAACAAGGACCTTCACAAATCACTATGGTACCCCTGAGAGTGTCTGGACAGAGGAAAATTAAGAGTGAGACTTGCTGTTCGCAATCCTTGCTAAGGTGGCAAAAGAAAGAAGAATGTTACCATGTGTCTGGCAGTGTAGGTTCTTCCATAGTAAGAGAAAAAATAAGCCATGCACAGAAAAGTAGGGAGTAGCATTAAGAAATTAAGAATGGAAGAAGTGTCCAAACTGCTCAGTTAGTTTAGATTTCAAAGAGACAATAACATGCCTTCTGCTTAGTGCTACTATTTCATCCAACTGTGAAAGGAAATGCAAATTGTTCGAAAGTACAGAGAAGGGACTGGAAAATCAGAGAAGATTTTTCTCTCTCTGATGGAAACAATTTGACTTGAAAACCAAAAATAATCACATTTTTCATTGAGATATTTATTTCTACAAGGCTGTATTTTCCCTCTGAGGTGCACATTAATGTAATTGGATAATCTCAGCATTTCAGTCTGAGGTTTGTTTGTCTTAGATGAAGTCTCAGATCATTATGAAATTTGATTCTTTCTGTTGAGAACATCAGTATTTTTCTTTTTAAGGGAATAGTCTGGTCCTAATACTAAACATACTGTGTTACTCAGATACATGATCTACTCTAATGTTAAACTTTCTTTATTTGAACTTTGATTTCATAAAACAGCTTTTCAGTCCTAAATTGTTTTCAGACTTCATGCAAGAAATTATCAGAGCAACAACTTGCATTTCTCTGCCTGTACTCAAGGGGAATCACCCCTAAAATTCTGGTCATAATCTTAATGTCCAACATTCAGGTTTTCTTACAAATACAACTCATGGAATTATTTTGAGGGCTGTTTCCATCGGATGATGCAAACATCTGATTAACATTTTCAAAAAACAGCGAATCATTGATTAATCTACAAATTTTCTTTTGGAAACATCTCTGGTAAAAAAAAATATTAGAGAAGCAAAGGCAGTCAGTGTCTTTTCAGAAAGTAGGTGCCGCAGAGGACTGATTCTCCAGTCATCATCTCCCCTCTCAAGTCACCACACACCTCTTCAAAGTTCAGATGTTGGTCAGAATACCTTGAAGAGAATTTTGGCTTGCACTTCGGGATTGCAATGCAATGCTCTGTGTCCATCTCACGTGTCCTTAGAAAACTGGACACAGCAGCTCCGCTGGCAGGGTCATTTCAGGCACAGCAGTGCCAGGCAGCAGCTACAGCTATGAGACCCTGCTTCACCATGCTGTGAAGTCTCAGAGGAGGAAATACTGTAGAGATCAAGTGTAGAGCTATCTTCTAGAGCTATTAATATTATAATATATTAATAGACGTGGATATTAGTGTCTCTATGTAGCTATTAATACCTGGAGCTATTCTTTGCCCCAAAGCATGGACAGGAATGATGTATGAGCTATCACCTGCTAGGAACTGAAGACTCTGAAATAGCCTAATTTGGTGAGATGAAATAAGCCAAATCTGAAAACTCATCAGTGAAGAAAAAGGAGAAATCTCACTCTTCATTTCTACCCTTTTCCCAGCCTCACTGGCTCTCTGGCATCCATTCTACAGTTTTTCAAGTTGATTCAATAGTATTCCAAAGGAAACTAAGCCACCCCAACATAGAATAGCTGCCTACCAGGTTACTGAGTTTAATAATTTGGGTTAAAAATAATTCTCAAAGCTCAAAAAGTGAAAAGGGATCACATAGAAACAAATATGTGGAAATGGGAGTATAAGTGGGAATGAACGAAAACAGAAATGGTGTTATTTCTAGGGCAGGAAAGGTGTGAAAACCCAGTTAAGCATCTCATACATTCAGGCATCGGCCCATGAGCCAAAATTCCTTCCCAAGTTGATCCCTGTTGTCAAAAATAACAGTGACAATTACCTGGGCCACTGTATGGGATTCCTGGGGCTACTGTCCATCTCCAAATGAAGAAAATTGTTTGAGTGGTCTTTTGATCTTTCATGGCTCTTTATATTCCCAGCTGGAGCATTTATCTAATCAGAATTACCTTAAATGATAATCTGGTTGGTGATATGACTTCCCTTTCTCCATTGTTTTAGAAATTAGGAAAACAAAGACATGATTGTTTATTATGAGTAAAATCTGGCAGATGGTGAGCAGAGGTCAGTAGAGCTAAATCCAGTTGATGGTCAGCTATGAGGGATGCTATGATTCTGTGATTCTATTTCTCCAACATCTCTGCTCAATAAGTGCTTACTATGGAAGAAGAAGACAGAAAAGTGTTTACTCAGTGTGCTGCCATGAGAGATCTATTCTTGCCTCATGTTCACGTAGAAAAAAACACCAATACCCCCTAGCTGGTAATGGTTTTTATTTATTATTTTCCATACTCCATTAGCTTTCTTTGTGTTAGATTTAAAATATATTCCTGCCCTGGCCATCTTCTTCATGGAATAAAGAGTCAATGGAGGATCAAAGTATGGTGTATTATACTTCTGTTTCTTCCAGAATCCTGAGATTAATTGTGTATCTGCTCAATACAGGGAGAAGAAAAATAACCAAAAACTGTATAGAAGTGTGACCTTATAGTTGCTCTTCTAAAGCACTGATTAGTCAGATTAAAATGGCGGAAGGAAGACAAAAGCTTTTTCTTATAAATGTGACAATACAAAAGCATTTCTGTGGTACACTCATATAGTAATATTAATATTAAGAATAATAATGAAACATTTTTATTAAAATAATTTTATAATATTTGGTATATTCGGAGTGTAGAAAGAGTCAGCAAAGAATAGCAGCCTTTATTAATTTTTTTTTTCTGTTCTACACAAAAGAGGACTGTATTTCTTTTTTCCTTCATGCCAGCCTTGTATAGGGCAGAAGACCTCCAATTTAGCAATGGGTGGTTTTGGTTTGATTCCATCAAAAAATCTTCTCTTCCCCTTGTTTTGATCCACCAAGTCTCTGACTGATCCATCTAGTAGTTGGAGCACCAAAAGAGTTTAAATGGTTCTTCTGCTGACAGAAGAGGATATCCTCGGAGCTGAGCTCTTCAGTCCTTCTTTATATTAATTAATTAATAATAACCCAAAAAATAAAACTGGAGCAATATCTCCTTCTCAGGCTCTTCTCTGCTCCTTTGCAGTAGAGTTTCACTGGCACACCTTCACTAGGTTGAGCCCCTTATAAGAGCTGTGGAATTCAGGTCTGAACCTTTAGATCCTGACTGATTTTGGCTGCAAGCAAGACCTGCATCTGGATGGTGACATCAAAAACAGGCGAGTTTATGTGTTTACCCAGAACTGCTGTCTACAGTGAAGTCACACATATATTGTAGTTTCTAATTAGCAATGCAAGTATACAAAGTGATAGAGCATGATTATCTCACCCAGAAATCTTCATCTCATGTTAGTTAGATGAATAATTCTCGCAAATGTGGAATACAATAAAGAAAGCCTAGGTTCTTGGAGCTAAAGTGGGGTGGAGTGTTGTGTTATATGGCAGCTGAGGATGTCCAATGTCCTGGGAATTATATGGCTGAAGCTGGAATTAACACTAAACTCACTCTGTGACCTTAATTCACTGTTTCTGCCATGGGTGTCACAACCCCCATTCAGTGATTGTAATTAACATCAGGGTCATGAACTTAGAAGAACCTGAAGCAAGACTTGCAGCCCATGAATAGGGAAAACTTGCTTACTGTGTATTCCTGTACATTGTGATTAGCAAAATTATTCCATAAATGACTTTTGAAATTGAAAGAGACACGTATGTCATGGTTTCCTGGAGGCAGTTGATTTATCACGCTCAATTCAAAATTCCTCATCACAGGACAAATGTTTCCATTAACCTTTCTTTCATGGAAGCCAGTATCCATCTACAACTTGCTAAACCCAAGGCACCATCCATGCTAATAACCATGCAGATATAGCCAACTTGCTAATTACTTCCCCTGAAATGACAAGAAGTGAATTCGTAGCTGTCAGATCCTCCCACCCAGTACCACAAGCGCGGACTTGAAAGAGTGGTGAAATTGCTGCCTTCTATTCTTGTTCCCCAAGATAATGGTACTTGGACTCCTATTAATTATCATGTTTTGATTAAACAGAAGTACTTTGTTCACTTTGTTCATGTACACCTTTGAATGAAATGAAATTTTTCTGGAAGCAGGGAAAGCAATGATATGCTTTTATTAAATATTAGCAGCATTATCTACATTGCAAGCAGTTCCCCACAGCAAGCATAATGCTTTACCTGAGTTATCTTTAACCTTAAGCTGCAAAATCGTTAACTTTTGAAGAGAAATTGTAATTTCTCTGCAAGAGGTCGTTCCGAGTATAACAGCTGTATTCACTTGGGTGATGGACACTTTAAAAGTAAAATTTAGGGTGTTTGGAGGACTGCACTGCACATTCTGAGGAAGAGCTGTGTGAGTTTTCTGGGCAACAAACCTTGTCCTAGACAATAACGAACACAAATTTAGTCACATATGTGCATATTTGCAGATTAAAATCATAAATGGCGGCTTTGTGGATAAAAGCGTTTTCATCTTTACTGAAAGCTGTTCCACCAGACCAAATTATTCAGATTGACTGTGTCAATCTTTCCCTTTAAATCCATGCTGTATCCCTGCAGAAAGTTATCATTTAAAGGAGGTGACTCAACCCAGAAATATTCTATGTTTCACAATATATTGCTGTGTAAAAATGGAATTAACTTCTCCATCCATGTGTTTGGGGAAATGAAAGAAGAGGGGTGCATTGTTTTCTAGACATCACCTTGGTCATGTAAGTTATAAAATAAATCTTGATCAGAACTTGTAACCACCACTCTGTGGCCTTGTGAAAAAGCATTTTGCTTTAATTAATAATAATAATAATTTTATTTTGGAAGGGGAAACACTTATCTACAACTAGAAAATAGAATGTTGCAAATATTTAAAAAAATTAATAGTATAGTACAGTATAGTATAGTATTATAAAAATACCCAATCTTTCTGCAGAAGGAGATATTTGCATTTGCGCTTAATTTTCAATCTCCTAATGGTCCTAATACTCTTTTCAGGTGTGGATAAATTCACACACACTGTAATGCTCACTTGTACTGGTATAATATATAAACTTTGGGACCTGATGACAGGGATCTGTCTGGGTGCAAGGTGCTGCAGGATCACACAAGGAAACAATCAGTTTGCCTTGCTCCTACCAAAGTTTTATATTTTTATCTCCTTTGTCTGAAAATATGTGTCTTACCTTGAATTTTCTATTGTACATTGTGCTTTGTATCCTTGTTGATAACTCCATATAAAAGAAAATCTTTCCAATGCAAAACTGTTCAATACAACCATTCCTAATTTTAGTTCTTCTTGAAAGCTGTTCAGGCCATTGCCTTCTTTTCCAATTGCTTTGTTAATAAACTTCATGATCATGAGAATCCAAACGATTCTAAATTTAACTCGCTCAAAGTTCAATTCCCTTAGATTTCTGATCACACAAAACATTTTAGAGCACATATAATGCTGTTTGGTAGGTTTTTTTTTTTTTCCTTTTTTTTTTACTTACCCTTAACTAAGTGAAATTAAGCTGCTTTTGCTTCCAGTGCTTTTCAGCAAAGAAGGAAAGGGCACCACAGTAATGAAAAAGCAAGCTGACATTCAAGAAGATCTTCTTGTACACATCTACAGGTAAAACTGAAGGAAAAAAAGAGATAGAAGATGGAATGTGCAATGGATAACCCACTTCCCAATTTTAAAGGCAGTGGGTGCATTTCAGGTCACCAAGAAAGCTGGCATGTACTTACTCAAAGCTGAAAATCAATCAGGCTGCTTCAGCAGCTCACTGTTATCAGTCCTGCCCTACAGAGCACAGATCTGAAACATTAGGCAGCCCAACAAGAGGGAGAAAGTTAATTTGAGAGCAGCTGTTTTAAGACAGATACATAATGGCATTAGGAGAGGAGCACTGTGGTGAGGTGAGAGCTGAACAGAGACGCCCATTAGGCTGAGGAAGCTTTTAGGTAAATTATTGGAAACAGATGCAGCCAAAGCCTGAGGTAAAGGAGTCAGACAAGAGTATGATGAAGGTGGCTGTTAAAACTACTAATAATGAATAGTCAGGCTGCGTGGGACTTACTGGGCCCAAACTGAAGTTTTTATTCTGCTGCAACGATTCTGCATGTTCAACGGGTTGCTTAGAGGGGTTTTGGACTCCCCATCCCAAAAAGTGTTCAAGGACAGGGTGGGCAAGGCTTTGGGCAACTTTAGTCTAGTGGAAGGTGTCCCTTCCCTTGGAACAGCAGTTGGGATGAGATTCTTTTAGGTCCCTTCCAATGCAAACCATTTTGTTTGAATGAAATTGTTCTATGACTCTATGCACTGTGCCCCTTGTAGCAGTTAGATGCAACTTTTCATTGATTAGGATTAAATGCAGAGATTTGTTTCAGGATCTGGATATAATCTAGTTGTTCTTCTCCTTTCTATTGAAAATATTAACAGTTCTTATATTAGGAGGACAAAATCAACTACAAGTTGTTCTGGTTTGTTTTGAGACATAGATATTAGAATCACAACATTTTTTGTTTGTTTGTTTTTAGTTGTTTTTATTTGCATCTTCGCTGCTTGAAATTATTAATAATCTTATGAGATGCAGAATCACGGAATAATTTTCATTGGAAGGAATTTCAAATATCATTTATTCCAACTCTGCTGCCATGGGTAGAGATGCCTTCAACTGGACTAGGTTTCTCCAAATTCTGTCCAAGCTGGCCTTGAACACTTCCAAGGATGAGGCAGACACAACGGTCTGGAGAACCTGAGCCACTGAGAACTCAGGGATAATATTAAAGTGCCATTGAAGGAACAGAAAGCTCTAAAACTGAACCCAGCAGTTAAAATCATTCATGACACTGAACAAAGGCTAAGTAAAGGAAACATTGAGTTTTCAATTGAAACTAGGGAGAGAGGGAATCTACAACAGTGACATGTGTTTGAATTTAGTAAGGCCATTAGAAAATATTACAGAATGTTTTCTGAAGATATATGTGGCCAAAGCCTTGGTGCAGGATCTTATCTGTAAATATGTTTAAGGCCATTTGAATGCTAAAATGAAAACAGAGAGATAGAAATTTCTGTATTTATTATCCTGCAGTTGAATGTGTAATGAGTAAATGAATGAATTCCATATATGATAAGCGCTTAACATGAATAATACTTTATTTCTTCCCAGATTATTTTAATTTTCTTAAGGCCTACACTATAGATTTTTTATAGGCTAGCAGAGAAGCAATATCTACATTAAACACTGCATTACTTACCTATGTCTCATAGAAACAGCTGAGGTGTTCAAAACATGTGGTTAGGGAAGGAAGTATTTCTAGACGTGGATTTAGAATAGCAGAGGTATTTTTTCTCTCTTCTGCAAACCATCATCAAGGTTCTTCTGTCTGGAATAACGCTGTCTGTTACCATCACTTTTGTAGGCTGGTAACAGGCAATGTGTGCTGTTAGCATGAAACTGAGTGAAACCTGAAGGATCTGACAAAGACATGACAAAGCTAAACAAATGACAAATGGCAAATACAGCTCAATGCTGAGAAATGAAAAAAAAAAAAAAAAACCAACCACAAAAACCCCAACAACTTCACTGGGAAGAAAAATATGAAGTATTCCAAATTGCAGATAGAATCACTGAATAAGCCAAGCTGGGAGGGACCCACAAAGATCAAGTTGGCTCAAGTCCCACTCCTGGCCCTACACAGGACATCCCCAAAAATCACACCACATATATAATGATGTAACAGACTGGAACAGGAATATTTAAATATCTTACCTAATAGCCTAGTACTAATATCCCTACTTGCATTATTTTAAAGGATATTGCTATATACATGAGTATTTACAAAATACAAGGCAATCAAATCTGTCAGTCCTGCTCCTCTAAACCACCCATGGCTTATCATGTGTGCAGAGCTTATAGGAAGGCAACCTCTGTGACTTGGTGTCCTTGTCTGCAAAATGCTGATAGCAACGCTCACTCAAATTGTAAAACACTCATAGTCCAGGAAAATAATTATATGCTAAGGGAGGTTTTAATAGCAATGTATTTTGATGGGTAATTCCTATGACATGCATATTCTTATCTCAAAGAGGAGGAGTTTATGTGTAGTATTTGGTACAGTGGTTTATGTCTCTGTTCATCCAGTCTTTTAATTTAAAAATTGCTTGCTGTAAATAGAAACAGCACCCATACAGCCAAAGACTCATGCCCATCCTACATTCAGGAGCATTCCTAAATTAAAATGCATTTGTGGCAGATAATCTAAGCACTCCAAGAGCTGTCTCCTGCTGCTGCTTTGGCACACAGGGAGAACAACAAGAGGCAGAATTCCAGGTGTCGCTGACTGAACTTGGATTCCTTCTGCTGGCTTGACACGTCCTCAATCAAATAAAATATCTTTTGGCTCATATATACGTGTGAATCTGATCATTTTTAACTGCAATTGGTATTGTACAAGACGGAAAGAAGAGAGACTTTATTTCATAGGTATAGAAGCAGAACTAACAACTGGAAGAAAGAAGCATCTGACCTATATTTCAGGAATGGAACATGTCTGTAATGCAGATAAAAAACCCTCACAACTTCTCTTTAAATTGTACACCATTCAAATCTATTTATCATAAAGCAGTTACCTGCTCATAACTGAAAAAGTGTTTTGATATATCTTTTATGAATTCAGCTTCTCTAAGATAACTGGCCATAACACATCCTTGCATTAATTACTGCATTTTTGTCTCCAGAATTATGTCCTATAGAAAAGGAACACTGAAAAAAAAGATCACACATTAATTTTACACACACACACACCAATCTCCCCGAACAAACAAACAAAAAAACAGACATAAAGCTTAAAGAATTTCTTTTCCTTTGGTTTTCTAACACTGCAAAGTCCAACTAAAAAACGAAAAAAGAGAAGTAAAATAATAACAACAATATTCCCCCCCACACCTTCCAAGAACATTTCTTGGTTTAATTTAGATATTCGGTAAAGGAGAAAAGAATTTAAAATTAAAAAGAAATAGATACCATTTAGAAAACAGATTTCTATTTTTTTTGTCCCATCCTGCATTAAACCCTCAGTATTCATTGAAGCCATATAATATCATCTTCTGAAAATAATTTTGTATCTATTTTGATTTTTATTTTTAATCTTTGTAGGAAATAAGATTCTAACAATATCAACATTATATGTAGGAAAAATAAAAACCAGATTGTCTTTAACTGTGCTTTTGATGTATATCCACACATTGTTCAGATTACAAGAATGTGGGATTTTTGTTTTGTTTTCTTTTTTGTACCCTAAAAAGTGTTAATTCTTGCAGTCAGTGTTTGAAATACAATTAGCAATATCAGTAAACTCCATATCCAGGGTTTTTTTCATGGAAAAACCTACTCTTCTGCAAAATTTTATCCAAGCCAAAAGCTGAAACTTTATTATTAACCTCACAGAAAAAGACTAATTCTGAGCCTAATATGAGCTATTGTTCAGTTATAGTCTGATTTATTGTCTGATGTCTGTTTAGCATTCATGTCTATTTTGTATGTTCTTTTAAGGCTTTACTGAAATAGCAGCTGGATTTTGAGCTTTCATTAAATAACACTCCTTAGAGTTGTAAGGTGTAAACCATAGATACACATGATCTAGCACCCCCCAAATTAGCTTTAAAAGGAGCATTATATTCATATTATAATTTGTTGAAAGAAACTGTAGTGTATTCAAACATTGCAAGTAGTGTGAATATGCCAGATACCATTTTTAATGCAGATAATTTTTATAGGGGGGATATTAGAGTTTATTAGAGTTCCTGATGAAGATTTTCCCACTTTGTTTCATATACATTTAGATGCAGTTTCACAGAAACATCTTCTGATCTTTTCTGTTCACTTGTTAGAAGCTTGTTCCTGCTCTTCACAGCAAGGTCTCAGAACTTGTCTTCCCTTACCATGACTATAAACTGTACCATGCTACCTGGACTGAAAAAAACCACACACACAGTAGCCCATCCTGAAATCCTCTGGGAAAAGAGTAAAAATACCAGGCTTTCTGCTTAACCTCATAGCTACCCATGAACCAAAAATATGGGTCCAAGACAAAGATTTATCCAACTCTTGACTTCTAGGAAGTGGTTTCCTTCCATTTTAATGCCTCTGCCTCATAATTTCAATGAAATAAAGATGTTTACCCATGTAATAGACAGAAAAGAGAATAAAATCTCTATTTACATTACTTTCTGAGAAGAAATCCCAGTTTAAAAGTATTAATTGTAAAGCAGAACTAAGTGGTACAGCTCTTCCTTTTGGTCTTAGTGAAAACTTGTATTGCAATTTATGCATCTTGCTTCTGCCTGCTGCCTTGGAAGGAATGAAATGCCCTGCTGGTCAGTGAATCCACAAATAGAAAGGCAGTGTCTCTCAACAGAGTACCTGTGTTGCAGCATTAAGCAGGTGATAGCTCATGAGTGGATGCTAGGATTTGTTCTCTGGCATGAGGGTGTGTTGGGTCAAGACTGATTTCTTTGGCAAGTGTCCACTTTAGGACTTCCTCTTAAATATGTGCCAGAAGAAAATTAGGGATAAAAACTCCCACCTATTTTCCATCTAAATGCAGGTTGAAAATTCCTGTACTTATCACACCTTAACTGAGGTAATTTTAAAGCTTCTCTTTTATTATCTGTACTATCCTGCTTTTTGAACATAGGCAGAAAGAACATTACAAAGGAAACTCATATCTCCTTCCTGTTTCATCTCTACATTACTTGGGGCAAAAGCAAATCTTAATGTGAAAAGCATTTGCCTAGAAAACTATTTACATTCATATACTTGGTCAAAGCATAACAAAAGATGTCTCTTTACGACCAGCTGAAGATATCAGCATACATCAACAATGAAAATGAGACAGTGATTCTAACACTCTTTTGTGAAAAATTTTAAGGTCAGTAGTGAGGGAAAAAAAAATTAAAAATGGCAAAATGTCTTTATACATTCAGTGTTATGTCTGCAAAGTAAAAGTATTATAAAGATAGTCTGGCCCCAGCTTTTAAGAGCTGAAACTTTACTGATGACAGTGACATTATATCAGGGTATACCTGGAGTAGCTCAGCAGGATAGATATTACATTTACTTACTGAAAGATTATATTCAGAGGCCAGTGGGTCTTCAAATTATAACTCTGAACTTGTAAATCCTTTCTTAANAAAAAAAAAAAAAAAAAAAAAAGACAGGATTTATCTAGCTTCATTTTTATCCAAGTAAAATTTAATTTAAGTAAGAATTTTTTTCTCCACATTAACTGTTTTAAAAGTTCTATATAAAGATTCATATTGGTCTAAATGAAAAGGCAAGTAGGACCACTGGCTTTAGAGAATCCAGCTGCAGAGCCGAGAATGACCCCCAAATTTATGGAAGTCATGATAATTATGTACACTGTAATGTAAGGTAAATGGGCACCCACCTGCATAGAAGTACATTAATAGAATCAATGTATCAATAGAATTCAATAGAATTCATGTGATGGTAATACCATGTTTGATTTTACATACTTTACTATTTTGCTTTTAACAATTGGTTAACAGAAAAGAATAAAAAAAGAAAAAGAAAAGAAAAATATGCTGTAGGTAGATCGCATTGTTGTGCGATATAGTAATAATAAATTACTTAAATTGCAAGTAGTCCAATTACTTTCATATGGTCCCTCTTTGCCACACAGTTTCTTATTCAGCAATCCTTAAAAAAAGATATATTAACCAAAACATATGGTGGTTGAAATGTTCTGGTTTTCTCAGCAAGGTAATTTAACATACAATTAATTAAGCCTCTGAGCCATTTTAATATCAATGGCATTAGGTATTTGTTTAAAGAAAGTCATATGCCTATTTGCTGAATTGAGGCCTAAAATAAAGGGGAAAATACATGATGTGATTAAGTCATAAAAGACAGCAATCTTCTAGCTGGACAGGAAGGGTCTGAGTGAAGGGTATACAGATTTATATCCAAATGATTTAGGTTTTTTCTTCTGCAGGTAGAAAGCGGATTTATCCACACTTTTATAAAGTGTTATACTGTGCAACATATTCATTATAGCGCAAATGGGAATGTCCCACGAATTTCAACAACATGCTTTATAATCCCATATTATAATCTCATAGTTTCAATGGTGATTGAGAGCTGTCACTGGGGGTCTCTGCTGGGACTGACTCTCAGGACAGCCCAGCCACAGGCGCACAGTGGTTAACAACATTTCTCAGGTACAACAAATGCACTTGTCTTGTCTTCACGCCTCAGCGCACTTCCAGAGCACAATGTCAGTCACAAAAACCACTCAGGCTGCTCTGCATGATTGTTCAATTAAAGAGCACCGATAATTTCCAAGACTATTTCAAGTATAAACACGGGCCAGTATCTACACGCTTTTTAATCTTACAAAGACAATACAAATGTTGATAGGGGAATGAAATTGAAATGTGAGGAAAACAGCTTATGCAAACAGTACTTCACCTTTTCTTTGTTTTTATTCTTCTAAATTTAGTTGACAAAATCATGAGCTGAGGGAAGGGTCCACAATGCAGAATTTTTCCTCCTCTGCCTGCATCTATGATAAGTGTGAGGACACAGATTACAGAATTTATTATTAAAAAGTTTATTCTCAGCCTTTCTGGATATGCACAGAAGTTTACATAATTTCTCTGATATACCTGAGCTACGACTCTGTTCAGCCATAGGGAGTCTATCCCAATAATTTTTACAATCTTTAATTGAAACTATTTGTTAGAAAATCTCATTGAATGTGTCATTGTAGTAAGTAAATCGGAACTCTGTTGCACTGCAGCAGCATAACACCTCTGAATCTTTGTGACTGAAGTTACTCGAATCTTTGTGACTGAAGTTACTCCTGGAGTCTTGTTTAGAGATAGGGAAATGTTTCCCTTTTAAAGAAAGGAAAATTTTCTTTTTGCATTTTGAGGTAGTGTGATAGAAGCAACTCTTTTTCTAATACAAAGCAAGGTTAGATAAAATTGGAGAGCTTTTGAAAAGCCTACTCTAAACTTGCTAAGCTGTTTTATTTTCCATTTTCTGAGCCACTCATATAATTAAGCAAATTGCACTGTGTTTTTCAGAGGATGCCTATAAAACTCAAGTCCGAATTGATGATGAACCAGCCTACTTGGACATTCTAGACACTGCTGGACAGGTGAGTAATTTTTCAATGTGAGTCATTCAACCAGTGATAAACTCAAAGATTTTAACCTCAGAGTTATGGGTCACAGTGCTGAAAGCAAGGTTCCCTACTCAAACATAAAAGAAGCAGTGGCAGAATAACATAGAGGAATTAACAAAGGGGAAGATTAAAGGAGTGCTGCAGTATAGAACAGTATAACTTCCAAATCTCATCACAGGTGACAGGCAGGCTGGAATGAACAATAGATAAAAAGATGTTTGTTTCTTTTTCTCGTGTGCAGGAAAGTCTATCGCAATAATGAAATGAATAAATACTGTGTTGATTGTCTTATGTCTTTCTCATTCCTCCTTTTCTATATGTACAACAGGAATTTTCTGGTCTACTGGTAGACTAAGTATTTTGTTACATTTCATCTTCTCACTACATTATATCTAGATATCAAATGCTCACCCATAAAAAAGAGATCTTAATGCCAAATGTAACACACAGTGTAACAAATGCAGGTTTTCCAGAGAAGCTACGGCTGTCCAATCCCTGGAAGTGTCCAAGGCCAGGCTGGATGGGGCTTGGAGCAACCTGGGACAGTGGAAGGAGTCCCTGCTCATGGAAAGGGCGGTGGAATGAGATGAAATTTAAAGTTTATGCCTGATCAAACCATCCCGTGATTCTGCCATTTCTCTGACAGCCTGTCTGTTGTGTGAACATTAGCCAGAGAATAATTTCTTCTACCTGACTCAGTTAATTTCCTTTCCACCTTGAGGTATTTTTACTGTTTAATCAGAGTGATGTCACTTGCTGATCTTTTCCTCAGGTATGTCTCAGGATCTGTTTGAAGGCTTTTGTAGCTTTTCTAGTCTCCCTAGTGTGTGTGCACAAGATAACCAACAAGGAACCTAAACGTACTCAAATAAACAAAGAAATATTTGGAAGCAAAAGACTGGTACCCTTGTTCTCAGCTTCCCAGATGTCTGAATGCACCTAAGCTGGGCACAGCAAATGCAATTGGGAATGCAATCTGCTGCCAGAAATTTAAAGAAATTTTCAGCTATTGCCAGTAATTTTCACATGTACAATTTTCTCATGATTTAAAAATTTTAGGAAAATTTTAAAATAATACTAAAAAGCTGGAACTAAAACTCATTCTTAATATATTGTGGAGGTTCCGATTGCCAAGGTTATGAATTTTGTCAGAACAGACAGTTGCAAGATAAGAAAAGAAATCACAATAATTCATTTAGTGAAAGGGGGTCAGAAGAACAGTAGAAATGAGCTGGAGTTGTATCTCTAAGTTTTATCTCTATTAGGAAGCAAATTATCTACAATATTAGAGATCCATGGTATGTAGTGACCAAATAATGAAATGTAGTGCAGATATTTAATAGAATCATAGAATTAAAGGTTGGAAAATATCTTTAAGATCATTGACTCCAACCATTAACCCGAAACTTCCAAGCCCACCACTAAGCCACAAGTACCAAGTACCACAGCCACAAGTTTTTTAAAACTCTCAGGATATGAGCATCCTAGGTCAGGGCTTGATAATAATTTCAGAAAATAATTTTTTCCTCATGTCCAATCTACCCCCCCCGCCACCCTCCATTCCCTCATCCATTCTTTTTGTAACAAGCAGAAGCCTGTGGCAGAAGCACCACACTCGGGAGATTTATTATCCCAGGCCATTCTACAGCCTGGGCATAGCTATTTTACTTTGTTGAAATGTTGAAATGAACCTACCATGTTGATTTGATATGAGCAAATGTCTTGTTTAGATTCCCCTGTTGTTCCAATGTAGATTGTCATCACTAAAACACATTCCCAATATAACTAGGAAACTCTTTCCACTTTCCCTCCCCACAATTTTTCAGGAGCAGTCCATTCTAAGTGCCCTGGATTTAGCTGCTTGTCTTTGCAGATGTCTTGGATTTGTTGCCTCTCTATCTGCACTACACAGCTCCAGAATAAATCAAGACCTAATCCAACTCCCATTGAAGTCAGCAGCTGAAATAGGCTCCTTCTTCACAGAGGACTTAATGGTGCTCTCACTGAAACTCGCACAAATTCTGCTCTGACTTTGGTGACTCAGTGTAAAAATCCAAAGCACCCATTTGTGCTGCTGCTGATGTGAACCTTGATGGTATCTAGTTGTTTTTATTCCCCTGGGTTTTATGTCAAATTGGAGCTTCTAAATCAGGCAGGGGAAAACTAATTTGTCTGGGTGTCCTCGTAGTCATAAATACTTCATCATCAACTTTGAATAATGACTTTAATCACTTCAGGAGATCAAGGAGCTAAAATTGTAATTCACCCTTATTTGGGATACACAAGAAGTCAATAGAGAAACTGACTGAATTTAATGTATTTTGTTGTTGTGCTGGAGGATGTGTTTTAACAAATATGTTTCTCCTTTCACTTCTGTACCTTCTGGACTATTAAGAATTTAAACACTGACCAAACTAACTAATTAACAGTTTAATTGTCAAGTCTAGTCTTACAAATCCACATGTGGTTTCATACCTGACATCGCATAAAAATCTTCAATACTTTAGTTGGTAGATCCAGTTTGAAGCCTTTAAGTCATGAATGGTGTTTCAAAAATACATTTATATTCTCAACTTTCTGAAGTTAAAAACAAACAAACAAACAAATAAACAAACAAACAAACAAACAAAACCCACCCCAAACCCAAAATTCAAGCAATGTAAAAACCAGAAACATTAAAAAACATTCTCAACATTCTCATCTAGTTTCTGATTTTTCTCTTATGCATATACATTGACACTATAACACAGACCAGTTGACCATCTTAGGAAGTCAACTGATATTCCATGTACTCTGGATACATATTTTATGCACCATCATTTGTCTTTTTGTGCTCTTTCAATACTCTTTTTCCACTGAAGGCACAACAGAGACATTTTCTTAAAGAATATAAAGGCTGGTACTGCAGTTATGCTTCACTGAACTCACCACACCTGCTTTCACCACCCTCTACACCTGCCAGTTGGGCAGCCTGTGTTTTCTCATCCCAATCAGCTTCAGACAGAATGTCTGCCCCAGAGAGTTTCCAGAGCAGGTATTGATGTAGCTCCTGGTAGCTGGATTGTCATGGACAGACCTAACCTGAGCTATTCATACAAAAAAAAAAAGCTTGTAAATGTGGTGAACTGCAAGGAAATGAATAAAAATTGATGCTGGCATTCTTTTCCCATGGCACAATTGAATCCAGAAGAAGCTGTCAGTAATTCCTTTGGTTAGCTATCAATGATGCCTTTGGCTCTTTAACTAGAATTAATATTCTCAACCCAGAATTTTTCTTTTTGCATCTCCATTTCAATTAAAACCAAAAAAATTAAAGAAGCAAATAAAGCCAAACACATTAAATGTGAAATCGTGATCATATTTTTAAAAAATGAGGCTTTTTTTTTTTTAGGTTTTAACTCCCACGGTTAGCTGCAATCTGTCATGTGGAATGTATAGGACAAACTTCATGGAAATCTGCAAATGCAAATTAGTATCCATAAAGATAATATGAACTTCCTCGTTTATGTGGGACATTTTTTGAGTACAGTAATTTCACAATTACAAACCACACCTCATTATAAGCTGCACTTCCAGGCGTTGGCAACGTTTTGTTCTTTGTCCATGCATAAAACACACTGGATTATAAACTGCAGTTTCATTTGCAGCGAGGATCTACGTGCCACATTCAGAAAGTGGCAAATTAGTAACAAAATTGCGGGATCGCGGGGTTTACTGGCTCAGCTTGGGGCCGTGCAGGCTTGGCTTGGAACTGCCCTGCCACCAGGGCCATCCGGGTGCCTCTCGGCGTGGACCCAACCCAGCACCGCCGGGACCAGGCAGACTCCGGCTCGGCTCGGGGCTACTGTGGGCTTGCATTTCCAGGCTGGCAAATTTCTGAACTTTGTCCACATATTGGCTGCTCTGGAGTATAAGCCACACTTCTGGGTTCAGACCAAAATTTTAGTCAAAATGGTGTGGCCTATAATCGTGAAATTACTGTAACTTTCCTGTGAAATTTACCCATGTCCATTGAGTATGGAAGCAGTTCTGGTGTAGGCAATTCTGGGATTTCCCTTTTCTTAACCAACGTGCCACAAAAATAATCTGCTTTTACATATATTTCATCCAAATTGACATAAACTCTTTCATATCCAGCAAACTTACAGGTGCAAACAAAAGGACATTCAGCATTTTATTCTGCATTCAGTTTCCTCACAATTATTCTCAGAGAGTGACAACCCCCAACTGCTCCAGCCGAGCACAAAAAGCCTCCACACAGAGTTATAGAAATCTTCTGTTCGCTCATTTGCGCTTTCTCACCCTTTCCTCTAGCTTAAAAATATGTTGCTACTTCTGGAGCCCAGAAGTATGCTCCTCATGGAGCACACACAGCAGTTATCTCTCCTGCTGTATTTATAAACTGTTGACTGACACAGGAGCTTTTATTCTTGCCACAGCTTTCCCCTGTATGACACATTACCCAATCTCTCTGTGTAGACCTCACGCCGAACACTAAAAGAGCAGCAGAGTTCTCTTCACTGAAAAACAATCTGATCTGATATGTAAAAGAGGCAAAAATTGTTTTCAGATACAAAGCAGGCAAGCATGTGGGAAAATGGTTTTCAGTACCTGTCAGTGAGGCAGTACATTCTGAGATTAGTGCACCAATTTCTGTTTGCTAAAACGTGAGCTTTTTATGATAAACTCAGGGCACCAGTATATTTCTCAGGTGTGAGTCAGAGACTTGAAAAATTGGCCCTAAAATGTGATGGCATGCCATTTCAGGGAGATTTTCCTTTGTCTGGAGTTGTGTGCACATGAATTCATTTCCAGGCAGACACTTTTCAACCTGACAACAACAGTGTGCTCTGCACTGAAATCCATCTCTCAAATTGCTAGCAAATCACAGGACATGTTTATCCTGCCAACCTGCAGGACTATGATTCTTACCCCCTGCTTCAAGCTTTGAAGAGGAACCATATTAGTCCCAAGAGCCCTTCAGATAAACACACTTTCTCAGACTAAACACTATAGTCCGATGATTCACTCAGGCTGTTATCTGAGACCCTTCTGCTTATTATCTAAACATGCTGCTCTAATCCTGAATCAATGGAAGTGAAATCTCAAAGTACACTAGTGCAGCTTATCTCAAGGAAATGTAAAATGCCTTTTTGGCAGTAATTATGTCTTAATGGGCCTTTACAATATGTTCTTATAAGGGGAAAATAATTTTATTGCACTTTCTGCTAGGTACTGTAGCGCACAAATGAAATCCATTTTATTTTTCAAGCATAGGGATATTGAAGTAAGTAGCAGCTATTAACACAGTGTATTAGGTGAGAAGAGCATTAGTTTTCTTTCCTTTTTATGTTGTTCCACAGGCTGTTGAAAACATACTTAGAAAGTCAAATCAAAACACTGAAAATTTCCTGGGATATCAAGACACGTTGTTCTGTACTTTCTGGGAAGAACTAAAATCTATCCCTCCCTTGACCTAGTAATTTTGTTTGCCAATGGACAGATTGTGGAGAAACATTTATTTGGCACAGATACAGAGTGGAAAAAACAGTTGCACTAAATCACAGATGAAATTGCAGACCTGACACCAATTTCCTTCAGATCATAGGCAAAATATTCCTTGACTTCAGTAGGAAACGATCTAGGCATATGTTGATAAAAAGGAGTATATTACCAAAGGAAGAACAGGCAACTGGCAGCCAAGATTCCCAACTTCCTTTCTCATCCCTGTCCATGAGTGAATCATGATGCAATAAAGGGTGGATCAGTGTGTATTTCTAGGCCTGCATTTATCTTCCTGTCTAACAGGTGCAATAAAACGTTGCAGGGAACAAGCATTTAGGGGGAACATCAGCATTTATTGAGTCTGACAAAACCGATTTCCTGCCCATTGCTACCACTCCTCTTCAGCAAAGTCAGTGGTAGGGTTCCATACTGCAGGCGCTGGAAAACTTTCCATTGTTTTCTGTTCTCTTTCAACAAAGTATTATTATTTTTAAAGGTTGAAATGCTTTCCCTCACTGTTCTTCATCTTTCTCTAACTGACAACTTCCAAAACCAGATAAATGCACAGTGATGCTGCCAAAAGACTTATGTTTCTTTCTCTTTTTAATAAAATAAGAACATAGAAGAAAATATATTATTACAATTTTTGATAAAAGTAGCAAAATATTTTTTTCCTTCTGTCCAAGCCTTTCTTTGCAGTATTTCTTTGGAGGTTTTTGGTTTTGTTGTGGTGGTGGGTTTTTTTCATTATTTTATTTAATTTGACTTTGAGGTGGTTTTGGTTGGTTGATTAGTTTTGTTCTAGTGTATATTATATGGAAAACACCTGTATAAACACATTCCATGTAAGTAACCTTCATCCAGGTCCTCCACAAGATTATGATAATGTAAATTTTCCTTTTCTCTCATCATTGGAAAATATTCTGCACTTTTTCTTTACACCAATATTATTGAAGTACTTTGAAGTTCTAGCAGACACCGCACATACTCTAAGTTTGTCCTGATTTCTTTTTATATATAGGTGACTGTCCTAGATAATCTCACTAGGAATTCCATTTTACAGAGGTTTGCTATCAAAAGCTACTTGTTACCAAGCAGCTGTACATGAACCAGGGGTGCCAATGAGCAGAGAGCTGTATTCTACCTCTATCAGTTTTCACAAATCTCACATCATAACGATATTTCCAGGACTAAAATATTGGTTTGAATGCTGAGAAAACAAGCACATATTACAGCACCACATGGTGCCCATTTCCCCTGACCAAATGACCAAGAAAAGGTTCTTTTGCAGAGAAGGGCTTTAATGCTTCTCAGGAAAAGTAGGTTGCCCCCAAAAAATGAGATTTTCAAAATTAAGTGTCTTTTATGCCATTCTGAAGCTTTGAATGGTGGTGTCTCCAGACAAAGAAAACAAAAGCTAAAAGTTACATATGTTATCTGAATCATCCAAACATTTCACTTGCTAAACCACATGAGGAAGACTGCTGGAAAAGGCTTTCTAAAGATGTAATTTTTATTTCCTGCTAGCAGGTGGGCAAATGGAAAAACCTAAAGCCAAGTAATATTTTTCAAGCTGGAGTTTCAATAGTTCTGCCCCAGAACCTGGAAGTGAAATTCCCTCCTACCAAGCAAACATACAAAAACTCCCAAAAAATTAAACAAACAAATAAATAGAAAAGTAAACCACGGCAAATTTTGAATTATATTGCATGTCACCTTTATTATCTGAGAAAAGTTATTCCATCAATCCACGTTTTTTAAAGAAGGATTGAGGAGCAAATTAGGAACTCAATAAAATAATTAGTCAAAATATGAAATATTTTCTCAGGGTTTCTTCTTTTTCCTCTCCTCT
>PYHW01009372.1:3704282-3716251 GCA_013186435.1 Turdus rufiventris | reverse complement strand
TCTGTGTGTGTCTGTGTGTGTGTGTTCTTCTCTTCTTTGCCTTTTATCCTTTTTGGGGCTGACAAGGCCATCTGAGCTACATGGGGATCTGGGAGGAATGGCTTCACTTTAGAGCTCTGCTGGTGCAAAGTGGTGATGTGGGGGATGCTACTTCTAAACAACTTCTACTTTGAGTTGCATAAAAGCTTTTCCAGATCAGCAGTCCTTCTCCAGCTTTGTTCAGAGGAAATATTTAGGGAACATAAAGAAACAAACTGGCTTTGCTTAACTTTATTATACATCATCCTAGACTCTTTCAGTAGCAAGGCAGGGCTGTCCTGAGCTGAACATGAGACCCAGACTTTGATAACAACACATAGATCAATCCTTCATAAAGATCTAGATATCTAAGTGTAGTGTGACTCTAGTGCTCAATTAATTTTTTTTCCTCTTCCAGACACTTTAAGATACTGATCTTATCTGGAAAAGATTCTGATATCTAATTAAAAAAAAAAACAATGATGCAAGTTCTATTTATATATTCATGATAACAGTATGAATATTTATATTAATTTAAAATATTGTTCTTTATGAAACATTTTCCCTTATTCATTATGAAATGTGAGATAAAAGAGTATATATCAAGATGAAAGAGAGAAAACAGAGGTTAGGCATTTTCTCTTAAATGTTGTTTTCTTAAAAACTGCGGGAAAAAGCAGAATATACAGGAGGATGAAATGTGGAACTACACTCTCCCAAGGGTAGGTGTAGTATTCTTTGTGTTTCTTTGGTGTGAATGGATTGGATAATGAAAGACAAAGTTTTTCTAGAATTGAGAATTTTGAGCGATTGAAAGGCAATGAGAAAGGTTTCTACAGGTACACTGGCAATTCCAGATAGATCAGGAAAAATTTGGGGCTACTGCTGGAACTAGTGAGTGTCCTAACAATGAGGAACATGGAAGGCACAAATACACTCAAGGCTTCCTCTGTCCCAGCCTTCAGAGGCAAGCTCTGCCTCCCAGGAAAATTTGAGGAAGAGAGAGAGTGGAGGGGATGAATAAAGGAGAAGTGAATCAAGCTGGGTGCAGGCAGTCCAGTACCACAGGATGAGACACATCCAAGCATGCTGCTCAATATCATGTGAGGCCATTATGATACCTTTGAAAAATCATGTCAGATGCCTGATCACTGAAGAAAGACAAATGTGACATCTCTCTAGGAGCAACCTAACCATCAAGAGACTTTCTTGTCAATGTTCTTCAACAATACGTAGAAATATGTAGTCTTATGAGGATTAGTGGCATTTCTTTCTTTTTTTCCCTGCATTCAATTATACAAGAAAAAGAAAAAAAAAGTTATTATGCCTTCTTTCAACTTTTAGAAAAGTTTTGTTTTGTTTCTATCCAAACTTGATGCTTATTCTCAAGTATCACATCTCCTAAGAAGAATGATGATTTGGTTTCAAAAGAGTTTTTACCACACTTTTCAGTTAAGTCTTAGTCATAATACACAAGAGAGTACTTGAGACTGATGTCAAGCTGCAAAGTGCTATAAGCATGACAAATCTTCCCTTTAATTTTCAGAATTGATTTCCTTTTGAGGTGGTGTGATTTCCTTCTCTCTTTTACCCTTGGCATATTCTGGCTTGGGAATGTTTTGTATTTTACCTTTATTGAGAAGAAATTTCTACCCAGTACTATTTCTGAATTATTTTTAAGAGGTTCTTTTTACAGCAAGAAACAATTAAAAATATATTATTGTCACAGATGCATAGCTTATTTTATAAGGGAACCATACAAAATATAATATAAAACTACTGAAAAATTTGTAAAAACTTAAGCTTTGTCTCTACCTACCTCTGAACATTCATAAAACCCAGGTCAACTTGGGCATTAGCTCTGCTTACTGTAGAGAAACATGAAGAAAGTAAAATCTGGAATAAGACTTGAACTTAAAAATTGATAAAGAGATGTAATTCTTAATTCTTCATATATAATATGGATACAGATTTGCAAAGATTTTAGTATATTTATTGGTAATTAAATTTATTCTTTCTCTTAGTATCTATTATTATGTTGAGGTTTTCATTGAAAAGGAAAAAAAAAAAGCAAAACACCTATTTTGAAACAAAAAACAGGCTTATTTATGTTTGACCTTAGAGTCCTTGACTTTGTACTGAGCAATCATGTCAAGGGGAAAAAGCTGAGAAATGAAAGTCAACATCAAAAAATTGGAATGGAAATGACTAGCTGAGTTAACAACGAAAACCAAGCCTATGTCCTCAATTCAGTTTGCACAGAATACTTAATGCTTCTGAAAATGGATCATTACAAACATGACACTACATTATTTTGCCTGTTTAATCTAATTTATCAGCAGTAATAACATATCCTAACAAAAAATTGCACAGGTAAACTCATCTATGAGTTTATAATCTAAAGTCTTAACTGTGACCTAACATGAACCAGAATGTGTAGGAAGATGATTTTGGCTCTGAAGTGTCAGTCCTAAAAGCTGAGAACTTTGTCCCTTTGGAATGATTCAGAGTGTGAAATTAGGAACCCAGGGCCTCCTGTCAGTCAGGGAAAGCCATTAAGTATCCCTGGGGAGTGATCCTGGGAATGCTTGTGCTTCATAACATCACTTACTGTGAGCAACTTAAACAGGGATGTGTGACCTAATTCCTTCTTAGTTTGCCATAAATGGCTATAAATGAGTGTACAAAGTTCTGAGCACTTCCTAGAGGTGGATCACCTCACTTAAACAAAGCTCATTCTTTGTAAAAGGTTGTGCAACGCTGTCATACAGTGGTACAGTAGTTGATTTGTGAAATTTCTGAATCAAGGAGGCAGGTCATCTGGGCTGGGCATGTTCCCTGTGAAAACATGTACTTTTAGCTACCAGCTCCACTCAGTTGTATAAATCCTCTAAAAATAAATAATAGGTGCAAAAAATAGATAATTAGATGACTAATGGCATAACTATTTTCCAGCTTTAGAAGCAGCCTGTAGTCCACTAATGGCATTGAATTGTTTTCCACTTTTTACAAAGAGCTTAGACAGTGGACTGCAGCTGCACAGCCAGCTAAATTCGGAAGCCTAATCCATCAATTTAACTTCACTGAAGGCTTCTGTTGTCTGTTCAGCCTGTAGGAATCCTGATCTAGTTCTGTTCCTCCTAAAAAAGAGACCACCCTCCTAATAAAGGTGTAGAACAGTTCTAAGGGACTAGCGCAAAGAGGAGAAAATCAGGATCATATGGGATGGGGGCTGCAGAGAGATTTTGTTCTGGTATAAAAGCCTGGAGTCTGAGAGAGAATAATGGATTTAATGACTGTGTTTAGTCATTTAACAATTCCTGCTCTCAACTTGGAGGTTTTGAATGTGATGTACAGTTCTGTATTGCATCATTTATTCATCTAGTAGCTGTCTAATGTAGATGGCTGGAAAAGAACTGGGAACAGAGACACTGCTCTAAACCATAGAGTGTGGAATGCTTTCTGCTTGATATCTTCAGTGTTCAGCTGCCCTACTGCTTGCACATCCAGTTTCTAGAGGATGGGCTATGTTATTACCTGACCCACTCTGACTTGTAGCTTGGTAGTTAATAAACTCTCCTGGGGTGCTATGGGGTGGGTGATAATATAGAGATTTTCAAATTCTGAGTAAGTCTCAAAGCAGAATCCTACCCTCAAATTGCCTATTAGTCTCCCATTTTGAGGCTTAGTTGGATAACTTTTTCCTGCAGCAGGTGAAATGTTTTGAATGTTATATAAAACCTTCGGGTAAAAGATACATCATAAATAAATGATAATGGTCAACATGAAAGTCTATTCACAGGAAGTATTGTCAATCAACATGAGCGACTATTGAGAGAGATTTAAGGCTGAGACTTTTGAAAAAGCATAAGAAATCCATTTCCCTTCAATTTTCAACAAGGGCTGAGGAGATGTATATATATATATGTAAACTAAACTGTTTAAAAAATTCCTAGCCTAAATTCTCAATAGAGTAAAAATACAGGATTTGAGGCAGTATCCTGCTGCTCATAGAAATGGTCCAATGTTGATATGTGTGTTCCTTTTTTATCAGACCTTCCTGCATCTTAATATCTCTGGAGAACTGATTCTGTCAGGAGGATTCTGATCCTGACCGACTGTTGCCATGGTATTGGGTTATTCTGGGCTGTGATCAAGAAAAGCAAACAAACTTGAGAAAGAAACTGGCTTTAAAACATATTCTCAAGCCACAGTGCCTGAGACTAGTTTTTGAAAACAAAATCTTGGATTTTTTGTACTATATGGCAGTTATTAAAAGCTTCTGTGAAAAAAACATACCAGTAACAAGAAGCATTGCTGTGACAGTCAAGATATAAATAAAATGAGAAAAATGCAGGAGAAATGGGGACAATTCTTGCAAGGTTTGAAATTGTTAATTCTCTTTTAATGACATTATCCCACACTGAAGTGAAACCTCCATCTTTTCTGAGACCCTTCAAAAAAGTAAAACTTTTTGCAGATCAGATTCCTGGTTTTTTAGGCACTCTTCCAAAGCTGCTGGCAGCCAATTAATGTCTTTTTGATACTACTGAGCTTAGAATTGAGTGCATAATAAGGAATTTGTATCTGTCTCCAATTCCTAAGTAGTAATACAGTTTATTTTGCACCTGTTAATATTCATTCAGTTGCAAGTTATCTGTTTGTACTGGCAGCACTGAAGAAGTTTCTGGTAATGCATGAGACAATATTTTCTGTATGCAGCCACTTGCATAATAAGTTCATATTCTTAGAGGACAGAGCTCCCTTGATGGGAAAAAAAAAAAAAAGTCCTAAAAGAAATCCTTATTATTGGGGTTGACAAACCCAGAAGGATGCACAAATTTCATCAAGCAGTGTTTACAAGGGTAAAACAAGCCATGTGAATTTATGTGGGGAACCAGGAAAGTTCTCTGGAAGTCGGTTATTTGCAGATGGATAATTTTGTTTGCCAAATTGCTGAGCGTGTTCTTCCTGTTCTGCAGGCAGAATTCACAGCCATGAGGGACCAGTATATGAGAGGTGGAGAAGGCTTCATTATCTGCTATTCCATCACAGACCGCCAATCCTTCCAGGAAGCAGCTGAGTTCAAGGAACTCATTTATCGCGTCCGGCACACCTATGACATCCCTGTGGTGCTGGTGGGAAACAAAATAGACCTTGAGGAGTTCAGACAGGTAAGCAACTTCTCTGCTGGCTTTGGCTGAATTTTCCTTGGCTGCCTCAGGGGTTTCTGCAGCATATGTTGTACAGTGCTACTGAGAATTATTAGCACAGGGAGAAATTTAATCAAAGTGTGACAAACTTGTAATGAATTAAAGTCTTTATGGTGCTTTTCATTCATATGTTGTGAATCTTGAATTAGCCTTGGCAAATCATATCTAAACTTTCTGGTTTTGCTTGAAAAACTTTGACTACTCTTGTCAAAAGATTTATAGATATTCATACATATCTATATATTTGATATAGAAAGAGCTTCAATCAGGATCTTTGCGGAAAAAAAACTTGGGTTTTTTGATGCTGCCATACATTAAACAGAGGTTTGTTGTTTTTTTTTTTTCCTCCAAACATACTAGATTTGATTAATGGTTTTTCAACCTCAGACTTAAAAGAAAAAAAAAGAATTAAAATATATATATACACATTTATATATGAGACTACATTTACCTGAAGATCCAGTGACTGTGTTATCAGAGTGTTCAGATAAAATGGGGATGTGCAAGTCTTGAATTCACTTTGATTTGTGTACAAGATTTCAGCTACCACCACCCATAGAGCAACAGACTTTTTTGACTACAGGGTCAATGACTGTGGCTCTCTCGATGCCTTTAATAATCTTCGCTCACTCTTTTCATTTCGCTTTCTCTCTACTTTTTCCTTGTTTTTGTACTGGTGAGCCAGACAGAGATCACATTAGAATGGCTTGGTTGTGACCTGGTACTGAACAAAAAATAGGCCTAATCTACAGCTACAACTGCTTTCAAATATCTGACTTCTGTGCAGGCACATGTAACACTTAAATAAAGTGGCCATTTTTGGTTCATTAGCATCTGTGCTCATACAATCTGATCTACTCTTTTCCACTTATCCTGTCACTCTTCTCCCCATTTTGTTGTCTTCCTTATTCTACCTGAAGAAAATCCAAGACAGCACCGAACCTGAAACTAGTCTTAAAGAATCTGATTATGTACATTTAAAACTTCACATCTGTTTTCCAGATCATTGCCTTCTTCCCCAAATCAGGCTGCAACAAAACCCTAATGGTGTCAATCCAGCTGCAGTTTAATAGGGGCTTCAAACATGAGTGCCATGTGCTCATATACCAGAAGGGGAGGGAAGTGGGTCTGGGAAGGATGTGGATTCGGCTGTTTTGCTGGGAGAACTGGACATTCACTTGATCCCAAAGTAGGATATAATTTGCTACCTACAGATACTTCTAGATGAGGTTTCAGCAATCGCCTATTTCACAATTGGTACAAAGACATTCTTTCACCAATCTATGCTACTATCTCTTTCTTATCTTACCTTTTGTTGAACTTTTATATTTCAATCACTATCAACATATATAAAAAGTATTCCTGGTTAAAATATTTTTACATACTCCTTGGTGATCTTATCTGGTCTCAGTATCAGGAAATTACTGTCCACAAATGTCTGGATTGGATTTCACTTACAGTGTTTTAGATCAAGGGCCATGGGGAGGCTCTTGGGAATAATATTCGAAATTAGGCCTGTGAGATGTGATAAACACACTAAAAAATTGTTCTATGAAGTCATCACTGATGATTCTGCCTGAATATGTAAACATGGAAATTCCAAATTGTGGTCCTACATTTTTTAATGTCTTCAATGAAACAGAATTTAGGCCTTCAGAATGTTTTCTTCCATAAGCCCTCTATAAATGCCAACATATTTGGCAATTAAGGTAGTGCAAAGCCTATCTGCTTATTTAAATAAAGCCTTTGAAACATTTATGGGTTATGTCCATAAGCAGTGGTATGAACCAACAGTAGAGAAAAGCAACTTTTTCTGGAGTCCATATTTTGGGATATTGTTTTTAAATTCTGACTATCTCTGCTCCATGATTGTTGTCTGCATGGCAACTAATTACAGTTGATGCTGAGGTGTATAAGTTGTGCTCCCAGAATGTATCTTCACCTAAATTTCATCTTTTTCAGACTCCACTACACAATTCCAAGCAAATTGTGGTTACTGCTCAGAGTACCTTCCTGACCTAAACTGAAGCCCCAGTGTGTAGGAGGACACTTCTGTGCCCAGCTTTAAGCACTTATTAATGCTTTTCAGTGTTTCATTATTTCAGAGCTGGGACATGAGGCTGTGCTGTATGTTTAACAAACGCTGAAGTTTTATCTATGCTCACTTGTAAGGTTAAGCAATATCTAAGTAACTGGATGAGCTCTGGGAAGGTAGATTGAAAGAGATCTTTTCAAGGTCATGCACTGTGGTTACAGCTTCATTAAAAGCCTTTGGATGGTCCAGAGTGACAGCCAGCTAACCCTGGAGTGACAAGCAGCAATGAGCTGGTGATGCAGGGCATTAACATATCAATGAACAAACAGGGAGGTACAAAGCACACCAAATTCTAACAGCTGAAAAATAGTGGGTGTCAGAATGCAATCAACCAGGTTGGAATTTGACCAGGGCACCAGGGCTAATATTGTTGCTTTGTTTAATGACATTTTTCTCCTATGAATTTCATTAAAACAACTGTAATGTTATTCATGTTATTTCAGGACATAACATTAAGTTCAATATTCCTGGGCATCATTTCCATTTAATGACAATTCTGCAACAATCAGACAGGCCATAGTGGCTTGGCCAGACAAAACTGTTGTTTGAAATGTGAATCCCTTCCCAGTACAGTTAATGATGTATGCTGCTTTCCTCAAATCTATCAACAGGACTACAAGAACAAAACTAATCTGCAATTAAAATTGTGATTTAAGAGAAACACTGCTGGAAAACAAAAACAATGAGTTTATTATTTTTAAATGATGCTTTTATTTTATCATGGCTTCAGTGAAATTATAGTCTTTATGTGTGCCTGTGATCTTTAATGTCCTAAGAAATGGGTTTGTCTGTACTCCTTCTTAAAGCAAGTTTTAGTTATATTCACCAGCCTAAAGAATAAACACTTCCAATTTTCTCTGCACAACATGGGGAAAATTGTGCAAAAACTGGGTGGAAAACAGAGTGAATCACTATCTTAATGTATAGGTGGCAGCAAGCCATGCTCCATGCCCCACTGAACATGCATGAATTGCGAAAGCATTCACAGAATCAAGGAATGGTTTCTATCGGAAAGGGTTTTAAAGCTCATCTCATTCCAACCCCCTGCCATGGGCAGGAACATCTTCCACTAGATCAGGCTGCTCCATGTTCCATCCAGCCTGGCCTGGAACATTTATCTGTGTCCATTTTCTGACTTTCCAGACTTTACTCTAGGAAACATTTAAGTATTATTTGCATTATATTCCTTAGCTATTTGATAGAAATAAATACAGAATTAAATGATTAGGTAACATTTTAATTTTAGTGTTTTCAAGCAGCAATGTCATTAGATCACTAAGTGTATGTTTTTATGTCATTAATTATCATCAGATTTTCAGAAACGTAGGACCAGGTGTTTGAAAATGCTGATACTTTCACTTTAGGTAATCCTGGTCATTTTACCTCAGACAAACACCTGATTCTTACTGTTTAAAATACATGTAACAGATAAATATCTAATTACAACCTACGCATGTTTACAAAATACATTAAAAGCATTCAAGCTCATGCCATACTAATGTCAAATTGCAGCATTATATAAAATATTTAATAGTTAGGACCTGTGGTATTACTGAAAGGTTGTTTAGAAAATATACAAAAGCCTTTACCTATTAAGCACTGCAAAATATTAATCACATTGAGAAACTCAGAGGGGAGCTAACTACTCAAGCTCCTTTGAATAGTGTGCTGTAAGTCTGAGCTGTAAAACATTCTTTCTGGAAGGTTTTCTTTCTAGAAAAATGCTTTTAATCCACTTTTAAGGTGGATGTTAGAACCCCTCTGGAAATTCTAGCCACGCAGAAATATCACAGCCTTCATGGAACAGTTTTTCCTGCGTGTATTTTTTTGACCCCAGAGGAATCAGCTATGGGCTCAGCTTGCACAAGTCCATGCATAAGTTGTTGATGTCCATTTAGCCTGAAGTTAGGAGGGCAGCTCATGTTTCTTCAGCTCCTGGCCTCTCTGGAAAGCCTGTCATCAAAGCTGTTAGTTTTGCCAGCACAGTCTTGCTCCTGAAAAGAATTATGCAGTTGTTTACCCTTCCACTCATTAGTTGTCTCACTGGCTTCAAGCAAAAATCTGAGGAGCAGAGCCTTTGAAAGCATTTCCCTCTACAACCCTCTCCTTTAGCAGGAAATAAAACAAATAAATATGAAATATTCCTTTTTCATCCAGAACTGTAGTAGTAGAACAAGGGGGAGGGTGTTCAAAGTGAAAGAGAATCAGATTAGATCAGATGCTAAGGAGAAATTCTTCCCTGTGTGGCTGGTGAGGTCCTGACACAGGTTTCCCAGAAAAGCTGTGGCTGCCCCATCCCTGGAAGTGTTTAGGACCAGGCTGGACAGGGTTTAGAGCAACCTGTTTTAGTGGAAGGTGTCCCTGCTCATGGCAGGGGGTGGAACATGCTGGTCCTTTAAGGTCCCTTCCATTCTGTCATTCTGTGATTCCTTGATTTAACACAGACTAATACATTACTCTGAGTGCACATTTATTACAGCCGTTTCATTGTATTTTTTTCGTAAGGTTTTTATTATACCAGCAAATAATTCTCAAACCAGGATTACAGTAAGTTTTCATGATCAGAACCAGCTGAATGTTCTCACTTGAATGAGATTTTACTCTGTATTTTGCTCAAGAGAGCAGACAATGTGAGTGTCAAATTTTAGGTTTTCATTTTGACAGTTGCTCTATTTTCATGCTTCTCAAACCTTGAAATATCAGTTGAGTCTGAGACAGAGAAAAGTTTTATTTTTGCTTTGGTTTGGTTTGTTTTGCTTTGGTTTTGTTTAGCTTTATTTTCCTAAAACTTGTTTTTGTTTGATTTCCTTTGTGTGAGTAACTTTTTGGTATATTTATCAAAAAATTGTCAGTCTGTTTCTTCTGGTGCCTGGTTGACATACTGAAAATACTTCAAGAATATGATATTATATTTTACTTTTTTTTTTTCAGTGCATGACTATGCAGCACTGTTTACTAGATGCTCCCTTATTCATGTTATGAATCATGAAGCTGTAATTTTATGACTATCCTACCTTAGCATCACACTGAATTCTGCTGCTTTTGGGATTAAAACTGCTTTGAAATTTGTAACTGTGCTTTTAACACCAGCAGTTCCACTTTCTCTTGAAAACATTACATGTAAGGTAGGTGGAAGTGTCTGTACTGAAGAAAGACCCTTGTTTCCCAGTATTCAGACCAGTGCCCTACACAAAGAATGAAAGTTTTCAATTTTTCTTCTGAACATGAACTGCAAGTCAAGAGACATACATTTTTTGGAGCTTATTGGCATAGAATGGAATAGAATATACATAGAATAGTACACATTTGTGTTAATTACAGACATTGTAAATGGTGAGATTAAATGACTTGGTCAGACTCTCTTTAAATCCATGCAGAAAATCAGGATTTATCACAGGTCATAGAAATGTCTCATAAAATTAGATGTATCTGCCTGGGAAGAAGTCTGTCTTGCTGCTGACAGCAGAGGGAGGCTCAGCCAGCCATCTTCTTTGGCTTTTTGCAGGGGTGTTTCGGTGAGATGAAAACTTATGAAGTTGCTTCTGACATCTTTTCAGTTTGTAATCCAAACTTACTGATTCATTCTGTTATTGCTGATTCTAACTACACACTGTACTTCTGGACCACACACTATTATCATTATTATTATTATCATCATCATAATCATCATCATCATTATTTTAAAATTTTATTTTTAATAAGCAAAATCCTAGGCAATGACTACAAAATCATAATGGAAATTTATGAATACAATAAATGATTTATTAATATAATGGGGAAAATCTGCAGCAGAATATGGCAAAAAAGGAGCAAATTCTTCAAAACTCTGTCAAGTCCAGAGAAGGGGAGTTAGGGAAGGATTTGGAGCAGAAGTCAGATGAGGAGTGGCTGAGGGAGGTGGGAAAGGGGCTCAGCCTGGAGAAAAGGAGGCTCAGGGGTGACCTGGTGGCTCTGCACAACTCCCTGACAGGAGGGGACAACTGGGGGAGGATTTGGGCTGGGCAGTGCTGGGGGAATGGCTGCCCTCAATGGCCTTAGAGGGATTTTTCAGCCTTAGTGACTCTAGGGCTCTAGTTATTTGAATTTTTTATTGAATTTGTGATTAATTCTTTCATCCATTTTCATCCATTTAATTGTTCATTTCCCATACATATTCATGTAGTTCCATTTTCCATCAGTGCCTGACAAAAATGAATTACATTTGTAAGGAGTTGTCATCATCTGTTACCTGCACTTGCCTACATATTACCTTCTCACATGATATCACATCATATTCTTTGTTTGATCTTCAAAGTCTGTACAATATAAGATATTTTTGCTGTTTTGATGGAGCTGTGACAGTTGTCTGAATATTTGGAATTAAAACTACTGAAGTTGTCATGGTGTTTTATTATCCTAGAAAACTGTCAGACCTTTGAATAATCACTTTCTTGCATTATCAAAATGCGTGTCTGGATTCTATCATGTTCTTCTATGACTGTAACTTTTACTTAGTTTTAATTGATTTTGATTTTTCAACCTTTTTTTTACACTGGTCATCGTCCTCGGAAATCTTTCTCATATAGTTCTTAAAAAAGAATCTTTATAGTGTTTTCCCTTCTGAGAAAGGAAAAAAGGGAAGGAAGGAAGGAAGGAAGGAAGGA
>PYHW01009372.1:3686221-3697833 GCA_013186435.1 Turdus rufiventris | reverse complement strand
TAGTCTCTTCTCCGCAGCCATGCTGAGGGAAGAAGTCGCCTAGGGAAAAATGCGCCGAGAGGAGGAGAACGCGCCGAGAGGAGAGCGCACCAGGGGAACTGACCCTGATAAAAACCCCCGCCCCTCAGTAATGCCGTCATCCGCAGGCAGGCAATACGCTGTTCTCTGATTGGTTCATCGTCGGAACATCGGGAAACCATGGATTTCAAACCATTTTTGCTCGGGACAGGACCGGCACAGTACCCGGTAAGGGCAGATATTACATTTTTGGTTAATAGATTAGCCGCCCCGGAATATTAGCCGTACTTCCGGGTCTGGACGAAAATTTAAGTCAAAATGGTGCGGCTTATATTCGTGAAACTACTGTATCTTAGTTAAAAAAAAAAAAGAAAAAAAAAGTAAAATTTGCCTTGGATCATTAAATTCCATTCATTTTTGTGTCTTAAAATTTCTTGGGTTTTAAAACCTGAGGAAGAATGAGGTGGTTGTTTTGTTGCATTTTTCATCCAGGCTGCTCTAAAATCTGAGTGATATTATGCCAGATGTGCTTAGTCTGGGGCTACTTGAACTACACATCAAATCTTGTGACCTTCCTATCATTGTCTGAAATCTTGCCAGCAACTTATTTAAAACCCACATTAGCTACTGTCACTGAGTCCTGGAATATTTGCCATTGAAGCCAAGCCCCAGGATTATACTGGGTGCAGGTGGTCAGGCTGAGAGGGATGTTCAAATCTTCAGAGTTATCCAGGCATTTTCACTTCATTCTGAAGAGATGTAGGAATGTGGCTATCAGGTGGCATCACTCTGATCTTTTTTGCTCTCTTTCTCAACATATTGTATGGAGAATACTGTGTGGATTCGCTCTGTTTAATTAAAAATAGATTTTTTTTCCCCTAATTGTTTTTATTAATTGGTTATTTGTTAGAGGTCAAGAGGAGATTGAAGGTGTTTGTGTGCTTTGTGTAGTCAAAGAAGGAAATAGAAGAAGAGGAGGGTGAAAGAGAAAGTAGAGAAGATTTATACTTTCCTTGGAGTGAAATAGATCTTGAGCACTCCCCAGATCTGTGGGCTCTGACTTGAATTGGGGTGCAGACCCATGTAGTTATTCCTAGTGCAACCCACTGAAGGAATGCTACTCATGAGGTTGTATTCCCTTTTAACCCTATTTTCTTTCCCATCTGAAGTGAACAAGATGATTTCACTGATTGCCTGTGACTACAAGGGGACTGGTCATGGCAGGTTACCTTTTAAGGTAAGAGATTATAATGCTCTCAAAACCAGGAGGGGGTAGAACATGAGAGTGGTTTGATTGGATTTTGAGGATCTGCAATGCTGAGACTCCCTGAGACTTGCCAGGAAACAAACAAACAAACAAGCCAAACAAAACACCGAAACCAAACCAAAATTAAAACCACCCAAAGATATGTAAAAAAAAAAAATAAAAAAAAAATCCCCAAACAAGCAAAAAACCAAAAGAATGGTAGAGTCAAAGAGATCATGGATGGGTCAGCAACACTTGGTGATGAGTGACACTGAAGCCTTAAAGTCCTTTAGGAAACATAAACACTTCCAACAATGGTGGTGTCTGCAAAAAATTCTTGAGTCCCCAAGTGTGATTTTTATTAATGTTAATATTCTCCTGTATTTTAAGACAGAGACTATTCCATTTTCTGATGTCTTTGCTCTTGCTAGGGTTTTAACTTCATTTGATAATTATTTGTGAATAGAAAGAAGTCAAGTATGGGAGTGGTTCATAGGTGGCAGTTCATTAAATACTGATTTTTCTTGTTTAAATCATGCAACTCAGTCCTTTGTGTTTTATTAGGAAGGAATTTTGTGTATGATAATTTTATGAATGATAATTCCTAGATTAAAAATCCCCATTGAACTTACTAAATTTCTGGGGGAGAATTTTGTTGGATTCAGTGTTATTTATTCTTCACTTACTGTAGAATTTGGAGCATAAAACCATGACTAGATGGGGAATAGTGGTAAAAGTGCCTTTTAACTCTATTGTGGAAACCTTTCCTGACATTATTATTAACAGGAGTGAAGAAATTCACATTAATAATAACTGAATTTTTCTTCATGTCAAAATAGGCCTATGTAAGGCGCAATTAATTTTTCAGAACCTGCTTGAGAATCTCTCACAGTTTGTAGCATTGTTCTGTGAGCAGAAAGACTGGCATACTTTCCACTGCTGTCAACCTGGCAACTTTAATTTCATTTAAATTTAACTCACACACACACAAAATACTGTTTTGACTAATTTAAAAACCCTATCATATAAAAAAAAATTATATTTGTCCTGATTGCCTGACATTTTCAATATGGAACAACCCTAAAAAGAGAAATTGATTTTTATGGAGCACAGGTAAAAAGGCCATGAGGGAAACTGAAGACAATTAATGAAAAAAAAAAACAACTCATAAAAAATAGTGGAATAGTTCCAATGGGAGTTTGTTTCATCCTACTTATGCAATAAAGTTAAAGGCTTGTTGTTATGCCAAAATTACACAGTAGTGCAGAAATCTTTATTTTTATAATTAGCAAATTCCTAACCTTGTGACTAGATAGTCTGCTTTTCTTCAGAAGTGTGCTTCACTAAAGCAAGATAGGATTTGAATGGCTGTTTTCTTTCAAAAATTAAAGATATAAAGAAACAGTAAACTTCCATAGCATTGAAATCTTGAGCAGAAATTACTTGTGTAAGAAAGAAAAAGTTATTTACAAAAAAAATTAAGACAATGCAATGAATGAAACGTAATGAAAAAAGCTACCATGCTACCTGAAATTAATGAGCTGTTACTCAGAAACCCCACAAGGTCATTATTCACTTCAATGTATTAAGCCTTCAGGTTCTTCAATGCATAGTTTTATTTGTCTAGATAGTGATTGAAAATGGATAATTTAGGTTATTTCCACTTTGTAATGTGATGGAAATATCAACCGTGCCTATATTATATCCTTTTTCCTCGTGTGTGTGTGCTTCTCATTGAAATGCTACAGTCTGAACAAAGTCAGACCTTAATGTTCTGTCTTCACCTGCCTCAATATCTGTGGTTTTATCTTGATGAATAATGCACCTAATCGACAGGATTTTGTGGCATTGTATTCTGAACAATCACGGGGAAGACAGCGAATGCTGAGGTGGTTTTGAATGACAGAAATGAGAGTACTTAATACTAAAAAATGGCGTAATTAAATTAAGTTTTGTTCATTACTTATTTCAGAGTAAGAGTGATTGGTGTAAAAGATCTGCAGTCAGAACATGATCTTCCCAAAATCTGGAATTAGGACTTTAGGTTTGAGGGTTCTTTTGTAGGCTTTCTAAATTCAATACTTGCACAGCTTATAAAAATGCTAGGAAGGAGAGGTTTTAGAACTAACTGATAATATATCTAGTAACAAATCATCAGGAACAGATGGTATTCACCCAAGAGTTCCAAAAGAGTTCAAGTATAAAATTGCTGAACTATTAACTGTGCTTAAAATGGAATCAGCAAGAGGGAAATAGAAGATGGCACGTGCAGAGTAGTCCAGGGAGATGCAGACCAATAAATCTGAGTTCTGTTGAGCAAATTCATATCTACTACAAGAAAGAAAAGGAAAAAAAAAACCAAACAAACAAAAACTTTATAAACTTGTATATGTAGGAATAACAAATATGTGAGTAAATAAAATTTTACAGGCAAAAGTCATTGTGGCTTTCAGGAAAGTAACTTGTACCTGAAAAATTAAACCAACAAACATACAAAGAACAGGATTTTGGCCACAAGTTTCATAAACTTCCAAAGAGTTTTATGTAAATAAAAAAAATAAAAAAAAACAAAATTGAAGGAGGATACTAAAAAAGGTAGGAATAAATGGTGGGAAATGAAAAGTGATTACCTTTGTCAGTCCAGAGAAATATAGACATTCCTCTTTGAAATAGATCCATCAATGTCCAGACAAAAATGTGGTAGAGTTTCTATTTAACTCTTTTGGTAATTATTTACCTCTCTTTTGGGTGATAAAACTGACATGATGAGGTTTAAGATCAATTCTCAATGTATTTAGAGTTTTAAGATTAATCCTCAATATTTTTACTATAAAGAGTGTACATTGTTCCTGATATGACCAGATTGGAGAAGAATTAATTGGTTAAGCATATTATATGCTAAAAACACGAAAATGCTTTCCTACAGAGTGCACAACTAAATTATGAAATTCATTGCTGTAGGAATTTCAAATGTAAAATACTTTTTTATGGATTAAAAAGTAATTCAACCAGATATGTAAGGAGTTTTAAAGGAAACACGATATTCCTAATTCAGGAAGTGCCTTTAAATTAGATTCCCCAAAGATACAAGGAGACACCAGTAGTATTTCCTATGTTTCATCCACTTTCATGTCCTGTCTCTGAGCAAGTTGCTGCTGTTGATGGTAGTATGGAGGGACAAGACAGAGCTATGGTCTAATTTATTCAGTGTCACTGCTGTTCTGCTATAACACCTATATAAAATGAACCATAACAACTGAAATTGAGAGGGCAAACACACAGAAATCTCATGAAAACATTCATTTACATAAGTATTTACATTTCCATGCACTCATATATTATACATTAATGTGTACAGCAGTATTAACACAGTGTTAATATAGAGTAATCACTGTAGTTATATTATGATCATAGGATTATTATATAATCATTGATATTGTATGATAATTGCTGCTAACGATGGTTAGTACGGGTTTCCTCTGGGATTCTTTCAGTTTTCTTCCTTGTCTCTTTTTCTGAGGCACTCTATTTTCCAAGCAAATGTTAGCCTGAAGCAGATGTTCAGTCTGCACCATAAAACAGTCCAGAACACTGGTCCCAAGAGTTCTTTCTTTCCAAAAGTCTATGAATATTTTAATACTCTTTCATTTTATCTGTAAGTTCAGTGAGATTTTTAGCAGTAGTCATATTTATTAGAATAATTTCTGGCCATGAAATTAAAAAAAAAAATCATTAGATAACAAAACCAATTCAATTAAAACTAAAGGTTTTCGAAATCTTTCTTACATGTGTGGTTGGTGTTCTCTAACCTAAAGTACATTTTAAATACACACATAAGGCCAGAATCAGGAACCGTGTTAGAGACTACCCAGGAACCCTGATTTCTACTTCAGATCAAGTATCAAATAATTTTGTCTCCCTCATGCATGATTATATGCATTGTCTCATTTTACAGCAGAAAATAACAAGTAGTAAGGGGTGGAGAGATTCACTGATGCAAGCTCCAAAGCCTAAGGCTGACATTGCCTTTCAAAACAATTTTGGCTATGAATGCTTACAAACAGATGTCAGACTGGGGAAAAAAACTGATCAGCAATGCCACTAATTTGATGTCCTCAATGCTTCACTAGCTGGATGATTTCCCATCTTGGACTACTGGCCCATTAAACCTGTCTTTTATTACCCAGTCATAAAGCTGAATGACAGAAAATACATAATTAAGACTAGTGAAATAGAAGGCAAAGGATCTATGTTGATCCCATTTGTCTGAGATAGTGAGGGACAAATTGGAATCTAAGGGCTAATATAGAGCAACATTAAAGTGTTTGCTTCCCGTAACACAGAGTTGAGATCTTTATAGCTGTGTGGGGAAAATGCTAGGTGCATAGACACAGCTATTATCCCAGTTATCTGACATGCTGGGAATGAAAAATCAAAGATCTTTCCTAAGGCCTTTGTGTTACATTAATTTTTCTCCTAGGATGAGGAGTCTGGATCAGATCTTTGTCAGTGATATGGGCAGTGCAATCAAAGGCACCCTCAGTAATCTTGGTGATGACACCAAGGTGTGTGGTGCAGTCACATGCTGGAGGCAAAGGGTGCCACCCAGAGGGACCTGGACAGGCTGAAGAGGTGGAACTGTCTGAAAATTGTAATGTTCAATAAGTCCAAAATGTCCTGCAGGTGGGTCAAGACCATCGCAAGCACAAGTGAAGGCTGGGCAGAGAATGGCTTGAGAGCAAAGCTGGGAACAGAGGTTTGGGGGTGTTGGCTGGAGAGAAGCTCCAATGACCCATCCACGTGCACTGGCAACCCTGAGAGCCCCAGCTGTGTCCTGCGCTGCATCAGAAGTGTGGCCAGCAGGTCGAAGTGGGGAGGCATTCTGCCCCTCTGCTCCTCCCTGATGAGAATCTTCCTGCAGTCCTGCATCCTGCTCTGGGGCTCCTAGCTTAGGAAGGATGTGGAGCTCCTGGAGTGAGTCCAGAGGAGGCCACAGAGATACTTCCAGTGCTGGGGGACCTCTCTTCAGGACAAGAGGCTGGGGCAGCTGGGGATGTTCAGCGTAGAGAGGAGAAGGATCCAGAGCCCCTTCCAATGCCTAAAGGGAATCACTGGAGAGGAATTTTGGGCTAGGGCTTGGAATTACAGGACAAAGGGGAATGGCTTTAAACTGAAAAAAGAGGAAGTTCAGATTGGGTACTAGGAAGAAATTCTTCCCTGTGAGGGCACTGAGGCCCTGGCACAGGCTGCCCAGAGGTGTGTGGCTGCCCCATCCCTGGCAGTGTCCAAGGCCAGGTTGGATGGGGCTTGGAGCAACCTGGGATAGTGGAAAGCATCTCTGCCCCATAGCAGGGGGTCAGAATGAAATTAACTTTACAGTCCCTGACTTCATCAAGGCAGAAATTATTCAACTTTCTTGCCACAATTTGTTTCTCTCACCAGAACTGAATCTTCAGTATGATAATGCAGATTGGATGTGGGCAAATTAAAGCTGCCAAACCAAGACCTAAATGTTTGGCTGTCTTTGAGCTGAACTATTGACTGCAGAGACAGATTAGAGATGGCTGGCAATTGTCACTTTGTTCTCATTTCCCAAAGCTGTAAACACCATCCCTGCATTCAATTGCTCAGGAAGATTCTGTATGATTGTAGTCATTATCCTGGTGTAAAGTGCTGCATCTGTAAAAGCAAACTATTTCTATTGAATAAATATTAAAATTTCAGGCAAATCTGAGATGCTTGTTCTACTCTAACTGCCTCTTTCTTTATGCAGTTTGTTTTCCTAATATTTGCCACTTTTTATGAGGAAAATTCCATATATATGTATAATGTATGTTACAGTATTTGCTTGATTGTTTTAAAATCCTGCATGAATTTCTTAAGTTGCTAGTCATACTAAAATAACTTCAGGTATTCACAGGATCTACTGTCATGTGTTATGATGGACCATAATGTACCATGTCTCATCATTCTTGGGTCTAGATTCTTGAAGTGAAAGCTGGAGATCTTAACCAAGATTAATGACTTGGGACTAAAAAAATCAGTCTAATTTAAAAACTTTGAATTTTAATAGCTTTTGAGTTTAATACAGCTGTTGCCTCAGTCCTGTTTTACTCAGATGTGTGGGCAGTGTGGCTTCTTCCATGACTGATCCTCAGGTTTTTCTTTTATGGCCTGCCTGCTAATCAATTTTAAGAATCAGTAAATATCTGTGTGTGTTTCAGTGAAAAAGATACACTTAAAGAGCCTTCAGCAACAATAGGCCATTAATGTGGAGACTGATAAACCTTGTCTGCAATTTCTATTAACAGTTTCAAGTTTCTTCCTTTCATTTTTTCTGTTAATTCTTTATGTTTAAGCTTTGTCTTGTGTTTACTTCACAGAAGCATCATTAAGGGGCAAAGCCTGGGAAAAAAATCAGATTATTTCTTTTTAATAGAAAAGAAGATTAATTTGTTGTGCTGAAGACAAAATAACATTTTAATGATAATTAGGGGTGTATAAATAGTTTTCAATGAGAGAGATTAATGCAGTCTTGATAACAATTACAACAAAATATTGAGGGCAAACTACTAATACATTGGCATCACTGATTTTATGAACTCATTTTATTTCAATTCTTACTGTCATACAAAAAAAGTCTCTGAATTTTGGAAGAAGCATATATAAATATATTTTTCTAAGCAAAATAGAATGGTTAGGAATATGCAGCGAAAAATATCTGAGCAATTATGTAAATTGTTTTGACTCTTGGAATTGAGGATGTAACTAACCATTTACGTTTTACTGCAATATATTTATTATTATTATTTCACCTTTAATAGAGGCTATTTTGTGTGTGGGTGAACCAGAAGATTATGTTGTAGCTAGCAAGAATGTTAACATAATTTTTGGTACACTGCGTTAATAAAACAAGTGTAATGAGCCATAGTTGTGTGCAATATCAGGTCAATGTGAGAATTAAACTGCAAGTAATTATAATACTAAGATTGGTTGTATTCTAATTATCCTATGGCTAATAGTACAGAGTCGATTGTCTGAAACCAAAATTATTTGGGCTGGAGTTGTTTTAGTATAGATGACTATTAGCTGATGCATTGTCATTGAAGTGATATTGTCATTTGCTTTTCAGCAAAAAAATATCACTCAAAGAAGCAGTTAGAATTTTCTTCTAAATGGAAATGCAAAATGTGCTGGATTGTGAGGAGCAGTGACACTAGCTCCCTGCATTTATTCTGTTTCTTATGGTGTAAGTAATGTTAAGCAAATTTGTATTCCACGTATCTCATAACGCAAGAACATGACTGTAAAAATGATCTCTATAAAACTACTAATTACCAGAGAGAAGCAGTAGATGGATATAGTTATATTCTGAGCACAAATTGGACTCCAGTTCTGAGTGAAAATTCACTTCATGCACAAGCTGTTTGAATTCAATCTTATTCTTAATTGAGAAGTTCAGGAAAATTTCCAGTCATACTGAAAAATGGTGAGGAAAATGTTGAAGTTTGTTACAGAAGTACGTCGACATCAACGCAAAAGATACTGCTAGAAGTATATCCTCATTGGGTAGAACTTCCCTCATCTGCCAAACCTAAAAAATCTGTGATTCAGTTGTGTAAATTTGTTTTTTCACCCAATCTATCAATGTTTAATGGGAGCAACAAATGTTCAGTGCAATTATATAACCGTCTGTCCTATATAAAAATAATTCCTTGCTATGCAGTGAATACCTATGTGCACTGACTCTTTCTTTTCGCTGCTCTTAGCTGTGAAGGGGGACTGATAGTAGGAAAAAATGAATGTATGTTCTGCAAAGCATATGGGTTTACTTAACAAAATAGTTTGGCTTGGTGAATTTTAGCCCAAAGGAAATGATTCCTAAAGGAACAATTCTGCAGCACTATCCCCAGCAAATAACAGAGCCCATCTTTCTAGTTTAATTGTTGTTTCAACTGCATGTAAATTTACCTTGCGTAGAACTTTCACAACACATAACATTCTCTCATAACAGTTTCATCAACAGTAGAATTTTCAGCAAATTTATCCCTGTTTCCCATTTTGACTGATCAGTGAACATGCTTCTCCTTGCATGAATCTCTTTATCATTCAAAAGATAAGAATGCAGTTTATTTTAGAGATTGTTCATCTGTTTGCTCCAAGACTATTACAAAGAATCCTGTCTCATCATAATTTACAATTCTTGCTGCTTAATGGATTGCATCACTCACAAGCTTCTGCTTCTGCTTCCTTTTATTTCCCCAGTAAGAGACCCATATGCACGAGCTGAAGCAGGAGCAGACAGGCATGTCCCTACTGCTGGGACCTGGGGAGATGTTGTCCTGCTAGACTCCTCTCTCATTTTGAGAAGCCTCACAGTGGAGATTAAGAGCCAATTCTCCTCATTTTCTAAGCTGATGAGAATTCAGGTAATAAGTTTTCTACATGCAAGGAAAGAATTCACCCATGAACGAATTCTTGTTATTGAAGTAAATGAAAGATCATTACATACATCAGTGACTTCAGTGTAAAAGCCAACACTGGGCTAGTTACTGCTAGACAGCTGCAAGGGTTGGATGCTCTGTAAGGACAGGGATACCAGGAACAAGAAATGAGGAGCTGCACATCATCACAAGGCTGTGGCTTAGACAACTGTTGTGGTTGTGGTTTAACCCCATCCAAACCCCAAGCCCCCCACAGAATTTTTTTCACTGCCCCATCAGCAGGATCAGGGAGAGAATTGAAAGGGAAAAAGCTGGAAAACTCATGGGTTGAGATAAAGGCAGTTTAATAGGGAAAATAAAAGCCTTGCACACAAGCAGAGCAAAAAAGGGAATTAGTTCACTGTTTGCCATGGGCAGGCAGGTGTTCAGCCACTTCCAGAAAGCCAGAACCCATCACAAGTGGCAGTGACTGGGGAAGACAAACACCATCACTCCAAACATTCCCCCTAACTCCTTCTTCCCCCCTATTTGTACATGAGCATGATGTCACATGGTCTGGAACATCCCTTTGGTCACTTGGGGTCACCTGTCCTGGCTGTGTCTCCTCCTAATCTCCCAATCATCTTCCTCCTCTCCCCAGCCTGGCAGTGCAAAAAGCAGGAAAGGTCTTGGCTCTGTGCAAGCCCAAAACACAGCCTGTGGGAAAAACCTACCTCTATCCCAGCCAAATCCAGCATACCAGCACAAGGCAGTCCTGCAGCATCTCTTGAGGTGACAGAGTCCAGATCCCCTGAGGACTCTATGCTGAAGGGGCACATCCAAGAAGACAGAAGAGCTCCAAAGGCAGGGTCAGGATTATATCTGACAATAACCAGCATCAACCCTGTCCAGAGATCACCAAGCAAGGCCACAGAGATGAGGCTATTTCATGTGTGGAAACACAGAACAGTCAGGATTTCGAGTGTATCTTACTGATAAAACAATATTCCAAAGAGGAATATAGCAACCACAATGTTGTCATCAGTTTTTTAAGTTCTCCAGCTCTTTAAAGAGTCTAAAACCAGTGTTACATTTTAGCATCTGAGCATGCTTGTATCCAATTAATGGAGATTTTCAGTGCACAGGTGGTGTCAGTGAGGAAGGTTCTCAGAGCACCTTGACCATCAGGATTGTGATTGTGTTTCAAAAGAGCCTGTGAAGCTGACAAAAGGATCTCAAAATTCTGATGTCAAATCAACTCTTCCTCCTCTATTTTCAAACTCAGCACCCTAGAATGGTTAAGATCCATGTTGTTATGCTAAACTATAGTAGTTTACAGTATCTGAAGTAAATTATAGTAATCACTGTGTGTTTTGGGGCACTGCATTGAATGCTAAGCAGGTCTATGCCTATACTTTGCACACTTTTAGTGACTTTAACAGCTTCCCTTTTTTAGCAGTAATTAAATTATGTGTGTATCAAAATATTTGCAAAGATGTAACTTCTGATGCATGTAGTAATTTTATTTTCACTCTCTATATTATACTGATAGTGTAACCAAAATGATGAAAAAAACTTGCAGAAAGGCTCTTTTCCTTTCTCTTCACTTCTCTCTTTCCAAGTTTCCTTCACAGTTATGTCTTGTTGATTTACAGAGTACAGAGAGCATCAATATTCGTTTTTTTAAGAATAGCTATTGAGATCTATGTGTCTCTGCTCAATAAATGCAGATTCTGAGGGATTTTTTTTTAGAATAGCAGAAATAGAATTTCGAAAATTATCTGTTTTAAGTTATTATTAATAACTAATAACATTAGCTACACATTTTCATTGCTTTGCAATTACAGTAATTTCACGACTATAAGGCGCACCCTTTTGACTAAAACTTTCCCCCAAACCCGGAAGTGCGCCTTATAGTCCGGTGC
>PYHW01009372.1:3669378-3684982 GCA_013186435.1 Turdus rufiventris | reverse complement strand
CCTTATCTGATCTACAATGTTGCAAATTTTGCTGACTCCCGGGGGGTGCGCCTTATAGTCAGGTACGCCTTATGGTCGTGAAATTACTGTACCTCAGAAAAGAAGTCCATTAGACTTGCAGGTACATCCTGTTTAACATAGGCTCAGAGGAATATAGCTCTTCTCCAGAGGAGTGTAAATTTTCAAATAATTTAGGAATGAAAACAAAAGAAAAGTACAAAGAAACTCCTGCAGTCTATATTGCAGATGAAGGGCTCTTCATCTCAGTAAAACTAGCAGTTTGTCACATAAAACTCAGTTCAGGTTAGTGAAATTAATATTTTAAAGCTTACATCAGGAAATTGGTAACAAAGAGCCATTTGGTTTTATCACAACACAGAAGACCTTCACTTTTTCAACAAAACAGGTCTGGGTCTGGCTTCTCTCTCGCAGCACCCTCTGTTTTAAACATTTTCAAGAGAAGTGATAATGTGTAAGGCTGCAATCAGCTAGAATAATGTATTTTTCTATCCATGCATTGTGCAATTTCTACCATTTACTAAATTATGATTAGCAAGAATTTCCCGTCTCTTATTTTGAATGCTAGCAATTTAAGATACCATTGAAAACTGTGGTTTCAAACAAACAGAGCTAAATTTGCCTAGTTGCAAGATATCCAGACAAAAGCTGTTGTCTGGGTATTGTATAATTACATTTATACAACGCTGTGCTCTGGTCTGTTCACATCTGTATTTAGATTTCAAATGAATCTTTATTCCTCCCTCAATACCTGTGTCTGGAAGTATACAGAAGGAAACTGATGTTTGCCTGAGCAGACATAGCCCTTACACTGTGCTCACAGGGTCAGATCTTAAATCCACAATCCTTAACATCATTAGGAGCAGGAAAAATCTCTCCTCTCTTTGGAAATCTAAAATGTAGAGCTCTACAGCAAGATGAGTGGCGCTCTAAAGAGCATCTCTGGGTGAGCTGTATGGGGGAAGGCTGATTTCCTTTCAGTGATAAAGAGAAAATGGAGCCAAGATGAGTAGATCAGATGGAAGGTTATTATTTTTTATTGTCGTAGAAACTCACAGAATCACTTTGGTTTAGTAGGGACCTTTAAAAGCCATCTAGTTCAGTCCCTCTACAGTAATCAGGGACATCTTCAAACAGATTCAGTTGCTCAGAGTTGCATCCAACCTGATCTTGAACCTTTCATGGGTTGGGGCACCCACCACCTCTCAGGGCAGCCTGTTCTGGGGTTTCACCAACCTCATTGTAAAAACCTTCTTCCTTATATTTTATTATCTCATAATAAAAATGGACCCTCCTTCAGCTTTATACCATTACCTCTTGCTCTTTTGCCACAGGTGCTGATAATAAGTTTGCCTCCATCGTTCTTACTGGCTCCCTTCAAGTACTGAAAATCTTGTCTGCCTTAACTAGTCTTAAAAACTAGGATAAAACCATATCAAATCCCCAGCGGAAATGAAATTTACAGCAGCCCATCTGTCAGAGCCTACAGGTAGAAAATGCTGCATTATTCCTCCTGAGGTTTTGTGTTTGTAATTTAGTATGGTATGTATGGTGTGCTTAAATTAAACAATTGTAAGAGCACAGCACAATAGGTATGTACTCAAGAGCATCTGTAATAGACAGAGAAAAATTAGGGAGACTCTGAATGAGTCTCAGAAACCATCTGTTAAACAAGATCAGAAATAATAAAACAATGTGAAAATCCTCTGTGGCTGATTTCAGGTGCACTTATGGTCTGAGAAGGACAGTGATGAAAATGTTATTCATTAATTACTTCCTGCAAAAATTCCTTGCAGAGTCAATCACTGCCTGGAGACAGAATTAGTTTTTACAAAAAGTTCCACAAATGTGAATAATGGCAATAATAACAGTCCGTACTTATATCGAGTCTAACATTAGGGAATCACAAGAACATCATAAACAGAGTGAAAAAATACAAAATTAAAATGAGGAAGTTATAAAATAGAACTAAGAAGTCTTGTGGTTCAAACAGAAAACATCAGGTTTTCTCTTAATTTTTAAAGTGACTCTTAAACAGTCTGAGGTTTGCATAGGCTTCTAATTTAAAGGTTTTAACCAGCAAAGCCTCCATTCTCAAGAAGAGTTTGCTCTTTGAGCTGTTTGTGAGGCTGTGCAAGAAACAATTCTGATTGTTTTTATTTAATGCCCAAATCGAAATTGAATAAATTATTTAAAGTGACCTCAAAATAATACATTACTTCAAGATCATATACAACAAAAATTGTATATTAAGGAGACAATCTAACCAGAGTGAAAACTGGTTTATAGCACTCTCAAAATAGTAAAAGCAATGAAGATATCAGCGTTGTATCAACCTCCCACTTACCTCCTTTGTTGCTGGTAATTCAACAAATCACTGTACAAAATATGGATGATCAGTATGCAGATTCCCCCAGGTTTTTTTGTTGGTTTTTTTGTTTTTTTTTTTTAAATATATTTGTGGGGTTTTGGGGTTTTTTTTTTTTGCTTTTTTGTGGGGTTTTATGTTTGGGGTTTTGATTTGGTTTGGTTTTGTTTATTTTTTTTTGTTTGTTTGTTTGTTTTCCCTCAATTCAGCAGAAGTTCTCAAAATCTAACAGTTTTTGCAAGGGAAAAATGTTACAGGCTTTGATCTTTTTGATCTTTTACCAAGTTATATCCTAAGCCCAGTGATAAGCATCATAATAACTATTTTCAGATTTACATGCTCTGCAGTAAGAATAAGAAATGTTTTTTTATCCTTATTTATTTATTTATTTATTTTATTAGTTATTTAATTTCATTCCTTCCCAAGTACATATTAATGTGACTCTCACTGATGCATTGTCTGAGTGGTTTCCTGTAGTACAATAAGCAAAATGTTCACCATCTGCCTCATGTAGCTGATTCTCAGCATAAGAGGAGCAATATATGATCAGTTAAATGTTTTTTTTTTTTTCAATGTTTCATTTTATTTGATTTTTTAAAAGAGATTGTCTTTTATTTTAACTTAGAAAAAGCAGTTTTTTGTTTTATTTTTTTTAACTTAATAAGAGTAGTTTCAGGAGAAATAATCTTGGTCTTGGGATGCAACAAGAGATTTCAATTTTAGATCCACAAAAATGTTTTTTCTGGGCTTAAGGAGCTTTTTGTATAAGGTTTGTGGTACCTGCAGAGAAACTTAGGGGTAGTTTAAAAAACATGATTGCATTTAAGAGTTAAAATTATCAACCACTATTGTTATTCAGACTTATAATATTGCAGAAATTATAAATCTGTCATAAACTTATTGGCTATAATGTCAGAGATTGAGGATATCTGGAAAAGTGATGTCATGGGCTAGAAAGCACGTCCAATGCAATCTCTGCCAGAAGAAAAACTCTTACACATCAGAGGACGGCATTTGATGGCTTCATGCTAAAGTTTACTGCATCATAAACATGAAATGGGAACATGAGTTCCACCTCTAAAGGCCTGTCCCTGGTTTCCCTAGTGAACAGTGTGCATGGCCCATCAGAAATTGCACAAGTTTGTTTAATAGGTAGTTTAATATTTTAAATGTAGCACATGGGGCGTGAAGCCTTTGAAATGCAGCTGTCACAGATGGTCTAGACTCAATGGGTCACCACTTATGTCTTGGGCAGAAAAACCCTTGAGATTCAGCTCCAGTTAGAGTGACTTGAAAAATCTAGCTAACTGCTAGAAAAAGAAGTGTTTGCCTTCACCAGTGAGAAGCTAAATAAGCATATTTGTTCTGCATCTAAAATGTTTCTGCCAGGTTTGCCATCTGATGTATGGATTCAGCTGGCTCCTCAGAACTATCTCAATTCACACAGAGTGAAACCAGAAATTTAGCTGGTTAAAAGAGGTTGGGAAATCTTGGATTTTGTTCAGGTTCAAAAAGAAGTGACAGAGGTCACTTGGGGCAGGGGAGGAAGACAAGATATTCTATTTACAAACTAGTTCAGTAATGAGGATCTGTTGTCAAGAAGGAAACAGAGGAAGAACTGACAAAAGCCATTTTGTTCTGTCTTAAAATATAAATCAACATAAACAGTGCAAAAATAATAATCTAAGATAATTGGGAAAAAATATATGAAAGGATGGTCTGGGATCCATAATTCTGAGAGACTGGTGGACAGAATATGTTGCTGAATTGTGGTCCCAAAGCTAAAATTTACTTTGCTCATGTTTTAAAGGAATTTGTGTTGAAAATGAGAAATGTGTGCAGGGGTTAATGGAGTGGAAATGAAAGTTGCCATAGTCAAGCTTAGAACTAAATCTGCAAAGTAAATTCTCCTTGAGCCAGAAGAATTGGACAATCTACATCACAGAATTCAAAATGAAGTGAAAGATGGAATAACAGGCACAAAGAGGTTTTTAGAAAATATCATTAAACTGATGTCAAACATGTTTTCTGTACTTAAGGAAAAGAGACTAGGGAGAAGGTTCTGTACACTTGAACAATAATAGTTTGTATATAAAATAAACCAAAATATTTTTAAATTCTCAAAATTAATTGACTAAGTCTACATTATTTGATGATACAGAAAACAACAAAGTTGCCAAAATTTCTAATTTAAGTTTTGTGATAGCTTCAGGCTGCACAAGGAACTACTGAATAAGGTCCTGTGGTAACACACTTTTGAAGGTGCTGTGATGACCTCATAAGGGCAGAGGAGCAAGCAACTCCAAAATGTTGGAAGTCAAGTAGACAAGGCAGGGGGCTAGTTTGGAGGAGCAGAAATTTATTTGGAGCTAAGGCAAAAAAAGGAGGTGTGTGTTCTAAAGGAGCAATGTCAGGTGATGTCAGAGAAACTCAGAGATGCCTCTTTCTACTGCAGGAAGAAAATCTCTGTGACCAAAGTGCAACTGGGGATGAAGCTGAGAAGAAATAAACTGGGGGGAAGGGGAAAATGTTTTTTTAACATACATTCTTGTAGCTTGGAAAGGGAGAGGAGATGGACATAGTGATTCTGATGGGTTCCTTTCAACTCATGATATTTTGTGATTCTGCAAACATTTGAAAACACAGAAACTATTTTGGGTGTTGTGGAAGAAAATCTCTTTTCTGATTTCCTTTTTCCTTTATTTGCATAAACCTCAATTAAATTGCAACATTAAACTGGTTGCATCAGGAGTCCATTAAAGATTTAGTTACCTTCTGTGGTGAATGTTAAGAAGATAATACTCAAAAGTCTATTTTAAAAGTTAAAAATAATTAAAATCTATAGGCAAGATCATTTCACATCATGAGATACTTTCCCAAGGAATATTGTAGATTGTTAAAGATTCTCAAAGGTCTTAGTTCTGGGCTCAATAATTCAGAAGTGAGATGGGGTTATGTTGATTTATCATTTGTTACCAGCAGTTTGCCCCAAACAGAGAATGCTGCAGTACGGTGTCTGGACTCATTTAATGTTTGGGGCTTTTTGTTGTTTTTTTTTTTTTTTTTCATGTTTTTCATACCTGAATCTTGAAAGAAAAATAGCAACTAATCTCCAAAACTTCTTCTTCTTCTTCTTCTTCTTATTATTATTATTATTATTATTATTATTATTATTATTAATCATATGCTGGTGTTTGGCAGATGTTATCTCACTAGTCTTATTTCTCCCATAACAAAAGTAATTATATAAACTCTAGGTACGTTTTGGCATTATATCCATAATTTCCATAAAAAGGGGTCTTCCTCCAGGGAAAGCCAGTGGGAGATCAAGGTTATATCTTATAATTTCGTCAAAGTGATTTTCTTTTTTTATTTTTAATTAAGGTTTTTATTTCCACAAATAAATATCATCTCATGATATTTGATAGTTAACCTAATATATTCATCTGGGTACCCTTACTGTTTTTGAATGTCAAGTATTATTTCATCTTTTTATTAGCCAGCCTGTAGACAGGGTTTCATGTTATAACTTTTCCCCTCTCTCCATCAGATGGTGAAGTTAACATTTCTAGAAAAATAACAGTTTTCAATACAAAGCACTCATGATCGCTAGTGTTAACAAGATAATCTGCTTTATGTGGCTACTGTGAATATGATTTTTCCAAACATAGACTATTTTTTCCTGAGCACACTGGCTCTGCTCACTGGCAGGCAACAGGTGCAGGAATTCAGGTGGCATAGCCAAGGATTTGGTCCAACACTGGCCCATTGACACTTGGGCTTTTCTAGACAGGTTTCTTGTGTATCAAAGAATGAGAAAACTGTAAATCAGGTAGAAAAATGGGATGTAACTCCATGCTTTCTTGGTGTTTTTTGTGATGGTAGTGACATTCAGGAGTTCATTGCATGTGACAGAGGTTTCCATGTTATTCTATGAACAGTGTTGCTAATATTACTCTGCAACAGCAATCAAAATAGCAACTTTTTGATCTCTCTCCTATCATACATTCATGAGATGTTTTGAGTTGGAAGGACCTTACAGATCATTTCATCCCTCCTTCCTGCCATGGGCTGGGACACCTCACTCTATCCCAGGTTGCTCCAAGCAACATCCAGCCTGGCTCTGAGCATTTCCAGGTTCTCTGGACAATATCCACCACGCACTACCACTTTCACAGCCAAGAATTTTTTCCTAATATCTTATCCAAACCTGTGCTTTGTCTGTGTGAAGCTTTTTCCCCTTATTCTCTCACTCCAGGTCCATGTACAAAGTCCACCTCCAGCTCTCTTGTATCTATCTATATGTGTGTCTGTCTATCTTTCCTTTCCCTTGTCTGTCTCATTTTATAACCAAATTTTCCTTTATAGCTCAAGCCAGGACTCTAAAATTAATGAAAATGGCCATGAATGACAGGGATGCCAATTCAGTAGGGTGGTATGCTCCAGTATTTTACAGAATAACTCATGGCAAAGGTGATTTTTTGAGTACTTTTTTCATCTGTAGTTGTTAATTTGTTTTAGACCTGCTGTGGAGTGAAGTGTAAGTGCATTTTTACAAAGATGTGAAAGAACACTCTTCTAAGAAGTGCCAACATTTACTGTCAGCCTCTGTCCTTCATCCCAAAGGATATCATCTCACTTTTTCTCACTCTTTACCATATGTCTACAACCTTTGGCAACTGAAGAACATACCAGTGCAACAAAAACAAAGGAAGAAAAAAAAACCAAAAAACAAAAAACAACCCACTCTGTGACAGTGAATTCCCTGATCCTCAGAAATCAGGCAATAGCAGCATTTCTCCTTCCACGTTTGTGAATAGATGCTGTTTGGATGAATAGCCTGGACATTTTGCCTTATGGGTAATGATAAGGGTTAGCTGTTCTGAAATGTTCAGGCAGATTCCAGCTATTCTTTCCTTTGGAAAAAAAAAATAGAAAAGAAGAGAAAAGAAATATGAAATGAAGAGGTTTTCCTTCTCTTAGAAATGTAATCAGCATACAGGCTGCAAAAGAAATTCCAATTACTGCATCTGTGATAACAGTAGAAAGAGTCGAATAATTAAATGATTATTGTATACATGAATTTCAATGGGACTTGTAATTCACGAAACTTTTTTCAATTATTCAAATTCCTAAGGTGAAAAAAGCAAAAATTGAAAAGCAAATTGAAAATCTCATTAACCACTCCTGCTATCTTTGCACCTACACAGGCACATGACTGGATTCCTTTGCAACTGCAGATGTTTTGAGACAAAAGGACATCTGTAGAGAGTGACTGCCAGAAAAACACTGTTGTCTGTTCATGTGAAATAGGCCAGGAAATTAGTAAAAAGCTCAGGGATCACTGTAAAAGCTTTCTAACCCTACAACTAATGTTCCCTTGCTTATTAATAGTTCACCTGGGACCATATCCTGCCATTATGTTTATTTCATTGTTTGCTGCCTATTAGGATGGGTAGGTATGTGTGGAATATTTCTACTTAAGCTGGAATATTTTATTATTTGCATTAACTTTTTTAAAAGGCTTTTCGCCTCCTTTTATGTTAATAACACAAAATTTTCCATCAGAAAGTGAAAATAATTCTATTTGTAGAACAAGGGGAAATTGGATTTTCAATTAACAGCATTTACCAAATAACATTGCTTTGGAAACATGGAAACAAAAGTAATATATTCTGGCCAGCTATTTTAAGACTGAATCATGCAATTTCAAACACTGTAAATATTATTAACTTGACAGAAAGCTCATCAAAGTAAATCAAAGAAATTCCAGTGAGTTTAATCACACCCTGTGTCTGGCAGTAAAAAGCTTCAAACCCAAGTATGTTATCACAATCCATTAATTATGCCATGATCTATGGAACCTATTGTGATGAGATCCTTTTTCCACCATCTTGCGTTTAGACTGAAATCTATAATGTCCTTTCAAAGGGCACGTTGAGATCATGGCAATATGCAATACCACAGGAAAGAATCTAACATTGCTTCATTAGCCAACACAAAAACAGGATGACAGAACCATAAAAGTGAAAATAATTATATTCATAGTATTTTGAGGAACTGGATTTTCCATGAAGAGATTTTATCAGAAGAAAATCATTGCTTTGGGATCTATTTGGAAACCAAAGTTATATATTTGGTAACACATCTTAAATAAAATATTTATTAATATATTTAAATAACTTATTATTTATTTTATTTATAATAAGTAATAAATATATTTTAGTGAGAGAGCACTTTGCTTTACAGGTATCAGTTTACCAAGTTAATTTATTCCCCAAGAATCTAAGAGACAGACTTGGAAACAAAGAGAGGGATAAACAACAAAGTTATTCAGCAAATATTCACCAACTTGCAGCACTAAAAGACAGAGGGAGAAAATTCCACTGGATATTATATACTTGTACAAAAATTGAAGGGTCTAGTCCTTCTCTCAGGAATTTTTGGAAACATCCACTGACTTTGGTATAACAAAAGCTAATAGGAGATTATTATGGAAAGAAGAAACTCAGACTTCAGGCTTGTCAACCTGACAGCTTTTTCATCATCACTTAATTGTTAAAACATACAGAAGGTAAATTTCTCTTTTAAAAATAATAAAATAAGCTGCTGAAAGCACCTGCCGTCTCTTACCAAGGTTTATCTAAAATCTTCATATGGAATGAAAACAATCATCTATTTCGTAGTTTCACAGAAATTATATCTTGGCTGATTGATTTTATGATGACTTAAGTTTGGTTCTTTCAGTCCTAAGACTAATTACATTTTAGACAGGGACATTGATTAGATAATGCCACCCAAGCACCAGTTCTTAATGATGCAAAACGTGAGCCTCAGAACTAAATTGTGTTTTCAAATACCACTGTGCCCACAGGGCCTGTCAGTCCCAGCTTTTGCTGCTTGAGTCAAACCATAATCTTGCTTTGTTATCCTAATGTGGAGGAAAAAGGGAATGGAAAAACAGAAGGAATTATTCCCACTGTATTTAAGGGAAAAGATTGTAAAGGGGTTTTGAAGAAAAGAGGTAGACATAAGCATTAATAAAAAAAAAAAAAAAAAAAAAAAAACAAACCCAACCTTTTCAGAGAAACTGTGATATTTTGGTTAAATATTTAGGATTGTTGTAAATTCATTTCTCTTTTCTCATCTGCTCAGCAGACCCAGGAAATTTTTCCCCATCCCCTTCTTACAACTTCAAATTTATAATAATTCTTTATTTCACTACATGTTAAACAACTTAATGAGAATTGAAATAACATGCAGAGCATATTACATGTGCTTAGAGGGCCTAAGGTAATAAAAAGGCTGGGCTTGGGCAAGGGCCAGAAAAAGCACTTGCAGTCAGGTTTAATTATTAAAAGTTTGTGATATTGGCTGTTCTCCAGTTATTTCATTCAACATGAGTTTATTTCCTCCTGGATGTTTTTAACTCAGTGTAAAAACATAATAGTCACTGGAGTGGCTTTGTTCATGCTAAGAAGGAGCTACCAATTCACACTGAATCCTGTAACGATTTGGGTTGAAAGGAACCTTAAAGATCACCTCATTCCACCCTCTGCCATGGGCAGGGACACTTTCCACCATCCCAGGTGACTCCAAGCGCCATCCAAACTGGCCTTCCAGGGATGCCAGGGATGGGACAGCCACAGCTGCCCTGGGAAACCTGTGCCAGAGCCTCAGCACCCTCACTGGGAAGAATTTCTTCCCATTTACCCCTGCCCCCTGTCAGTTCGAAGCCATTACATTAAAGGCATTGAAGACAGCACTAATAAAAATAAATAAATAAATAAATAAATCTTCAATCTGAAAAGCAGAGCTGCAAGAAGATCTTAATTTTTAAGGCAAAATGCGGTGGTGATCTACCTCAGAACTCAGGATACCTTTTAGAAATGAAGGGGCTAAGGGGCATTGAATTCATACAGAATAAATGTGTTCTTTCCTCTTCTGCTGTTCAGAATTATTTCCTTTGTCTTCAAAGTGAGTGATTGTAATAGTCCACATCATCCTGCTTTGAAACACAAAGTAAAAGAGCTTTGCTCTTTTTGGGAAAGTGACACCAAAAGTGTGCCCTTCTACTCAATAATAAATTCTGTTTCAGTGGCTGATATTTTTTTTGGCACCATCACTTGGTCATGTAGAGAAGAGTAATTCACAAAGGAAATTATATTATAGAACTCAAGTTGTAGCTTTGGCAAAATACTTGACCAAATTTTTTGCAGTTTAACAGCATGTTCTTGTTTCCTTTATGAAGTATTATAGAGTCCAGAAAGTAAAGGTGACTATATTTGACATTACAGCTTATTCCATAATTGGAGAAGCAATGATTTTTATCTCATATCTGCCTTGGTCATATAAATTAATTATTAAATGCTAATTAATTAATTAAAAATTGTTATACAAAGAAAAAATATAAGATTAATAAATCTATCACCTGAAACCCAAACCTTAGGGAACAACTATTTACAAAAAATCCATTTCCTAAAAATGATTATATGGGTTATTCAGGCAGTCCATTAAAAATAAATGAATGCAAATTTTGTTGAAATGAAAGGGATCCTTTTTTGGTTTGATGAATAGTTTGACTCATGCTGCAAATGATGAAAGAACATCTGAAAAATATTTCATATATGAGATGACAATTTTAGTTAATGCAGCTTGGAAACCTGCTTGAAGAGAAACATACACAAGATAATGCTAAGAGTACATATATTGTAAAATATATTGAGATACAATTTTAAATTAATTCTTTCTTCATTTAAATAATGGTAGAAAAAAAAAAAAAAGAAGAAAAATGTCATGGCAAGGATACTGTATGCATCTCTATATAGGAAACTACAGAGATCCCAGACCTCACATAAAATAAAAGAAATTGTACAGATAAGAAGGACAGAGATAATTTGTAGTCCAGAAACTGTTTAGCCTCTTCTGTAAGACACTGCCCAAAGTGCTAATTAGTCTTGCTTAACTACACTGTGCTCAGAACCATGTTGGTAGAGCCATATTCTTTCCAGCTCTGGAGGTAACCAAGGGTTTAGGGTGGTTGTTTCTGCGTTGCAAGACATGAGTCATTATTTCAGACATTGTCAGCCACTTCTTGTGGCACAGCCCAGTTGATGTGACCTTGCAGAGCAGACCACGGCCTCCAACAGTGCCCACCAGCACAGCCCAGGGACATCAGCAAAACAGATAATGACCTTGCTTTCAGGACAAATCTAATCCTCAAACAGCTTCTGGTCAGAAGTGAATTTTTCTGCATGTACCAGTCCTCAGTGATTTTTCTCACAGGAAGCTGTTCAAACCCTTTTTATGTTAAAGCAATGTTTTTACATAATCATTATCTTGGCTTAATTTGTTGTTTTCTGTTTGCCTTTTGAACATGAGAAATTGTTCTTCGTTCATCTTGTTCTTCCTACCACTCATATTTGTATAAATTTCTGTCTGTGATAACATTAAATAAACTTTATTGTTCAAATAATAAATGTAAAGAGAGATCAAATAATAGGAGCTGTATCATTGCCTTCGCAAATGATCAGGTTTGTCAGAAATGGTTTCTTTAGAGGCACTTAAGACTTACAAAAAAATTGTAGGCTCCACGTTTCTCAGAAACAAAAATGAATATATATAATGTTGGTGTTATACATTATAATAAGGTTTGCACTACAAGGAGAGCATTGAAGGTTAATCATGCATGAGAAAAGAAAGGAAGAAAACACAAGTTTCTGTAGATTGTGTCAGGAAAATCTAGAAACAAATTCATCTAGTAATAAATGAAGCATTTCATGATAGAATACTTTGTCCCAGTGTTCTGTTTCATAATTGAGAAATAGTGAAATTAAAAAGAATATATTGTCATGTATTACTTGCTGTTACAGAGATGTGATGAGGTAACAGTTGATATGTGAACCTCTGGGCTGCAGGCTACCAGAGTCCTTTTTCTCTTCTGCATATTTCAGCCTTTCTGACTCGCCTTGCTCTTCCAGCTTTATTTTTCACACCAGCATTTTTGTTTGCACTGCATCCTTCCAAGCACATTTTCCCATGGTTTCAAATTCCCTCACATGCTTCTTTATTGCTCTTTGTCCAATAAGGAGATTTTTTTTTTTTCATTCTTCATATTGCTAATTTGCCACCAGTCTTCTTCTGGTATTTCTTTTGTAATGCTTCCTCTACCTTTTGTTTGTGCTTTTATTTTTTACTCAGGTCCATGAAACTTCTCAGATAAAGACACTGGATGTGTCTTTAACTGGATATGAAAGGCAGAGAGGGGATTGCTCAGCCCCTCTAAACACTCCAGCAAAAAGTGGGACATCTTTTCGTGTGGTTTCCATTCAGAAGTTTCCTGTACATAGCACAGTAGACACCAAATCACTTCTATTCTCCCCAGAAAAGGGACAAGCCAGGGAACAGATCTCACTACTGACACCATACAAGAGAGCAGAATGACATATATTGTGAAAGAAAATAATCCTCAGCGTAAGATGATCTCACTTTCATTCAAAATAACAGGATACTGGGCCATTTCCTTGAAAATCTATTTTAACTCAAATCTGTATACATGTGTTCCTGTGCCACAATGGGAGGCATTAATTCTGATCCTACGAGGAGACGGAAATGTATTATTGGTGTTTTAATGCAATATGTGCCACAAAAGGTTAGCTTTTCATTTCTTATTGTCCTCCATACTATGTCATGCTTCATCACAGAACGTGCTGTCAATAACCATAGTGACAAAAGACAATCTGATGTGGTGTGACAGGATGGGCAGAGGTCACTTTGATACTACATGCTGTAGCTTTCTAGAAATCTGCCAGAAATACCATAGTCTTAATAATTTTTAAGCTTTCTGCTTTATGTAGCTGAGACACCTCTTCATCCCGCATTTTTGTGATATTTTCTGGACTATTTAACTCTGCTCTCCTGAGGTGTCTCAGGCATTTGGACCTTCTCATTTACAGAGAAAAAAGGTGTAAAAGCCCCTCTTGTCATTCAGGAGCCCTCATGAGAGTCTTTTAATGCTGTATATAGCAAAGGTGTCAGAAAGAGCTTTATTTCAACAGCATTTTGTATGGCTTCTTGCAAATATATGAAGAATTTGCATTATTCATATCTGTTGATTTCCAGTATATTTATTTCCATCATTTATCCAGCATTAGGATCTTGCTATAGGCATTTGGATCATGGCACAATACTTTTTATAGATGAGTGCGACTAATTCCCTCATTTTCTTATTACCTTGCAGTCTGTTATTCAATACATCATGCGCTCTGTACCAACAGTATCTACATAAATGGGGAGAAGTTATCTGTTTGTGACAGCTAAGCAAATGTGGATTTAGTGAGTTATAAACTCTAAAATAAATCAGGTTTCTTTAAAGGGGAAATAACTATTAGGCAGTGGTTCAATTATGCATTTAAATTCAATGGAATTCTGGATTGCTCTTCTGCTCAATGGAAATAGACATTATCTAGGTAGACATTTTCAAATGTTCCTTTTTATTCATTTTAGTTACAGTTCTCTAGTAATGTTGCTAAAGAGCTATTCAAGAATTAATGATAATTTAAATAAGGCAAATAAATCAAAAAGTCAAGAAGACAACTAAGGAGAAAAGTCTGTTTGTGGCTGTGTAGTCATTGCAAGAACGAGTTAATTCTGGTCTAGTTTTTCTCTTTCTAGTTACAATCTATGTCAAGTGAATAGATGAATTTTTCCCATTTTCACTTCTCATTACAGGGTTTGTCATGAAAAGTGAGTTATCACAGGATTTTATTGCCTGATATATTTGGAGAATTATGACTGTTCAGGGGACATTTAACCTCTTTCAATAGTGTGTGACTTTTTTGACTCTTCCTGGGATGCAAGGGGGTACACAGAATCCAGTGTATTATTTTCTTGCATACAAAATCAAAGATGACTCTTTTCAATGAAATAAGGAACAAAGTTAGATCATATTTAAGTGCACATAGTAATCAGACAATGCTACCTCTGAGCAGTAATCTTGAATAATTAAAAAAAAAAAACTGATGCTGCAAGTCATGATTACAGAAGTATTCAGCACAGTTAGAACATTTGGATTTGGCCTGTAAAACTGTTTGCTTTTACTTTGCCTGAGTTCTGACCTCCAGGGTGATTTTTTTCTACAAAACACTGGGTCCTTGCATTGAAAATGTTAACAAATAAAGATAGTGTTATTCTTTGAGAGAAACATTGTCATCTGACAGTTTTCAGATAATGTCATATGTCATCAGGGCTATCACCTTCCTCTTTTCTTCCATTACCAGAATACTTCCCAGGACATTATCCAATTACAGTAATTAGGATGAGCAACAGAAGAAAGGAGATAGAACATTTTAATAGTCTGTATACTTTGGCTTTCCCCTATCACTCATCTGCAGCTAGGCACATATATTTGATCTGTGGAAAGTGGGGAAGGGAAGGTTGATTTTACTTGGTAAATGCTCAAGGAACACACATTTCCTTAGGTCACACATTACAGATATTTCCAGATAATGCCTTCTCATGGCACTGTCACATTTGATCATAATGACCTTTACATTAAAGGACTCAATTTATTCTAGATTATAAATATCCACTACGTGTTGCTAATAACTAAGTTAGTGGACAGATGGGAGGAATGTTGTCCCAGCTAAAATGAAGACATTCAGAAATTGCAGTCACAGAAGAGTAATGGACGCACACTACACCAATCAGTGCCAATAGAGCAGACCACAGCCTTTGCTCCTCAGTAAACAACATCTGGAATTTTTTTATTTGTGAGAAGTCTGCCAATGCTTGGAGATCACCTTTAAGTAAGCTTTGTAAGTCTGTATTGAAAGTATGCAGAACTTCGTTGTATGACGATCTGCAAGCTGCTACTGAAACACAAAACACACACACACACACACACACACACACACACACACACACACGTGTACTATATAGCAATACATGTATATGTGAATATATAACATTTAATTTTAGTTAAGAGATACAGAGGTTATACTGTAATGCAAAGCCATAGAACAAAGAGGGTATTTCAGTGCTGGAAGCATGAACTTGCACAGTGAGAGATGAAGAATGCAGCTAGATCAGGAAAGAAAAGGCCCCATGATCTGCTCACTGGCTCCAAGGAAAATTGCCATGGTTCAGGCAAATATGTTCTTTTTAGAGATACCATCAAATGTGTATGTTACACTCACACAAATCTCTGTCTTTTTTTTT
>PYHW01009372.1:3656796-3669328 GCA_013186435.1 Turdus rufiventris | reverse complement strand
TCAGGCTGTCTGAGGCTGCTCATGGAAGCAGCCTTGTTGGCTTTGCAGGACTAAATTCTCTTTTACTGAGTAAAAGTCACAGAACTAAAGTTTATAAATTCAAACTATTCATGGTTGTTCCAAAGAGAACCACCAGTAATTAGTCTTATATCCATACCCAAGAAAGCACACCATCATTTCTTCGATCAATCCCAAAACAGGGCATAGAGCAAACAGAAAATTTAATGTGTTTTAATCAAAGGCCTCAATCATCCAAATCTAATGCTGTAAGGATGCTATCAGTCTCCTACAATGCTGCCTGCCAGTTGTGCACGGTGCTGAGGTAGAAAAAAAACATGTGTAAAAGCCACTAAGATATTTATCATGGAATGAGGTATAAAGGCAGATTTATGTGTAACCAAAACATTATTCCTTACAACACAATGCATTAGCTGTGCATAAACATGTTCAAGCAATTTAGACAATGTGCGTCATGGTGGAACAGACCATAGCACTGCTGCAGGGTAAAATGGTTCAGAGGCTGCTGTCACTCTGAGCTTCATATCCAGATATAAACTGACTATTCTTTTAAAAAATGATATATATATTCACAATAGCAAATTAATCATGGAAAAGCCAAAGAAGAAGGGGGGTGTGATCATCGAAGTTGCTGTCTTATTCTGAAATCCAAGTACAATCAAGGTTGTCATCGTATGCTGAAATCCAAGTACATCTGCTCTGACCAGGTGGGAGGAAGAAGGTAAATTTATTTAGCTTTGTTTGATATTGGACTATTGTAACTCTTATTCCATAGCAGGCAGCTAGTCCTGCTGAAGTTCTTGGAACCACACCAGTCGGTCAACATTCACCAGAGCGAATATGGAATGTGTTATTAATATAACTAAAGAATTAGGGTGATATGCTCTGGGCATCCAAAGGGATGAGATCTATCAGCAGTGTTAGCAATAGAATTGTAATTTTATTTATAGTATAATTTGTAGTGACTATTTGAATAGGTAAAATTCTTCCAAAATTAATTTTTTAGGGGATCAAAAGGATGCATGTTCTCTTGACTTAAAGCAGTGTATATTTAGATACACTTTGAAATCATCTAAGATCCTTTTGAGACAATAAACATGAGAAGGTTTTAGAAATATCCATTGGCCTGATTGCCTTATTTCTGGAAGTAAGTATGTCATCTTTGTCGGAAAAATCTTCTTAATCCAGCTCTAAATTGACAAAATCATAATCCTTCTATGTGAAGGCCTTTTGATTCTATCTTTGATTTGGAGGAACCACACTTTTAGGAGCAGATCCTAACTAAGATTATAAGGAATAGTTAAACACTGCCTGTACAAAAGTTAATGTACTGTCTATAGAAAAAACATCCCGGGAATAATTTTTGTCAACATTCTTAGACTGTAGGAGGAGGAGTGCATATGTGTAAATCTGTGGTAAATTATGTTTCATATTACATAGCTGACTGACTGCTGTCTCTCAGTGAATGTAAATCAGACTGCAAAAATTAAAAACCAGGAACATTTTATGAAATATTATGTGCAATTCTAAATGACTGCTCATGACTGATTCACTAGCAGTGATCAGGGAGAAATATTAACTTATTTTGCGCCCTTGAGTCTTCATCAAGGGTCAGATTCAATATTGCTTGGATTCCATTAAAAGGAGTTCCTTCATTAAGTATTTTACTGCTATTTGTTTTACACACCTGAAAATATATATCACCCATCAACAGGAGTTTTAGCATCTCAATAAAGATTCTCAAACACAAGGATTTGCTTCTTTCTTTTCTCTTTTCCTGGCAAAGAAACATTTTGATTTGACTCTGATCTCAAAACTGCTAACAGGAGCATGACTATTTTTACAAGCACCAAGACAATAGTTGTAGACATTCTTCAAGAATGTTGGCAGTTCACAGGCCAATAACATGCAATTGCATTGAAGCTGATCACTAAGTAGCCATGTTGTAATCAGGTCATTTAAGTCAGTTTTATTGAAGGATTTAAAACAGAACGATGATGTGGTATATAGTGGAAAATGCTCTGTTTCCAAATTTTGATGAATCCTGACTGGTATATTGGCTATCCAAAGTTAAAAAGTAATAACTTTTCCCCCACTTCTTGGACAATTGTGTGCCAGACTGTAATGTTTATTGATCACCATCCTTTATCACTTTCCATTGACCATTTATGTCCGTAGTTATGCATAAGGACTATTGATTGGGTAGCAATTACCCTCTAATGTAGGTCAGCTAAGGTCACCAGTACCAACTTGCCCTTCTTGATTTTTGTTAATTTAGTTTATTGGGATTTTGTTTTTCTCATTTTCAGTTTTGGAATTGATTTCCTTTTTTTGTGCCTTTTTACATGCCATGCAATATTTAAGTTGTTTACAACCTGTGAAGAAACTTCAACTTTATAAGTTCTTTCAGGAATATCTATTTCCACTATTATTATATTCTGGCCTTCAAGAATCCAATATACATTTTCTGCATAAAATCTAAAGTGCAAAAACAAAATAAAGAAAATTAAGAAAAATAAGACAAACTCAGAAATATTATTTTTATATTTGCTTCCCTTTGGGACAACTGATAGGCTGTAACTCAGATTGTATCTCCTTTCATAAAAGAATAAATAGTGAATTCACTTTCTTAAGGAAGCTACTGAAGTGGGAGTAGGGAAGTATTGTATTTGAAAATGTGGGTCAGAACTTTAATTCTGGTCTTATAGTCACAAGAGCTGAGACAGCATAGGGTGTGGGAGTATTAATTTACTACTGAAGTATGGGTCCACAATAAATTATTGCACCCTGCAAGCTAATAATTAGAGATAAAATCATGAGATGGGGATATTATTTGTTACACTTGTCTGCTATGTCTGAAATTGAATCTCGAGTACTTCCAGGGAGAGGTCATATGTTCCAATTCACTTTCCAATGAACCAAACACACAAGGGAACTGATCATCACCAAGTTTGTCTTTGAGATGACACAGCCACAGAAGTTATGATAAGGAGTAATAGAGTTTATTCAAACATTGAATTGAGACAGAAGTGGGTGACATACAGCCCAGGGCTGAGGGGCTGTGGGAGAAAGGGCTGGGGATTCGGCTTCTGCAATAAACATTGTACCGGGTGCAAAAAAGCTGGAGGTTTGGGGTTTTTTGTTTGTTTTTTGTTTGGTTTGGTTTTGGGTTTTGTGTGTTTTTTGTTTGGGCATTTTGTTCGTTTTGGTTTTTGTTTCTGTTTGTTTGTTTTTTTCATCAGCGTGCCCCGGTGGCCAAGAGGGCCACTGGCACCCTGAGCTGTATCAGGAATAGAGTGGCCAGCAGGAGCAGGGAGGTCATTCTTCCCCTGTACTCAACCCTGGTGAGGCCACACCTCAAGTGCTGTGTCCAGTTCTGGCCCCCCAGTTTAGGAAGGATGTTGAGAAACTTGAGCGCGTCCAGAGGAGGCAACAAGGCTGGTGAGGGGCTGGGAACACAAACCCTGTGAGGAACAGCTGAGGGAGCTGGGCTTGTTCAGCCTGGAGAAAAGGAGACTCAGAGGTGACCTTACCACTCTCTACAGATACCTGAAAGGTGATTGTCGGCAGGTGGGGGTCACTCTCTTCTCACAGGTAACAACTGATAAAATGAGAGGACACAGTCTTAAACTGTGCCAAGAGAAATATAGGTTGGACATCAGGAAAAATTTCTTCACTAAAAGAGCAACTGGGCACTGTAATAGTCTGCCCAGGGAGGTGTGGAGTCACCATCCCTGGATGTGTTTTTCAAAGCCTGGATGTGGCGCTCGGTGCCATGGTTTAGTTGATGAGGAGGTGCTATGCCATAGTTTGAGCTTAATCTCAAAAGGTCTTTTCCAGCCTAGATCATTCTGTTATTCTGTGACAATTTTGGAGGCATGAAAGCTAATCAGAGATTATTTTGTTTTTTACAGATTTCTGTGTTTAAGTGAATTTTCATGATGACTCATACAAAGGATATTTGCATTTCATGGAAGACAGATATCTGAAAGATAACTAAAACTGCCTGAATTTTCCCAAATTATTTGTTTCTTCATATGAAGCAATTTAAAAAAATTCTTATCTGGATTGTTTTTTATCTATGTTCACACATTCCACAGAAAATGTTTTCTGGTTGTCTCCTTCTCCAGTCAGTTCAGAACAGTATTACTAGTGGCTTAAAGAGTGACTAAGCAGCTGGAACATGTTGGTGGGAACATTGAATCCATCTCTGCAAATTAGAATCGTTGTAGAAGATATTGACTTACACATAGAATATAATTAAGCACATAATTTTGTCAGTAAGGATATTTTAACCTAAAGTGCCACAACTGATGCAAACTCAAAAAAAAAAAAAAAAAAAGCAGAAAATATATTGAAACATGTTTATCTCTTGAGTCCTTGCTAAGTATAAAACAGGTTTCATAAAGTGTTTCATTCATTTCAGGCATTTCAGGCTGTCCAGACTTCAGAACTACTGGCCATAGTGCTTTGTCTTTTGAAGGCTGAAATTCCCCCTGGCTGTTGTTCACACTGACCTTTACATTGGCTCATTGTCCATACTTGACATGGGTCAGGCGGACAAAAGCTGCTTTCGTCTTGTCAGTCAAACTGAGTCCTTTCTAATTTGTCCTTTAAGGCCATGCCATGCCTTTTGTGAATCTTTTGGACATGACAAATCATATGAGAATGTGTTTCTTGAAGAAAGCAAAGTGTCATATTTTTTTAAATAAAAACTGTGAAAATCCCTTCAAGCATTTACTCCTGCTACTACTCCTGTACAAAATAAAGTTTAAAAAAAAATTTAAAAATCAAGGTGCATTAGAGATTAACATTAACCTCTGCTTTTTGAGTTGCCTGTCTTAGGAAAATTTTTTCCATGAAACAACTGCACATAGCAAGCCACTTTCCTGATCCCCTGGGAGGGTAGCTGTAGAGTCAGACATGGACAGACAATTTTAGCTGGTAAAAAACAGCCCAATTCCTCTTTGAAGAGCACATTAACTTGAAATTTTGCCCACAGACACATGCTTTCTGGACCAGAACTGATGTTAGTCTTGCTATTGCAGAGAAAGAACAGAATTAGTGCATGACTCCTTTCATTAGCTATCTGAATATGCCTTGTCTGCTGTTACGTAACAGCCTCCTGTGAAAACTAAATATGCCTGTGGGATATTTTCCAGAAAATAAAATTATTTCTGGTGCTAAATATGTGGGCCAGAGGTAACACATTGTTCAGTGTGGTGTGGTAAAATCAGGCATTTTCATTCTGTCCAACAGTCAGCTGCTGTTACTTATATTTAGTTTCATGACTCGATGAGCTCTAGTTAAAGTGATTACCCCTCAAAAGAAAAAAAAAAGAAAAAAAAAACAAAGCAGAAATTTTAGAAATGTAGACTACAAAATATAGAAAGGAGACATAAATTAATAAACATATTAAGAAATCTACTTAAGGAAATATCTTCTATAAAAGAAAAGAGATTTTAAAACTCTGAAAATGCCCTCCAGTTATTTTGAGTTATTTTGCTTATGCATGATGCCAGCTGATTTCCTGGCTGCAAAAGTTTTTGAAAGGAGCTGAGCATGAGCCAAAGTGACTGATGTCAGCAGATAGCAACTTCTCTTAGGATTAGGGCAGAACTATGAAATATAATGTGTCTCAGCCCTTCAAATGGTTTTGAAAAAAATCAGATGACCCATTCTTTTGGCCCTTGAAAAATTCTTTTTTCACTGCATTATCTTACAGTATCTTAAATTATCTTACAGTGCTGTTTTATCATGAAAGCCATATTAGTTGGAATTCAGGCCACTACATTTAAGAAGGTTAAAAATAAGTTTCAAAGCAAATCTTTTACTTGAAGATCATTTCTATAATCAGTGAAGACAAACACTTTCAGGGAATAACCCAAACATTCCAAAAGTACAGATTCCAAAAGTAGCAAGAGGTGGTGCAAATGGCCCTGTTGTATCTAGCTCTTCTTCTAAGTGTAAAATTAACCTAGAGGAGTCAATAATTGGTTCTGAATTTCCAGGTCGACAGACTTAAAAGATATCTTTCAATTTGCATGCTATTTTTAAAATATGCACACCCTGAATTTGTTCAGCCACCCTTTTACACAGCCTCTTGCTGGAGGTATGAAATTGGGCTTTGTTCTTTTTGGGATTATCTATCAGATTGTCCTGGTCACACAGGACCAAAAGCTAAAGATTTTGTTTAGTAAATATATCACTACAGACTTAATTTCAGTTTCATATTGCTAAGTACTAAAGAGTGTGAAAAGTCCCAAGTGGCCAGAACTCAAGAACTGCCATTGATTTACAAGCACTTTCAAAAAAAAAAAAGAATGATTGAGTCATAGAATGGTTTGGGACCAATACAGTAATTTCACAGTTACAAGCCACACCATTTTGACTAAAATTTAGCTCCCAACCCAGAAGTGCGGCGTACACTCCAGTGAAGCTAATATAAAAACAAATTTAGGAAATTTCCAAACCCAGAAGTGAGAGCCTGCGAGCGTGGCGGCGCTGCCCGCCCCCGACAAGTGTAGCAGCACTGCCCAGCCCCGATAAGAGTAGCAGCGCCGCTCACACCCCGCAAGCACGGCAGTGCCGCTCGCCCCTGACAAGCGTGGCAGCGCTGCTCGCCCTCCATAAGCATGGCAGCACTGCTCGCCCCCCGCAAGCACAGCCGTGCTGCCCAGCCCTGACAAGCACAGTGGCAGTGGCATCTGGGCACGCTGCTCTCCCGCTTCTTGTCAGCTGCGGTGAGCAGGACTGGGGCCGCTCCCTGGCGGCCGCCCCGAGCAGGGCCGAGCCAATAAACCCCGCCATCCCGCGATTCTGTTACTATTTGGCAACTTTGTTGCACGTGGGTCCTCGCTGCGAACAACAGAGCGGCTAATAATTGGGTGCAGCTTGTGTATGGACAAAGAACTAAATGTTTGCCAACACCTGGAGATGCGGCTTATAGTCAGTGCGGCTTGTAATCGTGACATTACTATATTTTGGAAGGGACCTTAAAGACCACCTTATTCCACATCCTGCCATGGGCAGGGTCACCTTCACCTATCCCAGGTTTCTCCAAACTCTGTGCAACCTGGCCTTGAACACTCCCAGGGATGGGGCAGCCACAGCTGCTTTGTTCAACCCATGCCAGCGCCTCAGCGTCCTCACAAAGAAGAATTTTTTGCTTATAATTTAAATATATTCCCTCAGAGTTTAAAGTCACTACACCTCATCCAAAATGAAGCACTTGGCCTTATATTGGGTTCACTAAACTCTCTTGATCTGAAAGGTATATTGCATCTTGCCTGGTCTCTCCCTAGTTGCATTTACTGATGGAATAAGGTCACCTAGAGGACTTTCACCTCATCAGCTCATTCAGTAACATTAAGTGAACTTTGTTTTATGTTCAGACAGTTTAGCAGTGATGCCTTTTATATGACTAATTTATGTCAAACATGTCAAGATTGTTTTTTCAGAAGGACTGCATCCAATATGGCATTAGTTACCAGCCATTCAATACTTAAACAAGCAAAGCATCAAACATATATCTTTTCTACTTAGAAAATATGTTAGAAATAAAAAAAGTCAGAATTTCAACACACAAAGTAAATTTTCTTGAGAACTTACTGTAATTTTCTGTCTTTGAAAACCCTTTTTTTTTATTTCTTTTATAGTGCAATAACATATAATTTCATCATTTTTTCCCCTAGTCAGACAGGAAGAAGACAAAACCCAGTGAAAATTTTTAATGTATCAGGAAAAGGACGTGTGCTGGCTTATAAGATAGCTGTCATATGACATTGACAGTGTTGTTGTCATTGCCATGGACTAGAGTGTTGTATCCAAATGTAAAATTATGACTAAGATGTAATTTATTTCAACTTGGACTGTGGTCATGTTTTTTGGCCATGGTTAACATTTTTAAGAATTTTAAAGTAATCTAAATGCTTCAGCACCACTTTTAAAAATTTTTTATCCAGCAAGATTCAGACTCTCAGCGTGCTTCAAACAATAGTAGGTATTTAAAATTACTTCAAATATACATGTGAGCTTGAAGTTTTGGGGTTTTTTTGTAAATAAATGTTCATGTTAATTTATTAATCTGAGTTGAGATGCTTATCTACCATGGAAGGATCATTTCTCAAATACCCTCAGAATGAGCACAGGAGACAGAAAGAAGGAAATTGATTCCTTTTTCGTTCTTCTGATGCCTTCATAGAACACTGAAGGACTTGACTGGCAGTGTAGTCCTACATACCAAAACATGTAATAAAACCATGTTGATGAGGCAAGACCTGTGGAATATCAGGTCATTTTGTAGTTCAATACCTCAGAGACATCCCTGGTGTTTGAAGTACCACATCATTCCCCAAAAACATCTGCTCTTCTATCTGCCTCTGTACTGAACACAATTCAGGTAACTCCAACAGTGGCTTCAAATTATGCCTTTCATATTTCTCCCTTTAAGTCACTGTATTTAATAAATATAACATTAAAAGAAGATACCTCACTTCAAAATTGAAAAAAATTATTTCTCTTCAGTGTGGCTTTGGTTGTTACAGTATTGAAGAGAAGACTTGAATGTAGATTATGTATTTACTGCTGTCATGACTCCTTGAGACTGGAAATGTTTCAGATGCAAAAGGATTAAAATAGGACAGATTTCATCACGTGTTTGTGAGTTTTGATAGGAGTTATTGATCCTATTACCTACCTTAGATTCAGTGTCTAAATTAGGAACCCAGTATGATGAAACTGGCAGTTCTTCTTCTTAAAGAGTGTATCAATGAAAATGAAATCTTTTGGGGTAGAATTGAAATTCCCTTTGAAGCAGTTTCTATATCATATAAGGCATTTGCATTATTTTCAATAGAAGCAAGAGTTACTAACAGCTCCACAAAAAAAATCAGAAATTTTAAAATTTCCACATATTTTTCTTTCATTCCTGGGCAGTTTTTTTTCTAAATCTAATGAAAGGTCAGTCCTGTTTGTTTTCTTACTTTTTTTTTTGGTTTGTTTTTTGGGTTTTTTTTGGGTTTTTTTGGTTTTTTTTGTTTTGTTTTGTTAGTTAGTTTGTTTTGTTTTGAGGGGTTTTTTTTATTTGTTTGTTTTTTCCCCTGAAATTATATCAATTCAGTCAAACTGTTGAAAAAACGTTGCATTTTTAAATTCTGGAAATTATTTAACAGCAGGAGAAAGAGAGACTTGTCCTGGAATATTTTGTCCCAATTATTTATTTGGCCTTGAAGATATTGTATTAATTCTATATATTTTTAGGGGAATTCAAGTGACGCAAAGAGGTAATTAAAAGTAGCATCTATAGACTGAATATTTGGCCAAAAAACATATTGAGAGAAAATACAGCAAAACTAAAACTCATACATAGTTTCAGTTCTAGGGATTTCAATCTAGCTCCTTCAGCAAGAACATTCAAAGAACATGTAAAATGAGAAATTTTATACTTTAAGCCCAAAGTTTGATTAGAAGTATAATTATTTCACATACTTCCCTGTTCCTGGGGAAAATGCCCAAGAAAAAGAAAAAGAGGGTAGAAAGAGCCTGTGGGAAACATTGCAAAGCATTAGCAGAGGTAAAAAAAAAAAAAACAAAACAAAAACAACAACAACAACAGAAAAAAAAAAAAAAGACAAGATATTTGTCAATTTTTAGTTGGGCAAAACATTTGATGGTAAAGAAAGTACTGAATTTTAAATTTCTTGGATGAGACTGATAAGGCTACATTTCCCATCATGACATTCACTAAGAAATAACAGAAATTTCTTTTCAGTCTCTATTACATAAAGCAAGTACAGATTGCTAACTCTTTTCCCAGAGAGTGAAAAGGCTCATATGAGGAATAGTTTGGAAACAAGTTTCAGACCAACCTACCTATATCTCCATTACTTAGTGGAGAGAACTTGAATTGTTCAGTGTGTATGAAGAATGGGTGAAGCAATTTATTATTATTGTAGATGACCAGCAAATTACAACCCCTTAAAGCAAGGAAGAAACAAGAAAGATGTTATGATTTAGATGTGTAATGATACTTCCACAGGCTACTACTGTCTAAATGCTACTCATACATCAACCCTTGCTCTTGGCTGTATGTGAAGTCAAAACAAGAAGATACCAAAAGCTGAATTCAAGGGGTGAAATCCCAACCCCACTGAAGTCAGAGAAAACTCTCCCACTGTCTTAAACTGAACCCATTTTCCACACCTACCATTAGCACAGTGTCATGAGAAGTTCCTGCTCCAAATATTGAATTGTCTTAAAGTAGTAGCACAGACATCCTGGTAAAACAAGGGTGTACCTTATTCATAAAAATTACAACCTTGTGGTTATGTGATGCTCTTCAGGTTTTGTTTTCTTTGTTGTATAATCTTCTTGCTGATTAAAGAATTAAAAAATATTTAGACATATGTTAGGATAGGGTCAGGCTAAGAAAGTAATTTAATATGAATATCATCATTATTATCCCAATGCTTCAAATGTTGGGTTTTTTTTCAGATTAATAAATCTACTGAGATATAAAATTACGATTTATAACTATGCATTAGTAGATTTGAAATGTCAGTTACTATCTCTCTGTTTAATACTTTGATTGTTATTTAATTTTATGCAACTTCTAGAATAGGTTCAAAAGGAAAAGAAATAGGAATTTTCTAGCTACTGTTTCAATTAGGTTGCCAGACATGAGAGTAACACTCAGAGTTAAATTTTCTGTGATTAACATAATCTGAAATAAGGTGCCATAGTGTTAGCAATTGCAATTGTAGATAGTTTCATTGTTTAATGGAAATCCAAGAACTGGGTGCTTCAGAAATAATTTACCATACAGTAACTTTGCTTCAGCAATATTCTTAGTCATAAGAATATTAGTCATAGTGGTGCATACCCTGCTAATAAATAAACTGCAAACTGTGTATTGTCCATAAAAGAGCACAAATATATTAATCTTACAGGTTGCACATTAGGTAAAAATCTTTTGTGGGTAAGAACAATACGTTGACCTGACTGAGCAGTGAGAAAAAATCAGTGGCAACATTTTTTTGTAAGTGATGCATTACAGGGTTAGTAATAACTGAAGTTGTAGGCCTCTTTATACAGCATGAAAGTCAGGGACCCGTCCCTTACTGCTAGAGATCTTTTCACACTGAGAAAAGACAAAGAAGCAGACAAAAAGCTCTGCTGTGCTAGTTAATTCATAATTTACAAAATTTGGCAACTGACTTTATTGGAACTCTGAATTTATCCTATTCTTGACACAATGCCTCATTTTAGATTTCATTTTATTTGGTGAAAGTTTTCTCATTTAGTACCGGTCCTAGTTTTCTCTAAAATATAGTGCAATGGGAATGCAGACCTTGTGCAGAAAATGGATTAACTCCTGATGGGTTTCTATGTGCAAATTTATTAGAAAAGCAGAATGTGATTCTACAAACCATGACTGTTCTTTGCTGAAAACTTATTTTGTCCCATACCAACACCACTGGGTTTTCCAAATCTATTTCTAAATGAATAACGCAAAGGCTTCTGTATCCCACAGTCTGTAATGGCTTGGAACATTCCCTGAAGGGCAACACCCCAAAATATGATTTTTTAAAGGCTTTCTACTCCACACACACACACACATAGAAGTACAATGACATTTAAGTAAATATTTTAATTTTGAAGAGAAAGCAAAACAAAAAGTACAACACAAGGGAATATCAAAATAAACCCTAGGGCCTTTTTCTGGAAGAAATATGCGCCCATACAGCTAATGCATCTAGCAAAATCAACTGTGGAGCTTGCAGGGACACTCACTTAGCTGAGAAACCAGCATCTGGCAATGATTGATATAAAAAGCCTAGCTCACACTTTACCTTGTGTCAGTTGCTTTTTTGGGTAAGCACATGATATTTCCTAGCACTGCTAGGAAAACATAAATTTCAATGTTTACTGTTATAAACCTCCCTTATTCCCTGTGAATTTCTGGAGTTGAACTTTGTAGATTTTCTGTAGCTGTTAAGGACAAAGACAATATCCAGCTTTGCTCATAATTCAGGTCCCATTTGAAATCATGAGCCATCTGAGACAGAATCTATGAGTTTGGGGTTCAGGTTCAGCATCAGACATTTAGGTGGATATGTTCTGCCCATGTACAGACCATTTTACATCTTCCATAATAAAAGTAGTCAAATAATCTCTTCCAGTCATCTCCTCTGCTCATTTTATAGGTATGGCTAGAGCTATTCCCATTCTTTTTATAACACATCCATTTCATATTAATGTTCTGCTGGTCTCCAAAATCACTGGAGGAATTTTTATATTCTTGTACGGAACACCATTACTCTCTCTGCAGCAGGCCTGGGCTGACACATCTGAACCCCAAAGTCTCAGAGCTGTGCCATAAAAAAATTGTCTGGATGGTCAAAGCCAAGGAGTGATGGTGAATTGAATTACAGTAATTTCACGACTATAAGGCGCACCCTTTTGACTAAAGTTTTTCCCCAAACCCAGAAGTGCGCCTTATAGTCCGGTGTGC
>PYHW01009372.1:3633278-3655548 GCA_013186435.1 Turdus rufiventris | reverse complement strand
GAGGGCAGAGCTGTGACAGCACCAAGGCCAGGGCTGGGTCCATGGCTGAGGGCAGAGCTGTGAGGGCACCAAGGCCAGGGCTGGGTCCTGCCCTTGGTTCTCACCAACTTCAGCAGCTCCAGCTGGGGCAGAGGGGCTGGAAAGAGCCCTTTGGGAAAGCCCTGGGGGTGCTGGGGAAAAGCATGGACATGAGTCCAGGGTGCCCAGGTGGGTGAGAGGCCAGTGGCCCCTGGGCTGTCCCAGCCACGGTCTGTGACACAGCCCCAGGACAGTGCTGTCCCCTGTGCTGGGGACAGCTCTGGAATGCTCAGGACAAGAGAGACACTGAGGGGCTGGAGCATGTCCAAGGCAGGGAATGGAGCTGGGAAGGGGCTGGAGCCCCAGGAGGGGCTGAGGGAGCTGGAAAGGGGCTCAGCCTGGAGAAAAGGAGGCTCAGGGGGGACCTTGTGGCTCTGCACAACTCCCTGACAGGAGGGGACAGCCGGGGGTGTTGGGCTCTGCTCCAGGGAACTGGACAGGAGGAGAGGCAGAAGGATGAGGGGCGGTGGTCTAAAGTCATGTCAAAAGAGGTTTAGATTGGATTTTAGGGAGCATTCCTCCCCTGAAAGAGCTGTAAATCATTGCAAGAGGCTGCGCAGAGCAGTGTGGAGTCACTGATCATCCCTGGGGAGATTTGAAAGATGTGTAAATGTGACAGGAGCAGGTGTTGGTAGTGTACCTGGCAGTGATTAACTCAATGATCTTAGTGATCTTTTTCAATCAAAATGATTCACTTATTCTATCTTTTTCATATAGAACTAAAAGCTTGTTTTTCTTTTTTTGGTCTTAGTTCACCACAGTCTACCAAAAATATTTTTAATCGTCTTCTGAATGTTTAATGCAGCAATGAACCTCTTACCTTAAAAAAATATTTTGACTTGAACAAAAAGAAAAAACCAAAAATAACAACAATAAACTCCGCTAAAACAATAGCTCTTTCATTCTCACATATAATAGTTTTCAAGGTTTTAAAAATTTTTGGTTTCCTAGGACTGGATCATTAGTAGCACATTTGGAAAATTTACAGGACAACTGGTTTCACCTAGATTTTCAATGCAGCAAGAGTAGCGTCATTTGGAAGAAGCATTTATACATCTCAACTGAGATTTAAAAATCACTCTTAGGAAAATCAGAAGCAATATTAAATGGGTATTGATATTGCAATTGGACAACAGGCTCCTGTTAATCTTCTCTAAAAGGCAGATGAAACATAATTCCTCACATAAAGCTAATTCTGTGGTTTCCTGGTTCCTGTGGGCTGTACAAGCAGATGGTATCAGCAGCATTCCTTCAGCTTTGGCTAAGACTCAGCTTTTCATTTCAATTTGTCTCTTTTTAATTTCAACCATGGGCATTATATACAGTAGCTGCTCAAGTTAGTCAAATAATTATTGCAAAACACCATTTGTGGTGAAATTTAACATCTACCTACTGAACAAGAGCTTGCAGATAACATTTTTTTATTTCTTAGCAGTCAATATAAGAAAGTCCAAATGACCTTTTTCATCAGGCGCTGAAGGCACATCCATGGATAGATCACAGAGCATTCTGCCTTTTTAACATTTTGGGTCTCTCTTGCAGTGTTACTTTTCAAGTGTCTTTCCACATTAGTTACAGGCCCAACTGGCAGTACAAAGACCCTCAGATCCTCAGCAGAGCCTGGGACTGAGATAGAATATTTTGGAGATGATGCTGCATCTCCTTCATTGGTAGAGATGGTTCTCCAAAACGTCGAAGTCTCCATCCAGCAACCTTGTGAAGTATGGTTAACAAAATTTTAAAAGGTAGGAAAGTATGAATAATTCTGTTAAGAAAGTGATATTGACCTGGATCATGAGGCTGAATGGGCAGATAGATGGGCAGTCTTCATGGGTAGCATGATACATAATTATATACAAAAATGGACACGTAAGAAATAAGCATTTTATTAGTGATATTTTTTTAGATAAGAATGTGCTTTCCTAAAATCAAACATAATTGATGGTCAGAGACCATGCAAGAAGGGAACATAACCTTAGTGGAATACCTGAATAGGAGCTATAGCTTAAGGATAAAACTTTGTATCTTTTAATTAAATTTTATTGATCACATGCTGAGATCTTTAAGCTTATTCTGCATTAACTGCCTCCATTCAATTTTTATTTTTACTGATGGAACTATAATCTGAGATAGGTATTTTAAAATAATTTTTACCTACAAATAATGACTGTTAATAAGTTTAAAAGTCTCTTATTTAAATAGCACAGTCATACCTTACTTGCTGCAGAGGAAAAAAATTCACCGTAAATTAAAAAGAATATTCATATTTCTCTTAGTTTTACTGTTTTTTTTTATCAGGACAAAAACAGTTTATTAGTGAAATTCTGCCTGTAATCTTATGATAAACTAATGCAATGCAAAACTTTTATCATGAGATTATGAAGAATATTTATTACCTCAGACATTTTAAATGTCATTAAATGCCCAGTGAGATTAAAATAACAGAGTTTTCCTTCCTGACATAATAGTATGAATCCAGTTATGCACAACTGTCCTTGTAAACATTTCCTAGGATAATCCTTAATATCTTTGGTACCTCAGAAAATTTGTGGCTCAGGAAAAAAAATCTTACAGTTTCTTTTGCTAATTTTTAAGCTCTTTGAAATGTAACTCTGCCCTTGATGACATTCATCAAATATTTAGCAAATGTGTCCTTCCACATCATCTTAGTATGTAACTGATGAAACATTTAAAAGCTGTCAACAGTGGTATATTTATACGTTTGACTGCAAAATCATTACATTACCTATAAATGTTGTCATGATGCACTAAACCTGTAAATATAAAAAAGGAGAGAATGTCCCTCTGTTATTTTCTGGGCAGCTGTTGTGGATTTTCCAGTTAAAAGTTAGATTTCACATGTGCCAGGTATCCTCTTCACCCATTAAAATGTTGGGGTGGTGCTGGGAGGAGGAGGGTTGCTGGCACTGTGTGATTATTGACACGTTTTAGTACTTAAAGAATTAGAGGCAGACAAAATTATGTCCTTAAATTAATTAAATACAATTAATTTATAAATATATATAACAAAATATCACATACTTAACATCACCTTACCATTAAGGAATATACAGAATGTGCCTTAATATTTATTTACTTTGTTGGATTGGAACAATGTTAAATATGAACAAGTTAAGAGGATAAGGACAGAGAGAAGGCTGGGTCAGCAGGAGGACAGGAGATATGCAGTGACCAGCTGTGACAATGGATGATCACTTAAATCAGACAGAGAGATAAGAGTAAAAAGAGTTAATAAGTTAGAGGATGAAACCAAGAAAAATAAAGATTAAAAAGCACAAATACTGTTCCTAGCACCAAAGTCTATTAGTGTATGAAATTATCTGCTGTAGGAAATTATAGATATCCTATTTTTTGACTCACTGCACACTAGATGGGATAAGGTATTCATAAACAGACAATAGTAGGGGAAGAAAAAGCTCTGTTCTTAAAAGCAGAAAGGCAACAAAATACGCTTAACAAGGCTTTCCAATTTTGCAATTTCCTTGGGAGCACTTACCTGACTTAGTGGTAGATACTGCAGAGCAGTCTGTCTGTCTGAGATTTTTAATAGGTTGTTTTAATAAGCCTTTCTTGTGATTTGTGTTTCTGATACGAACAGCAATTACCCAGCCAAGTAATGAGACTCTAATGAACATGTCTTTCCTAGATTACTTTAGAAGTTCATCAGAGAAGCTAATAGCATTGTAAAACTAAAATCTTTTTTTTTCCTGTCAAGACACATCTGATTGCTCTTCTAAGTGCCTTTATATAAAACAATGGAGAGAAAAATAAATATATATATAGGTATGTGCACATCTGTGACCATCAAATACATGTTGGTTTTTATCTACAGTACGATATTGAACAACTAAAATAATTTTTTTCTGTATGTTCTGATCTACAAGTGTACATCAAAGCATTTATTTTCACTGCAGGTTTCATGTCAAAGTGTACCTCCCCGGTGTACAGAAGAAAGATTTTTAATATTTTGGAAATGTTGTTATTTAGTATTTCTAAGAAAATAAATTTAAAAAATAAAAAAATAGAGCAGCAGAACAAAGCTTTGAACTGCAGTTCAAAGCTGAGCCACATAGGATGGCACTGTACAACGAAGAAGGGAAAATTGGGGTGATGATTTAAATTTGCTTGCAGAGGCGTGAGCAATCACCCTGTTTCACTGAGCTAAATAATCAATATTTCTGTACAAACAAGGGCTGCAAATCATCTAACTTATAACTTGGAGACTCAAAAGTTTAAGGGAGAATTTTTAAAGTATTTGACTGGCAAGAAGAAGATAGTATTATGAATTCACTTCCTTAACTGATTTAGATTATTACTTAATAAGGGAGTCAAACCCATCCTAAAAGGGCAGATTTCCCCTCTCTTATTACATATAGAACCTTCTAAAACTAACTCTACTCTATACTTCTCCATTAAATAAACATTTGATCAGAAGAATCCCATCATGAACAATAGTTCCTGGATGATGTGACTCAAAAATATTCATGGCAGTAAATCTTAATTAAGGCTGTGAGATGAGTTTGTTTTAAAGGGTAGTTAATGTATGCAGCAACCTCATGACTTCAGATGTTCAAGGTTGGCCTTGAGTTCTGTAATATAATACTGTGAATTGTTTCACTGAAAAAGATTTAAAAGCAATTTCAATTTTTAGACATTTTGATCAGGTGATGTGTTTTGTTTGCATTATTTTTCCCCAGGTGATTTTATTTACTGATTTGTTTGTTTGTTTTGGTAGATATTTGCTTCTCAGAGTGTGTCCTTGAGAAAGCACAACAGAGACTGTCATATTGGAAATATTTCTAAATAATCATTTCTAAAAGTTTCCCAGAGACATTTTATTTATAGAAAATTATTAGCAATGTGGTGAACTCCAGGAGAATGTTTTTCTGGTTCAGGAATTCAAATTCCAGTTTCAGGCTTTAAAAGCTTTTAAGGTGTTGATTTTAAATTACTATTCTCTTAAGGCCTAAATTATTATTCTCTTAAGGCCAAAGAGGAAAAATAAGTGTTCAGAGTAAGAAGTTTTATTTTCTTACATTTAGTCAATAGAAAGACAAAAAAAACCAGCTTGTACTGTTAGTTTGGTTTCTTAAAATTTTTTGGCACTGCTAAAATAAAAATAGATTATAATCTGTATTTGTTCAGTTCTGCCATTTTGACTAAGAAGGAATATGAATAGTTACAGCAAAAACTTTTTTATCCCATAGAGACACTTGGAATGCAGATTCTTAGCCCAAGGACCTCAGAACTTTTCCTCTTGGAACTCAATTTCTTTCCTGCAGGTTAGAAATTACACTCTTTGAATTCAAAGTGCGTAATTGCTGAGATAAACAATTCAGGAGCAAACCTTGCCTTGCAAATTGATGGCTGCAGATTGCTGGTGTACAATGACAAATGATGACTCTGCTTGGGATGTGTTTGCAAGCAGAGAAATAGAGGACGGGCTACGTGCATCAAACACTTAAATTACAATGAATAATGTGACTCAATATGTGGTCAATAGTAAGTGGAAAACATCAGAAAGTGGAACCAGTGGTTTCACAGGGTACAAAACTGGCTCAGTATAAGAAACAGAAGGGCTGTAAGGTTTGGGAGATTTCTGCAGAGATAAAGGTTTGGAGAATTCACAGAGGAACAAAAAGAATATCAGGAGGGATAGAACACAGGAGCTGGAAGCAGGGTCAGAACGACTGCTTTTAATAAGTTACTTAGTCCATGTCTTCATCAAAGTGGTGATCATTGGAATGACATAAACCCAGGTACTTCAGTCCAGTAAGTTGATCTTCTTAGCAGACACCTGGTACGAGAAAATTAAGACCTTCAGTAAAATCACATATTTGGATTTGAAATCTACTGTTGGAACCACATGTATGTCACACATATGTCAGTACCTTCCATCACCATGCATGTCCACCCATGAGTGTACAACCTCAAGCACCAGACTGAGCGCCAGATTGAGAACTGAGAACAAAAAATTAAAACTTTTAGGTGCACAGAAAATATAGAGGGAGGGAAATAATAAGAAAAAAATACAGTTTTAATAGCTAAACAGTCGTATTTGGACACTGACCAAGACATATCTTAATCCTTTTTCTCATATGTTACGAGAGGAACATATTCTGTTTTGCTGAATTTATAAACTGAATACACTATATACAGAGTTCTAAAAATAGTTTATAACTTTTTGGGTTGTTGTTGTTGTTTTGTATCTATCTTATATTATAGCATGTCCTTCATAAGTACTTAAAAAAAAAACATTAAACAATTGTAATTTTACAAAATTAAATCTGTTCTTGTAAAATTCTGACAGTTTTTCATTGCTTCATGGAAAACAAATTACAAGAAAAGTGTCATTGCTAGAGAATAAGGCTAATATATATCCCTCATTTATGAAAAATAAGGAGTGAAGATAGTTTTAGAGAGTGAACACAAAAGTCATACATAAGAGGAAAACGGTTTCAGAATTGATTGAGATATAGAGTATCATTACTCACAGAATGCACAGAGAGAAGTGGATTGCCTGAAACAAAAGCAATAACAAATATATTCTTATTGAAAAACTTTTTTGTGCATCTCAGGATTTTCTCTGTCAGTGATAACAATGAAAAGAACAGGAAAGTCTATGCAATAGACCTTTGGAAATGTCAGTGCCTTGTGTACAGTTACTTCAGTGTTTTCTTCATCTCACTTTCAGTTTGACTCCTCAGGACATCACTTTGTGTAAATTCTCAAGGGAAAGGACATTGGTTTGTGTTTACTCTAGAAAGCACTGGGTGGAAACTCGGGCAAATTGTGCAGCTGAACATAGCTGTTAACTCTTCCTCAGTAATCATAGCCACAAGAAAGCTATGAAAGAAACACATTTTAATTTCAAAGAAAACTTCTTTTGATATGTTCTTATCCAATTCGGATTGAGGTCTCTAGGATTTTCTCTGGGATTTTGCACATATGTTGCTGAAAAGCAGATTATCTTCTATAACTTGTGCATTTGTGTGACTGCCATGTTTAATCACTGTTTGTATCTGAGACACGGTTTTGTTTTATACAAGCAAATTAAACTGGTTCTGCCAAAGCCATACATCCCTGTAATCCCTGTAGAAATGAACCAAGATGCATAACACTTGCTAGTGCAGTAAATTAACAAGATTAATGTGAGATTTCCTCTTACCTTGTGAACCCAAAAATCCATCTCTTTGTTCTCACTAAATTGGTTTTACTCTTTGCAAGTGGCTCATTCCTAATTTTACATTCTTCAAAGATTATTAATAATTCCAGAGTGTAAATTTCCAGTACAGCACTTCAGCAGGATGCTCTGTGGAATTTCGATTTCAAATCTACCTTGAGACTGGAAAAGTTATTTTCATCAAATATATACTGGTCTCTTGTTCTGCACATATTTATCTTGTGTCTTCATATTCATGACATATTTACTTTGTAAAAACATCTCTGTATAAATAAAGCACAGAACATAGGAATCACTGTAGCACAGGAGGTTTGAATCTTGTTGCCACTGTGGAAAAATCATTTGGCTTCTCTTTGTCCAGGAGCACATTGTTTTCAGCTAGAATAAAACATTAAATATAAAGCATTTTTTGGTAGATTATCTTTGCAATGACCTACTATTTCCGGTATGGAATTGTTCCAAACAGTATGAAGAGGTTATTATAGAATGTGCTTCTTTCTGAACAGATGACTAATTTCGTAATTTATTTTATTAATAGAGTCACTGTGTCGCTGCCTAGGGCTTGTAGGGACCTCTGAAGATCATCAGAGTATCCATGTTCCAAGCAGAGCCAACTGCAGCAGGCTGCTCAGTGTTGTGCCTAGTTCTGAATACCTCCAGGGACAGAGAATACACAACTTTTCTGGGTATTTTTGTCCATTGTCTTGTCACCCTCACAGTAAAGAATCATAGAATCACAGAATCACTTGGGTTGAAAAATACCTGCAACATCATCAAGCCCATTTCAACCTGTCCTTAACTAGAAGTTCTTCAGATTCAGATAAATGAATAATGTGTTCAGGTGCAGCCAAAAGTATAAGAAATCTTGTTTTACAGTGGCCAGATTTTTCCAGCTAGAAACATTGATAACTTTTTTCTTCCACCACTCCAGTAATGCTGTAATTTCAATTTGTTTTAGAGGGATATTGAGAAAGGGATAGAATAAGAAACACATATTAATTCTTTCTGTAAAACCCATGCAAAATCTCTACTGAAACTACCAAGTATAAATTCAATCACGTTTAAGTTCTATATTTGCTTTTGATAACAACCATGTCAGAAAAAACCCGAAAGTTAGCAGTGGTTCCAATACACATGAAAACTATGAATGTACTTGGCAGAAGCATAAACATGAGTAGATCAATAGGAAGCTAACTTCAAAGGGGCAAGAAAGATGTATTTGTACTATTTTATGGATGTAGAACACCATCACAATAAAAGTTAATCCCAAAAGATTAGTAGAATAAATTTAAAACCTGTTTAATTTGGAAAAAGAATCTCCAGTAAAACTGCAAAGTACATTTCTGTAAAATTCTAGTCTAATATATTCTGATGCAGGTCAAGATTCTTGCATATATTATTTTAACATTTTCCATTATTTAAATAGCCCCAGAAGTGTATTTGTGTTTCTTTTTTTCACAAATACTGCAAGATCTATTCCCTTTTTCCTAGGGCTGGATGTTGGATGAAGCATATTAAGTGCTAATTATAAAAGAAAAGGGAAGATTGGAACGATAAAAACAAAGAAAGTCATATGCTTGGTTTTCAATATGAATTTCTGAGTAGACAAAAGGACATTAAATAAAAATCTATTTTCTCTTTTCTATTTTTTCTTTTCTTGTTTTCCCCTTTTTCTTTCTTCTTTCTTTCATTTTTTCCCCTCTTATTCCCTTTGGTCTTTCCCTTCTTTTTCCTTCCTTTCTGTGCTCCTCCTTCACTTAATTAGATATATCGCAACAATGTGAATAGAACACTCTATTAGAGTAGAACAAAACTCTGAGAAATGCAAATCCACTTATTTGCATCTAGATAAAGAAATTTGATTTGATAATTTGTGACACAACATTATGACAGATGCTATATTCATGAGCACTCATAAAGATAAAAATAGAGATGAACTTCAGCCTAGATTAGATAATTTCTTAGATAATTAAAATATTATATGCAATTAAGAATGAAGTCACCATGGCTTACAAACCAGTACAAGGGCAGCTGGGGTCCTTAAAAGAGAAATTCAGGTGTAAGGTGAACTGACTGTTCTTTTCTTAACCAGACAGGCAGCCAGAAGTGATTATGCCATTAAATTGCTTAAGTTCTGAAAGTTCCTGGGATCAAAAGAGAACTTTGCATCCTGCATGTATTCTGGATCAAGGATATTCTCAATATAGGGACTCTAGCTGAAATTTAAACTAACTATTCTATATCTCAGAAGTTCTCTGTGGTTCAATTAATGGTCGGCTCTAAAGCACAGAAATAATTTTGCATGCATAAAGCAGAAATATGGAAGTTTAAGTGAAAAATATTAAATGACATCTTCTGAAAGACAGAGGAAAATGAAATAATGAAGCACATTAAAATATAAGTACTTAAATACCAGAATGAGGTTCCAGAAATTGTAATTGTTTTTCTCTTCATCATCTAAGTCTTTTTTTATTCAATATATTAAATTATAGGTAATGAAACCTTCATGAACTCTTACTTTCTTACAAAAATATAGTTACATTTTTGCTGAGGTTTTTTTTTTTCTCCTTTCTGCTGTACTGCAGTCTTGAAGACAATAGGTAATATCTTTTTAGTTCTCTGTTATCCTGCAGAGAAAAGAATCAGTATAATAACATTATACCCCAAAGTGGTCCCAAGTCTGTAATAAGATTCTAATGTTGGTTTTGTGCTTTCAGGCCATACAGCTTTTTTATAGGGGTAAATTGTCAGGATCATCTTGTGCTTTGGGGAACTCAAGTTATCTTCAGTATGGTTTGAAAATTACCACTAAAAAGGGTAGAAAAGCTAATTTTTGTACTCTACTTGGATACCGTGGAAGTGATCAACAGATACAAAACACCACCTCCAACATTTCAGCAAGCCCCAAATTGCTTTCTGTTTAGTTACTTTTTCATTGCCTTGCTTTTTAGCTTCCTTTTCTCTCCCTTTCTTCCTCTTCCTAAAAGTGTGCGTGTACATAAGCACGTTTGAAAAATTATATAAGATAGCATATTTGTAATAAAGATGTTGTGAGAGTTCTTAGAGTCAATTTAGTATTAGGGTATAGGCAAATGACCTGGTTAAGACTACCTGAATATTGTCCAGATAATCCAAATCAGAGCTTAAATATGCATTTTTATTGATGTTCTTAATGTTTCATTAGTTTAATAATCTTACTCATTTGAATATGAATATGACTAAATGGAATAACTTTTCATTATTCAGGTATTAAAAAATCTTGTATAATTTGATTAGGTATCCAGAATAAGGTTCTCACTTTGGCTTCCTATATTTCTTCAAGAGAAAACTAGAGGTGGACACCTTCAAATCTCTGTAATCTTGTGTGAAGCAACTTTTTTGTTTTTTCTGATGCAGGGGAAAAGCCCTTCACAAGTGCTGTGCAAACTCTAAGGGACTTGCAAGTGCAAATGCACTGAGAGAGGGGGCAGTTTCATGGCAGTTTCAGGACCTGATGTGACTTCTGCCTATTGAAGCCTTCAAAAATTTTTAGACTACACAGCTACCTCCTTACTCATCTCTGCATAGTTTTCCTTGGCTACCTAACACAAGCAAGTATATTAAACACCATGATTTTAACATCGTGGTTGGCATTAGGCTCATGAAGTGCTATGTCTAGCTCTGGGCTCCTCAGGAGAGGAAGACAGGGAACTCCTGGAGTCCAGAGGGCTGCAAAGGCGATGGAGGGACTGGAGCATCTCTGTCCAGGAAAGGCTGAGGGAGCTGGGGCTGTCCAGCCTGGAGAGGAGCCCCAGCTGAGAGGGGACCCCATCACTGGGTGTCCCTGTGTGCAGGGAGGGGCAGAGCAGGACCCAGGCTCTGCTCCAGGGCCTACCCATGGCACTGGGTCTGATCAGGGTCTGATCCCAGGAATTTCTACCTGGACATGAGGCAGAGCTTCTGTCCTGGGTAGCAACTGAGCCCTGAACAGATTGTGCAGAGAGGGGATATGACCCCAGTGTGGTTGCTTCCAACCCAAATCATTCTGTTGTTTCTGTGAGCTTGAACTTGGACTTTATGTTGATATTTGTCCATTCACATAATTTTATCCCCAATAAGCAAAGGATCTCCTGAGTCATGGTATTGCTGCAGCATGTCTTCCTAGGAGAAATCATCAAGGTGCCACATTTTCACAACATATCATTTGTAAATTGCTTGACAGTTATTTCTCCCATTATTATTTATCATGTTTCACTCCTCATAAACTGGAAAAAAAAGGTTTATTTTCTGGTTAACAAGGTCTAAGAAGAGGATGTCTTTTGATAAATGACAGGTTATGAATCAGGATATATTGCACATTGTGAAACATTTTACCGTAGTAAAAGTGCAACAAATAATAATTCTATCAGCTTTATTGGATATTGGTTGTTCAGTCTCATGTGTTAAATGGATCTGGTGCAGCAACTATCAAATCTAGTATAGCTGTAAAATGCACATTCCTAAGCTTTCAGCACCTGTTTTTATAGTGAAGGTAGGGATAAGACAAAAATACTTTGAAAGAAGGCTGTTTTGAGCAGGGGAAACAGCTGATAGTGCCAGGAGTGAGAGAAAATGCCAGAGGCAAAGTTAGGATATGCTTCATAGTTGCAAATAATAATAACAGTGACAGTAATAAAAATGAATTAAAGCAATCATGCTAATAGAAGGTCTCCTGAGGTGAAGACTCTTGAGAACCACTCGGAGACCTTGCCTGGTATGATGAGTAAGTCTGCACATCACAACGAACCATCCCAGTGTCTGAAGCTCTCCTCTGTCCCCTCTCCCCACAAACAGTCCGGAGCAGCAAATAAAGAAACAAATTACAGTAAATCCACCCAAACATCTGCCACAAGAATCCAAGGTGTTCCATGGCACACCAGAACAATGATACATGGGAATAACAACATCAGTGTGATGTCCATGGGAGATTTGCAGCAGCACAAGTCTACAGGCTACTTCAGCAAGAGAAAAGTATCGTTCTTTGGGGTACAGGACAAGTTAAGCTATATTAATTTAGGGTTAGAGAATAGTCTCTCGTCTCTTTTATTTATTGAGATAGATTTAGATGGGGTAAGTAATTTCTGAAACAAAAAACTGTATCTGACACAAAGTCTGCATTAGATAATAAATGGTTGACACAGTTTGTCCCCTGCCTCAGGGACTGCCTGACGTAGTCACAGGATGTAACTTTTGTAGACATACGTTAGCAATAAAATGTTGCCATTCTTGTGATTTGAAAGGTTTTGATAGTGGGGGTACTGCCCAGTACAAGCAATTTTATGAAGACCTGTGCACCTGCTCACAAGCATGTTGACAGATATTTTAAAAAACAGTTATTACTCTATTTGCTGGGGAAAAATGAATTCATTTTTTACCTGAAAGCTGTTTTCCCACACCTCAATGGTTGGGAAGAATTTGGGCAGGAGACTAAATGAAGAAAATCTCCAGTATACACATCAGGAGCAAGGTGTTATAGCACATTATACAGAAAAATGAACAAATACCTCAGCTTACAAATTGTGCTGTAGTGCAGCCAGTCCTCTTCTGGGGTCAGCTGGCTACTGCTGCAGAGGAGATACTGGCCTTGGTGAAAAATGAGAGTTGATCAGCACTGCTCCTTCATTCGTGCTCTAGAGAAATGCAGGGAATACTGCCAAGACCAAAGGCAGCAGCTCAGAAAGCAAAATCAGACACATGCACTCAAAAAACCCAAAGGGCCATATGCCAGCACGGTGACTGAGATAAAGAGATCTTAATCCCAGGCAACACTGTTTGCAGAACACAGTTACAAATTAATTTAAAGCAATATGGAAGAAGGTGGGGCCCTCCACCAAGAGTCATAAGAACTATTTTTTTAAATTCTCTGCTTTCGTATATGCCTTTTTTATGTGAATTAAGTGGACACTTTTTTCTCTTTGTGTCTTGTTCTTGCTTATCTTTCTTTTCTCTCACCTCTGCAGATCAAGTTTTTCAATCTCTAGGCTGTGTCTTATTACAGAGTATGAAATCCAGCCTAACACTGATACAGTCTCCAGACACTGCAGCAATAAGAGATCTATCCATTTTCACGTTGTGCTTTGAAACTGAGTTGTCCTTACTTTAGTTTTCCAGTACTACACTGGAAAAATACTTTTTTGACTGCTAGAAGAGCTTCTATATCACTGTATTGAACCAGAATGGAGTAAAAAAAAAAAAAATATTTTTTCATTTCATAAAATATATATCATCATCCCAGGGATGAGACCTGTAGGACACATATTACCATGACATACTTAAAAGAGCTCAGTCTGTTTGCCTTATTAAATAGAAGGTTGGGGGGTGGGTTGCTTTCTGAGTTTAAATATCCCAGGGGAAACAGAGACATGGGCAAAATCTTTGCTACATCCAGCATTGAAACAAGCAGCAATGCCTGGAAGCTGAATTAAATTGCAGCTGAAGCCCATTCATACTTGAGAAGAGGCTCAGCCTTTTCTGAAGTGCTTGACCACAGCAATGTGACACCCCAGAAACTTCAAATCTTCCTTCTTTTCAAGGTGCTGAGATGAAACTATGAAAATGAAAGTATAGAGCCTTTATGTTACTCTGAAAGAGGTCTGATTAGTTAATTGCACTTTGAAACTTGAAAATATTATATATTATTATGTCTACATACAGTGTACATTTGAGACTCTGTTAATGAGAAAAACACTGAAGCATATTAAAAATTTGTTGGCACCTCTATTTCTTAATATTTGAGTAGAGAAACCTCTAGTAAATAAATAGGTTCAATCTGAGGCTTAATGAGTCCAAAAGAGCAAAGTGTCTCAGTGGAAAGAGCTACTTACTGTGATCATTATTGTTATTGCTGCAAGCACAGTCATAGAGGTCAAATTTTACCATGTTTTTCTTTGTAAAGAGACTTTTGCTTTGAGGGAGATATCTGCAAGTCTTAGAAAGATCTGCAGACTGTTAAGAAACTTAGTCTGACAGGTTATATAAAATGGATGTAGTTTGTTTTTTGTTTTTTGTTTTTTATTTTTTTTTAATTGAAGCAGGAAAGCAGCAGCTTTCTTTCTATAAGCACAATGGTTCATAAAACACTTTTTGATGATTGCTTTATCTGACAATCGCAATTACTGGCAATGGGAAATGGAGTTTGACGTGTTTATATGTAAGGACAACTAACCAGAGCCAGATATGACCTACATTACCTCTAAAATACCCTACTTCTCTTTTCTTCCTAGTGCTGCATGCCACCAAATATCTGAAAAGGGGCTGGGGAGGACAACCAGCCTGTGAAAACACAATTTAGCTTAATGCGTCACAAAGGCTGCACAAAATAAAAAGAAAATATGGTACAAATTAAACCTTTTCTGATAAAAGACTTAATATTGCTACCTAACCACTTTTTTTTTTTTTTACTTTTTTCAACAATATGCATGACACCACACAGCCAAAATAAATTCAACTGTCTTTTTGGCCTGATGGTCTGGGTGACTGATGACTGTCATTGATTTCACATTGACTCTGATGATAGTGTATGTGTGATATGTAGCTTTCAAAACCACCTCTTGTTGGCCTCACTCTAAGTATTACAGGTCAATAACACAATTGTAGTGAAAGTAAAGTTAAGTCACTGATGAGTAAATGAGGGAAGAAAATCCATGCGCAATAGATCTTGAGGTTTTTTTTCAGGCAATACTTGGAAACCATATTCTATCTAGAATAGGCAGTTGAACCTGACCTTTGAAAATTAGGACCAGCCAGAGGTTCACCAGTCTAACAATTTGAGATATTCAGAATAGCAATTTTTGAAAGTATTGGCCAAGACATGGAAATAAAAAAAAAAATAATAATAATAAAAAAATAATACTCTGAAAATGTATGCTAAATTTTGCTTCAGTAACAAGAAGGAATTGAAATTATATTCTCATGGAGCTGAATTCAGCTTGCATAAATTTCAGGGAAACTACATTATTCAGAAGCCATGATATTCTGAAGAATGGCTAGACTTTATAACTATTTTAGCAATCTGCTACTTTCTAGCACAAAGTAAAAGAAATTATATTACTGAGACTATATTAGATAGTGTGGTCAATCAGTAGATTTCTGGATCTCTGGGCACCAGGGAACAACACTGTGTAGCTAAAGAGGTTAGGCTGCTTGGGTGATGGCTTTTAAATTTACCTTTCAAAAGATGTGACTATATTTAGCCATCATAGAAGCACTGAAACCCACTGAACCATCCCAAGCATACTCCAGCACCGTTTGTAGAAATGCTGTGAAAACATCCTGACATAGAGCCTTGTACATTCCAGCCCTGACCTCATTACAATTCCTATATTCCCTCCAACAAAAAGCACCCAGCTTTGCCAAATTCTGCCAGCTCAAGGTGGTTTCATTGTAGAGACTCAGAAAAAATGCTAAGTTTATTCCTGTGGGTGACCCAGGTAAATGAGATTTCAGGGAGAAGAAAATACTCCAGTACCCCACTTAGTACATGGAAGAGTAGACAGGACATCCCCCCCAAGGTATAAATATAAAGATGGGGATTCAATTTACTCTACAGGTAAACAGATATGTCATTGTACTCTGCTTCACTGTGGTGGTCACCACTGCAGCTGGAATGCTTGATTAAAACAGCTAAGGCATTTTAATTTTTTTTAAAGGATTATTGTATAAATCAAAAATTATTTTATTTAGTTCTGTCTAATACTCACTATCAAAATATGCTTTGGGTAAATATAATTAGATTTTATAGGTATTATAAGACTATCTCATACAAGAGGTTGATATAAAACTTGATTTCATATCTACAGAGGGCTCTGAACTTGAAAGGAGGTGTGCTATACTGCATATCGTATGTGGTGTATGGAAGTTCTAGTTTTATTTGTTCTAGAACANAAAAAAAAAAAAAAAAAAAAAAAACGCCACAAAAAACAAAAACAAAAACAACCCAGGAATTTGCTCACAATTTTCATCTCTTCAAGGACAGCCTGCACATTGTTAAATATACTTTAAAAAGAAATCCAGCACTTATTTTAAGAAAACAAACACACACATTATTTATCTGTCTTATGTCTTAGCAAAAACAAAGCATAGACAAATACTGGCCCAAATATGGCTGCTAGTGTGTAAAAAAGTGAAAAAATAATATATTTAAATAGCTTAAATCATAATTGTTGGATTTATCTCTTGGTTTGTTCTGCCATTTCTTAATTCATTTATTGTATGATGGAATTCAGTGTAGCACCATGAGAATGACATTAGAACCGTGTTGCCAGAGGCAAACAAACATGGTAAAGATGCTTAAGGGAAATTAAAAAAAAAAAAAAAAACGCTGATATTTTACTGATGTTAAAAAAAAAATAAAAAATGTCAGGACAGGAGTGGTGTTTACAGATTTTTTTTCTGTGTTAAAAGAGTGCTTCTCACATATATGGGGCAGTGGCACTTTTAAGCACGTAGTTTTTATTTCTGCGGGTTTTAGTGCTGTGGAATGTGACAGAGTTGTTTCTGACAGATTGCCCTGAGCGTGTATCTGATCTTTCCAACTGCTGCCTCTACGGTTCACCGAGAGGAGATCAGAAGGCCTGGGGTTAGCAGGTGGCACACAAACCACAGGCTTGTCTTTCACGCCTTTTTTTTGTTTTGGTTTGGTTTTTTTTTAATCCCCGATCCTTTTTTTTTTTTTCCCTTCCTCCCTCCCTTGCCTTATCACTGACTTTCAACAGTTTGGCCTCTCCAACTCCCCATCTGCTCCATCCCCATCTCCAAAAAATGGCAACCCCGTGCAGTTAATTCACAGAGAAGCCTGAAGGCATAGGATTATTGGAATTAAAGCTGTGCTGACGACCAGCCTGGGTCATGAACCAGGCCCCCCATAGTGCTGGGAGCCAAACGGAGGGCTATTCTCAGAGTGGGGTGTCTGGAGCAGCACAGCTTTATGGCTCCTTGCCATCGAGCATTTAGTCTCTGTCAGCTCAGTATTTTCACATGGAAAGCAATGCCATTAGACTATTTTCACTCAATGTAGCTGGGAAGTTATAATCACACATTAATAAAAATAGGGACAGCCATCCAGCATTTCATAAATCAGCCTTTTCTCCACTGTGTTCTGCACAACCGTAACAGATGGATTAGTTGAGATGGGCCAACAGAAACGGATGATTTACTGGCAAAAAAATTATGACAGCTGGATTGCACACATATAAAACCACACACACTCTTAAATTTAAGTAAATTTCAGAAAGAGAGGATTTGGTTCTGACCCCACTAGTTGAAACTGGATCTAGCCCTAAGAATATTAGGCATTACCCTTCAATTTGCTGATCTTTAACTTTTTCATTAATGACCTAGGCATAAAAATGCAGGAGGGTTCTGACACAATTTGCTGATAACACAAAGTGGAAACATTTTCTATCTAGAAGAGACAGGATTATTGAAGAGGAAAAGCTGTGTGACCCAGAGGAGTGATAGAAGTAGAATTAAATGCAATTGTAAAAAGTGCAAGGCCATGTCCTTAAGGACTAATAGCAAGGCTGTTTACTATAACACATGAGTTTGGAGGCTGGAGAGAAATCTTGGATATATCAGCCACATGCAGGGTGATTATAGACTACAAACATCATGAAATTGTGCATAAAATAAATGCAACTTCAAGAGGTGTTTGGAATGATTTGTCTATCAGAGACATGGAAGCATTGATGGTATTATAAAACATACAAGTGAAAATTCAGTTAAGATTTAGTGTAGTTGCTTGTGGATGATGATCAAGTTCAAATTGAAACAGATGCAGAGCATATGTATCAGGCTGGTCCTATCAGAGAAAATTAGAGACCATTAATTTCTTTAGTCTAGGTAAATGAAAGTAGAAATGTGATAAAAGTACACATGTATGCTGATAAGAAGTGAAAGAACATAAAGAATTGTGAAAAAGAACCATTCAAAACAAAAAGACAATGATGGAATGATATCTAATGGCAGCTTCCCCGCAAGGAACACATTCTGCCTAGAATCCCTCTCCCTCTCCCTCTCCCTCTCCCTCTCCTCCACCTCAGAAAGCTAAAAAGATCCTTACACAAGACAAGAAAACTTGTACAACTGACAGGCAGACTTTAAATGTTTGTATTTCCTATGAGTAGCCTTATTGATTTCACAGCATTGCATGGGTTACAAATGCAGAAAACACCAGTAACTGAAAAGTAAGTGAGTCAACATCAGCCACCTAATCCCTAGAAGACCAAAGAAATTGAAAACTGCTAAATCCTATTGTGCATGAGCTGTAGCATAATTTTCATTTAACCTATTTACTTATTCCATAGGTACAGCTTTTCTTCAGTCTGCAGTGTGTTCCACCATCACATTATGGAGCCCAAAGTTCAGTGTATGTTCCAGAATGAAAGTAATATTGAACAGTGGATATAGATCAAAATAATTCATCTTTCACCAGAGACATCAGAGAAAAATGACCATTGCCATAAATGTCAAATCTACATAGGAAAACAAGGGCAAACCAACCTTTTTTAATGTGGGTAGAGCTCACTGTCCAGAGTTGAATATGATGAAACAGTGCAATTATTATGGATATAAAACAAATTTTCTCTTGGATCATTTTAAGCCATCTGTGGTCGAAAGTTCTTCCCTTCTTTTCCTGTCTCCTTGTTCCTACCCATTTTTAATTGTTATGGACAGGTATAAGGAAATGGCTCAGAGATGGGCCACTTATTTTACCAGTCTGTTTCTTTTGGGTCTGAACTAAGGTGAAACTAAGGTGAAAAATTTGTTTTCCATTTACTTCAGCTTTATTTGCTCATGGACATATGGCAGAAGAGTTGAGTACTTTATTTTCTATGTCTCAGGTTGTGAGCCCTTCTTTCTCACATTATCAAGCCCTGCATTGCTTGATAATATGCAATATACTTTGATTTGCACTCTTTTTGATTTAAAAAAAATATAAGAAAAAATGATTTAAAGTAGTTGATCAAATTTTCCAAGTATGATGTGTAGTTAGAAAAAACAGAAACAAACCCGGGTGACCTACAGATTTCTCTTCCATATGAAACTATTCTATGATTCTCTGATTTCCATACATATTTCATCAGAAAATATTTAATTGCACCTTGAAAAACAAAAAAACAAAAACCCAAAGTCATCCAAGTGTGATGTCTGTCTTTGTCACGGTCATACCTGGATGTCACAAGTTTGCTGGTGACACCAATCTGTGTGGTGAGGTCAGGTGGTGGACGGAAGGAATGTCATCCAGAGGAACCTGGACAGGCTGGAGAGGTGGAACTGTCTGAACCTCGTGGAGCTCAACCAGGTCAAGTGCCAGGGGTAACCCAACACAGAAATACAGGCAAAGCAGAGAATGGTTTGAGCAGCCCTGGGGAGGACTTGGGGGTGTTGGCTGGAGAGAAGCTCCACATGACCCAGCCCCGTGCCCTGGCAGCCCTGAAAACCCCAGCTGTGTCCTGGGCTGCATCAAAAAAAGTGTGACAGGCTTGGAGCAACCTGGTCTAGTGGAAGGTGTCTTGTCCTTCTTGCCAACGGGATTGGAACAAAGTGATTTTTTCAGTCCCTTCAAACCCAGACCATTCTATGATGATTCTGTGATTTCCATTCCATAGTTTGAGCTGTGATATTCCTCATTCAGGCATGGAAGTCAACCTGCACAGGTTCCAGATTTATGTAAGAGCCCACCATAATTATTGCTGATTATATATTGATAATATTTAATAAGCCAGATCAAGAAGTTACTCCTGAAAAATGGTATTTGTCTTTCCCCTACTTTCACTTAATACTATTCATGTTTTAATGTATTATTTGAATATGCAACTTACTGTATTATTTTCATAGTGTTGTTTATGTATTTATCATATCTTCATATCTTCTGTTCAATCTGTTTCCCATCTTTAATTTTCAACTTTTTTTTTTTTTTTTCACTCTTTTCTCTATGGAGGGATGCAGAAGAAGTGGTTCACTTGGCTTGCTTTACAAAAAATTGTGGAAAACCTTGAGAAAAGGGCATCCTGGCTGGTATCATCTACACATTCTGAAATGTTTTTCTGCAGATTCTGAAAGGTGTTTTCACCTTTTCACTGCCATTTCCAGAGCCTGTCCAGACTGAAGGCATGGAATGAATCAGTTGCATGAAGCATGGAAAATAAACATCAGAAACCATTTCTAACCTGCAAAGGAGCTAATGCTGAATGCCTCCCAGTACTGAAGGGACCCTTTAGAATGGTTTTGTCAGAATCCACACCAAAATTTTGCTGTAAGGTCAGCATTTTCTACCAAAGGTTCAACCAGATCCCAGCAGCACTTGTGGTCTGTGTGTGTTTGTGTGTGTAGATGCATATTCACACACGCTGCTGGGTAAACTGAGCTACAGCTTTATCAGTGGTGGGCTGAAAAGTCTATTACTCTGGGTGAGAATATGAGTTTATCAGTTATAATCGTGATTTGGGCTCACAGGGTGCATTAACATAGTAGCTTTGATATATCAAGAGTGTCTGCATAATTGAAAGGATACATCACGGATAGAGGAGGTTAAACAAATGCTTCTAGCAAGGAATTTCTTCCATTTTGTTTGTTAAGATTCTATTTTCTCATTCTACCCTCAAGCTAGAATAATAAAGATGTAATCTGTCTTCTTCCCTGCCACCATCCTTCCACCTTCATTCTTCTGCTTCTCTCTTGGTTTATTATATCCTTTCTTTGAGACAATAAACAAGAAGAAGCATTTTTGGCATGGCTTCAGAAAAAAAAAAAAAAAATCTAGGAAACAACCCTACTCATTAACCCTCAAGCATCACCATTGCTTAAGTTTCTGCTAGTAAAGAATTCAACACATCTTGGGGATGTAAACAAGCAAGTTTGGTGCTATATTGCACAAAGTTAAGGTTCTGCCAGCTGTCAGCTGCCACTATGGTTACTTCAGTGTGCTTAGTCTTATTACAAATCAAAACCCATGGGCAGGGACCACAGAAGGGTTATCCAAAGCAAATGTCCCCTGAACAGGGAGCTTGCCCTGAGCAGGACAAGCTAACCACAGACAGGTGAACAGGTTACCATGGAAACTATCCAAAAAAGCCAGGTAATTTGAGCAAGGTTAACAGGCAATATTAGAGCTTGTTATGTCTAATTAGCTAATGTGTTCTTATGGCTTCCTAACCAACAGCCATTTAAGATTTTTAATTTTTCTTGCTCTGTGCATTAATTTTTCATTGTTATCCCCTTCATATGCAGTTGTCCAGACTTTTGCCATGCATTGTCCACATGGGCAGTCACATCACACGTTCTAACTTAATGCTCTTTATTCAGCTGTCATTCCTGGTTTGCTGTTCCTGTGTCATGGATCTCTTTCTTCAAATGTTCCTCTGACCACAAAAAAACATTCTGCTCTTCCATGAAGCTCTCCTTTCATCACACTAGAAAGGAGCTGAAAAAGAAAGACTCCATAAAGGATTCATAATTTTTACAATCAATTCATATTCTGAAAAGTGCAAAATTTTCCCTGAATTAATATTGACATGGGGAAGATCAGTGCCATTAGTTTAATAAAGATGCTCTGCAGTATTTCCTGTAATGAGATTGTTTGACAGACCTTCCTAATAAACTTCAAAATTACTAAACCCTCAAAATTAATTACATGTTGCAGGACAAACAACTACAATGATTCACCACTCCCATTTGCTGACAGCTCATCCCTCTCTCATTGCATCCAATAACTTTTTTCTTTTAAAAGCGACTCAGATAAATCCTCATCTCATTGCATTGATGGACTTTTTCCTTTAAAAAAACCCCAAATAAACATGGAATAGTGAAACATTACTCTGTAGACTATGCATAAGATGCTTTGATACCTCACATTTTTCAGCATGTGCTTGCTTCTGTAAATGAGGAAAGAAAGAAAGAAAGAAAGAAAGAAAGAAAGAAAGAAAGAAAGAAAGAAAGAAAGAAAGAAAGAAAGAAAGAAAGAAAGAGAAA
>PYHW01009372.1:3612998-3628507 GCA_013186435.1 Turdus rufiventris | reverse complement strand
GCACAGCTGAGCAAACATAAATTGACAGGCAATCAATTATTTAAGTTTCAGGTAACTATCTCAAGCCCAGTTTCTTCTAACTTTTAACAAAAATCCTAATTTCTTTAAGATCAGCATTTCAGGAGGCAGCTCAGCCCTTGCTGTACACAGTGCTGTCCATTGAAGCAAAGAGCTTTTCCCTGTTTCAGGCATAAAGCAAAATTATGGGAGAAAAAGGCCTCAAGTTGACCAGGGAAGGCTTGGACTGGATATTAGTATAAATGTCTTCACTCAAAGAGTGTTCAGACACTGGAATAGGCTTTCCAGGACAGCAATGGAGTCACAATTCCTGTAATTGTTCAAAAGACATGTAGATAAGGCACAGAACATGGTTTAGTGGTGGATTTGGCACTGTGACATTAACAGGTTGATTTGATTATATTAGACGTCTTTTCCAACCTAAATAATTCTGTGATCATGTGATTAATGAGAAAACTCACAGTTGTTCTGTGGAAGTGTCTTAAGCGTAAGTTTGGTGGTCAGTGCTAGAATTAAAAAAAATCTCTGCTCATGTCAGTCAACACCGATTCTTTTCCATTTTGTTGTCTAGGATGATGTTCTTTTTCTAGACCCATGAGATTATTATTTTTTTCTTTTGACAAGTTACTTATTAGAGACTGAGAAAAATGGGAATACTTTTGATGTCCGCAGATCTTTCCTCTAATATGTTATGGACTTACACCTATACCAAAAGTTTTTTATATTTGTCCTGATACACTGATGGAATGGGCTGTGATGAGGAGGGACCCACGCATGCGTGTGGACTCTTCTTGGTTGCCTGCCTATCTCCAAACTGATACCTATAATAAACAACTTGGTATCAGGTCCTTCTTTTCTGGAATTGGACTTACTGAGAAACGGAAAAAAAAATCCACCAGACATGAAGGGGAAGGATGTTGATCTTTCTGGGACATTTCTCAGAACTTTTCCTACTCCTATTCATGGCTATTCCTATTATTTTTATATTTCTATATTCCTATTCCTTCTAGTATTTACTGTTTACTGATGCAAACAAAGTTTGCTGCTCAATATGCTGCTTCCCTCCCTACTCAGTGTCTTTTTCTTACAACTCTCATAAATTATTGCCTGTCAAAAATGCAAACAACGATCAAAACCAACAGAAATTCCTCCCAATTCCTTCGGTGGGATTTAGATGAGCAATCTTTTGAGCAACATGTGTACCCTTCTGTCTCTGATCTAGACCATGTGCCTTCAGAGAAAAAAAAATACTCACAGAACAAGGTTTTTGGATATATAATTATCCTGAATTATATAACTGAGTTATATGATGACTACAAGGCTAGAAGTCTGTAACAAAATTTAGTCTAGTCCTTGCAATGCTTAGCACTCCACCTGCCCCCTCCAGATTTCTCCATGGCAATCTGGAGGTCCAAGTTATGAGGGGAAAACATGAAAAGTCATGTGAAGGAGGCTAGGTAGAAGGCATGAGATGCACAATTAGAAATGCATTGCTTCCCAGCCTGAAGACCCCCACTATCTGACCCAGAGCCAAGCTGTTGACTCTGATAGTAAGATCTCCATCAGTGAAATATGCTTTGGAGTCCTGATGCTGCCATGACCAATGGAGGTAACAAAGCTGAACACAAAATAATTTGATCCTGACAGAGGTTTTCCAGCTAGTGACAGTCCAAGGGCAGAGGCAGACTATTGATCTGTTTAGTTTCTGTGCATTTTCCATCTCAGATACAGCTATTTAGGTATTTTTATGACTGCCCATGGGGGCCAATGATTGCCAGTGGCTCCCCACCCACCAGCCAGCCCAGGTGGTTTTGTGCAGGAGCTGACCTTAGTGGGGAGCTGGCTGTCCTAAAGATGGCAGCTCATCCATCACAGCCTTCGCAGGCTGTCAGTGTTGCATTTAATCTCACTTGTAATTTTCCAGGGGAGGTTTGCAAAAGCCACAAACAGAATCCTAATGCTATATAATGAGGTTAGTAGCCAGTGAATGCTTCCCCTCAGGAGGAAACTGGGCTGTGTTCTAGCTGTGCAGAGATGGGAAATTCCCAACTCAGCCTACAGTCCCATGTGCTGTCCATCTGCTGCTGGAACAGGTGTATGTTTTCTAGACAAGATCCAGTTGTATGTTGTCACTTCCCTCTCAACTCACATTTCTTCTCTCAGAAATGGGCGCTCAGAATCCTGCACTTTACAACAGAAGACTTTTCCAGCCACTTGCACATTGCATCCATGAGGTTTCATTCCCATTTTATAGATTTGGGAGATCTTGCTCATTGATTGCACTGCAAGCTTCAAGTCCTTCTGTAAATCCTGATCAAAACCCCACTCAGACAACCACAGTTTTTAAAAGTTTTAACCAAGCTCAGGAAACTTCTTTCAGCTCTGAATTTTTCATTTTTTCATTATGTTCACTACACCTATCTTCCACCTTCATTCCCTTCTTGAGGTTTACCAGCACAGAAATGAGCTAAGTTGGAATCAATATGACCAGAATTATACTGTTGGAAACAATGCCAGATTCAATCAAGAAAGGTTGCTCTAAGGATGAGATATAAAGCTCTGCTTCCCAGATATATATTCAATAGAATGACCTCTCTCCCTGACCTGTCTGTCCATGTCATGCTGACAGATCATATCTTCCACTGATACAGACCCATGGAAGCTGCAATTTGTCAGCAAGTCCCTGGGCTGTCCAGATCTGGAATGGATTTCTATGATATAGTTTCTCTTCTGCCTATAAGATAGGAACAGGCTAAATCCCTGGAATTATGTGGGCCTCAGTCACCTCATCAAGCTTTATCCCTTGTTTCTCATTCCATAGATGTCTAACCTCTTGACCAAATGATGAACCAAGAGAAAAATGTGCAATTTTTTCTCTAGACACCTCTTTATATTTACAGATTCTTCAGCAAACATATTAGTTAAATTACTACAGCTATATTCATTGGTGCTGGAAGCAGTGATGACAATTATTACAATGTTATATTTTTTAATAATTATGTTTTCAGCCTTGAAGCTGAAAAAACATCAGCTAATCATCCTGAAATTGTTTGTACCAGGTGTCCTCCTCATGCTGAACTAGCTCTTAAAATTTTGCTGAAGCAGTTAATCAGCTCCTGAGGGCAAGATTTAAGAAAAATATCATGCTTTGAAATGAACTATTGCCATTAATAACTTTAATGTTATTTCTGTAACTTGACAAGAAACTGGAGTCCAAAAGTAAACTTTTCTTGCTTTTTAAAGAAACCCAGCCAAATTTGGCCAAGTTGCTAACCTCCAGCCACAAAGATATTGGAAGCAAGTTTTCCTGCATTATTTAATTCTCCTGAGTATTCTCCATTTCTTACAGCTCTTAGCAGTCTTGTTTCATTACAGAGCATAGCATGTCTTCCCTGCAGTTATTCTTCCTTGTAGGATGGAGAAAGCATATTTTTAGTCCTAGAAAAGAAAAAAAAAAAACCAAAAAAAAAAAGGAAGAAAAAATGGAACAAAGGAGGAGCAAACTGGGGTAAAGACTAGAAATTCCTATAGAAAAATAATGGGATTTTTTTTTACTTGAGTATTATTGACCTAAAACCCTAATTATATTTACAACCTTGACATTATTTAACAAAAGGATATTTTGGTTCATGCAACTTTTTTCTTCCTTTTAGGTAATGAATGCATAAATCTTCATTAAAACTGCATCTTTGTGCAATCATTTGCTTAGAACTGCAGCATCTTTAACAAAATTTGAAAATTCCTCCTTCAGCTCAAACAAGGCATAGCAAGGAAAGAAAATGTCATTATAAAGCCCAAAATAAGCCAAAATAGTCTTCTATTCAGACAGTCAATTTCTCAATGGTGCCCAATAGACATATTGAATCATGCATTTTGCTTACACAGCAGCCCAGAGAAAAAACAAGAACCATATTGCTACCCATCCCTTTTTGCGAAAGGTTGGTAATTATAGCACTTGGAAAGTGGTAACCATCTTTCATTGTGTCAGTAAGTATTACTCAGGCTGGCATACAACCTCCCTGCTTACCCTCACAATATTCTTAATTAAATTAAGAGTGTACCTGGAGCGGAGAGACTTGATCCTTGCAAATGCTACAAAGTTTGTGACTCGATGCAAAAGGTGGTGGTGAGGAATTCTGAGCTCTGTGTTATGCAGGTACATGCTCTGTGCAGATTTACCTCCAGGCTGGAATGAACTGATTCTCTCTTTCATCCCAAATCCTGTTTCTCACCGTATCCAGCCTTACACATAGGTGAAATAAATGCAGTGAGGTGGTGTCATCATTTAATCATAAAGGGCATTTTCTTAATGGTATGTATGAGAGAGTGTGCTTGTATCTTAAATAGGACTTTATTTCCCTAATAAAGGTAAATGGGATTTTAGGTGCATGAAGCTAGAAATCAGAAAACAACCAAAACATCAAACCCAACAAGAACAAAACACTAAGATGATTCTTGTGGTAGACAGTAGCAACTTGGACTTTTTATAGCCTATTATGAAGCTTTTCACAAGGCCATCTCAAAGTACTGGTTTGCCTTTTCATAAGGATGTTTGCAAAGTGGGTTGAATAAATCATGATATGCAAATGTAAATAAAAACAAAGCCTGGGATTTCTGACCTAGAAATTGAATAGGCCCCATATATGCGATTCATACAATTCATTTATTCAGATTTATGTCCAAATATTGAAAAGAAAGGACAGTCTATTGGCTGGGAAGCTGGGTTAACATTTAGAAGCTCTATGTTTTGCTGTGGACTTCCTGCATGTTATTGGATCAGCTCTCAAAGTGTAAAAAATACCTTCAGTGGCAGGCTGTGGCGGTCCTTATGAAAAGCATTTAAGCTCTATTTGATGCACACATTAATCAGTATTCTGAGCACACTTCTATTTAGCAGGCTGCCAGGTCAAATGCCAAGGGGTAGCCAATATGGAAATTTCAGAAAAAATGATCCTTGCCTCAGAAGTCAGTGAGAAAAACTGTCTTGTTTCCCTTTAGGCTTGTACAGTTCCTCAAAATACAGGCACATTTCCCACATGCTCTACAAGAGCAGTAAGTACACAAGGCCACTTCGGGAAGATGAGTTGAAAAACAAATAGGTTTTGGATCTCCATACAGCTCAGGTATGAGCACAGTTATAGGATTATAGCCTGCAAGGACCAAAACACTCCAAGGCACGCTCAGAAATTAATGTGACTGAGAAATATTAGGGTATGAAAGCTTAAAGAGTCAAGCTGCCTCCAGGATTAGATTAATGCTCAACAAGGATTTTCTAAGGCCTTAATTCTGTGTAAGTCTTTCTAGTCATCCATTCCAGCCTATAGAATAAAAGTACCAGCACTGTCAAACCAAAGGATTACTGTGCTAAAGAGAGGAAATACATGGAAAAATTGATGCATTAGAATCAGGGACACAGCCTACCTGAGCAAATGAATCTTGTCAGTCTACTCAGTCAAAATACCTCATGAATTCAGCCTGATCCTCTCACCCTTGAATATTATCTGTTGGATGCTGTCAGATTATTTTCCTGGTCAGTGATTTGCAGGATCTAAGAAGTCAGACTATATGTGTCTTAATGTTTTCATGTTGATTAATGTTTAGTTCATTAAGCAATATTTATGGAATTTTCTTTTCTTTGTAGGTCTCAACAGAAGAAGGAATGAGCTTAGCCAGAGAATATTCCTGCTCATTCTTTGAGACTTCAGCTGCTCTGCGTTTCTATATTGATGATGTCTTTCACGGATTAGTGAGGGAAATTAGAAGGAAAGAATCCTCACTGTCCATGATAGAGAAGAAGATGAAGAGGAAGGATAGTCTGTGGCGGAAACTGAAGGGGTCCCTGAAGAAAAAAAAGGAAAGTACAACCTGATGGCAATTCTTCACAAGCCACTCATCAGGAGCTGACCACAGTAACCTGTAATAGTTCAAAAAAGGCAGCATTGACACAGCATCTTCCAGGCCAGGTCCTGGAGTTCCTTCCCTTCAGCTCTCAGGCAGAAGTTGCTCCTTGAGAGCCCAATTCATGGTTTCCCTGTGACTCTTCTGTTCTATAGTGTCATTTAGCATATCCTCTCATACCTTTTCTGCAACTCTGAGTGGAGAAAATACTGTGGTTTTTAACATGCTCCATGGCTGGTCTTCAAATGCTATGAGCAGCCAGCAGCCAAGGCACAACCAGCTTACACCAGCTCTAGGGCAATGGATACACTTATTGCCTCCTCCTCTGCATGCACAGGTCATTTCATCATCCCAGGAGTGAATGACAGTGATGTCAATGGACATTTTGACTGTTTAAGGACTTTGGGTTATGACCTTCAGCTTTGCATTCACATGTAGGTTTAGGGTTAGATAGAGTGTGCTCGGCTTCACGCCCGTGTCTGTGTGTGACCGTGTCTGTGAGCCAGGCCCACAGGGAGCCCGGGGACTCACCATTCTGAGCCCGTGGTGCCCCATCCCCATCCTGCCCTGTCCAGGCAGCAGGCAGGTTTTGCAAGCAGAGCCATGCACCAGCCCTGCACAGGCTGGTCTGTCTCCTCTGATCATGTCCTACAGACCTGCCCTGCATGGAAATCAAACAAGAGTTTGTGCTGGAAAGGAGCTTTTAAAGGTCACCTGGTCCAAACCCTGCAAGGAACGGGGACACCTTACTCTTGATCAGGTTTCTCAGAGTCCTGTTCAGCCTGACCTTGGATGTTTGTAGGGATGGGGCATTCACCACCAGTCAGGGCATCCTGTGCCAGTGCTTCACCACCAGCCACGCTCCCCTGTCCCACCAAGGAGCTCACAAGTGCTCTGTCTGTCCAGTGAGTCCCAGAGCCCTCCCCGGAGCAGTGCAGCTCTGTCCCAGCATGTAATAGCATCTGTGATGTAGCATCCAGCCCTTGACTTACAGGAGAATTGCATCAGCTCAATCACCATTGCTCACAGTCCTTGACTATCCAACTGAACCACTTGATTAAGCAGTTGGATAAGTCTTTTTAAATATTCCTTTTTAAAGCTGGCATGAAGTAGAGTATATGCTCTTGAACATTTTTCCTCCTGGAGCTCTTTTAATGTTGTTGCTATTTATAAATTTTACAGATAGAATATGCATAAGTTTTGTCAAAAATAAAGATTGTGATTTCCATGGAACTGTACTAGTAGCCGGTGTCATTTGTGTCTGTGAGTGATAATTGATATAACAAAAAATATGTATCTTTGTTATTAAATGTTCCTTTTCCACTTTTCTTCTCTGATTATTTTTCAGAGTTTCAACCAATTATATTTTGCATAGCATGGGTGGGAGTGGATTTATTTTCCTCTGTAAAAACTTGGAAAAGTTAAGGTATTGTGAATAACTTTAGTTCATTAAAATCTGGTATTTTGTTCTCCAGTCTCCCTTCCTTTCAAAGGAATCTGGAGATATTTCATGACTTGTCAAAAATCCTTCATCAAAAGTAATGCTTTGCTGTATGTTTTTAATCCTATGTGGCTATATTTCTATTTGAGAAGGATTATTTTGGAGGAATACAAATACATATACCCATTCAAGGCAAATTTTCTGTTTCCTGCCTCTGAAAGCTGAAGTCTGCATTTATACCTTTGCAATTACTATTATTATTTTATCTGTATTGCCACTGAAATTTTAGGTCAAGTATCCTAGAGACGAAAAGATGCACTTGTCCAAAGAATTTATGAGCTAAGTATTGGTGGAGGGACAAGAAGAGGCTGCACTGAACAGATGGCAGCTATGAGACAATAAATAACAGGGGGAAACATCTGTGTTTGTTCCAATCCTGCGCACTGCACAGAGGGGAACGAAGCAGTCATTCCCTGTGTAAGAGAGCATAGAAATTACCACCCTGAGAAACCTTGAGGGATGGTCTTTGTTTTTTTCAGGCAAATGACTTGAGTTTTGAGTCAACTGAAAATAATTTCATGTTGGTTATGTCATTTCACATCCCCCCAACCCTCCTGCTTAGGGACAAATAACATCAACATGGACTTGGCTCTGTATTTTTAGGGGTACCTTGGTACAAGGCAGTCTGTAAGAAAAAGAAAGAAAGCAGAAGCCAGCATAGATGCTGTCTATTATTAAGTCTTAAATGGATCAACTTGATTAAATATAACCATTTCACTGGCATTAAGGTCATCTGGCACAGAGCAACCTCTTTCTGTGTTGTTAAACTCTCTTAGCCTTCACAGCAGGGTTACCACACACAAGCTGCTCTTGGAAGTGATTCCTGGACTGTGCCAGGTTCTTCACTATATTGATCAATGGGTCAAAAGAGTGCTGCTCTTCTGTGGAGTGAAACCAATACAGGCATCATTCGAACATTTTGGCAGTACAGATTTGCTCAGGTGTCTCCTGGGATACGTTCAAATTAGTGGTACAGACACAGGTTGCATCATCATATTTTCAGATGTATCAAGCCCATGAGAATTCCAGGTTCTGTGCGTCTTCACAATCAGCCCCAAAATGCTCATTTTGAACATTTGGTACCAGGTTAGTCTCTTCAGGAAGAATGAGCTATCATACCCGCTGAGGATATTCTGCTACATCTTCTATTAGCAATTTGAGACATTGAATACAGAAAATTCTGTATTTATCTCACTCCACTTTGATCATGTAGTATTTGAGGATGTCATTCAGATCTTCCCTTTGGTTAATACGGAGAGACATTGGTGATTTTTCCCATATAGCATGGATGGTTAGCATATGGTGAATCCCCCCTGAACGGGCTGTCTCTTCCCTGTGACTATATTTCACTCCACACAAACCAGACCAGTCTCACAGCTAACATTGTGATGTCTAAATTCAGGTAGGATAAACTCCATCTGTAAAGATTTTTCTACTCAATATCAACAGCAGAGAATAGTTCTGCAAATGCTAGACATTGAGCCTTGTCTCTGAAACACTGCACCATCCTTTACTTCTAAATTGGGAAAGTAATTCTGATTTACCATGACTCAATTCTTCAATAATCTATAATGCTTAACCTCAGTTAATTGAGCAGTGCTGATGGAGGTTAGAGTCAGTGAGTATAACATAAGTCATAACTGCACAAAAGGCTGGGTGCAGCTCCTTTACCTAATTAATCTTTCTGATTCCATCACAGAAGATTGTATTTAGCTGTCAGACCTAGCTGACCAAGAGAATTAAAAAACAGCAGCTCTGTGTCTGAAGACTTTTTGTGTCTGACTATTCTCTCATCTAATCATGTATGGAAGATTTGAAGAAGGAAAGAGTTCATTTTATTTTGCTGTGGCGCCTACAGTCCCATGAAGGTGGCAGCTATAACTTATTCCACCATCAGACCATGTTGCAATTGGACCATAATTCAGGTTCCTACAGGAATATAATTAAAGCCAGCTAATAAATAAAATAAAGTAATAACAATTTGCAAAAGTATCCTATCCTTGTCTCTCACAAATACATAATATATGGCAGTTAATTACCCTTCTTCACAGCCGTGGCAGATCACATGTTGCCTCTAGCTGAGAAGTGATCTGGGGAAGGCTGTAAGCCAAGGTGGAATATTACAGAACTTAACTTTTCCTTTGCACATGGCTTTGGCACACCAGTCTTAGAACTTTTGTGCAGAATCCACCTCTGTTCCCTCAGACTGGCACCTCATAATTATGGTACTAATCTGATGTCTCTACAAATGATTGCAAATAGTTTCTTTACGCACCTGAAAAAGTCTGTTGTGAGACTGAGATGTAAGAATGCACAGCTAGAATGAAAAGAACTAATTATCTTTATTGTGTCCACTAAATATAATATATATATAATATATATAGGCAATATACATACACCATAATATATATAGTTTCTGAATGTCTCTTATTTGTATTTGAGCCCTCTCTCTATCACGACAGAAACAAAACCCCAAAAATACAGAACAACAACAAAAAAAGACATGCAGAAAGCAAAGGTGGGGCTCAGAGCTTCGGGTCTCACAGTGGAGATTTAGATTCCACAGTTGTGTCAAATTCTTCTCCCAAGTTGAACATTTCTCTTGGTGGCCCAGATGTGATATTTGTGACAAGCAAAATAGCTGCAAGTGGGTCTTCTTGTAGAAACAGCAAGCAAAGGTATCTATTGCAGCCACCTCAGAAGGTGACACTGAAATAATTATGAGTGTTAAACTGAAAACTGTAAATACATTATGATATAAATACATTATTATACATTAATACTCATGTACTTCATGTAAATCACAGAAGGTTGGTGGTTAGCTCATAGAGCTAGCTATATGCACTAGTGTTGGCTTGAATTTGTGCTAGCAATTGAAAGAGGGATGTCTAAAGTAGACAATTATGCTAATATAATTCAATTAAGTATACTTGCAGCAGTTAGCCATATTTAGACATTCCCTTTAGGGAATCTTACTTATGCAAGTGTGCATCACACACTGCTCATTGCTTATGACTCTGAAAAAAATCCCTGAAAATTAGCAGAGGAATGGCAAAATCACAGAATGTGGCTTTAATGCAATATGAAAATCACTGTTCTCATAACTTTTAATGGCAGCTGAATGGAATGGTGTTTTAGACCAGATCAACCTCCCTCCTAGCACTATTTCTAGCTTGATCTCTCCCTTCAAGCATGTGGAGTGAGGATGTCTGCCTGGCAAAATGATTTGTAATGGGGATGGCATTGTCTCACAGATGCTGTGAAAGTCACCCCAAGAGGCATTGCCCTGCACCTCTAGCCTGATTTATCACTCCCTGATGCTCTTGGTTCTAAACCTCCTCAATTTGAGCCCTCCAATTTTGTTACATCGCGCTGAATTATGGGGTTGTTTTGTGATGAGGACAAATGTCCACTCAAGAGCACCAAACTCATTTCATGATCTGAACTCTTTCCCCAAGAGGTAATAAAGACAAGAACATCCAAAACCATTGCATCACCTGCTGTATATCTTCTGTCAATAGATAATTAATGTGACAATTAGATTTTTCCCATTCCCACACTTTGTCATGCATCATTTTTTACAGCACTTTTGGACTTACAACTATTTCAAAAGCTGCGTGATCAAGCTAGAGAGCCATCATTTTTCATGGTGCTCTTGGCACAGAATTCCAGTAAAAGAATAATTTTAGGAGGATAAAGTAAAGCAGGTCTTATAATAATATTATATTGCCTTAGTTGTATAAAAAAGCCTGAAATAATTTTACTTTATAGATTAGGTATAATCAATGGAAGAGAAAGGCAGCCAATTTCACATCTGTGAAATTCACCAGAGAAAAATCTTATATATTTATGTACTTCCTGCATTCTGCAAACAAGATAGTTTGAAATTATTTTTCCTGGAAAGAGGAAATCCGGATAGAACTAGTAGATTAAAGAACTGTAAATCACAGTTGTGACTTCATTTAGGCCATTCAAAAAGTTTCTTATGCAGTTTCATCTATTTGTCTCTCTGCACTCCCAAAACACCAAGAGTAACCTATCTGTTGAATTCTACCCAGATAAAAACACTCTTTTTTATTTTACAAGGGCATGTAAGTCACAGGACAAGGGGAAATGGATTTAAATTGAAGAGAGTAGTCTTATAATAGATTTAGGTACAAGATTTTTTTTCCCCCACCAGGGTGGTGAAGTTCTGGCATAGGTTCCCAAGAGAGACTGTGGCTGCCCCAGCCCTGATAATGTCCAAGGACAGGTTAGATGGGATTTGGAGAAATCTGGAATAGTGAAAGGGTGGGCAGTTGGAATGAGATGAGCTTTAAGGATCCTTCCATCCCAAACCATTTTATAATCCTTAGATTTTATTTAATTCGCTCTCTTGCATCAGCTCAGCTATTTAAAAGGCAGCCTCAAATGCTTTTGACAAACCAAAGACACAGAGTCTTCTGTCTTCTTCATAAATTTCTCATTAATGTTCACACTGAGGAGAAAGAGTAAAGCTTTCCCTGATAAAGTTTTGCAATGTCACTCAACTTTCTGAATAAAAACTGAATTTGCCTCCACTGCTAGACACTGCTGACTAATCACAGATGCCTCTTTATGTAGGACATTGACTAAATAAGCTTGAACAAATAAAGCATTCAGCCAACATAAGTGGGCAGCTCCTCTGAAGACAGTGGAAAATCTTATGGTTGATTCACATCCGTCCCCAGAACAAAATTGCATATTACAGCATGATAATGAATATACTTCAATCACACAAGAAGATGAGGTTTCTGTCACTGAAAACTTACAGAATCCATAACCCAAAGCAAGAAAATTTAAGGAAGACAGAATAAACAAACTATTAGTAATGATGAGGATAGGCAGAAAGAGTAGAGGAGAATACAATATCAGTAAAATGTATGAAAATTGTAAAATCATAGAATGGTTTAGGATGGAAGGGACAATTAGAGGTCATCTAGCTCATCCTTCTCTGCTTTAAAATGGGACACCTTCAACTAGATTACAGTAATTTCACGACCATAAGGTGCACTGGACTATAAGGTGCACCCCCCGAGAGTCACAATTCTGTAGCTCAGATAAGGCACACCGGACTATAAGGTGCACCCCCCGAGAGTCACAATTTTGTAGCTCAGATAAGGCACACCGGACTATAAGGCGCACTATTTTTTTTGCAGTGAGGAGCCACACAGCACACAACAAAGTAGTGAATTACTGGCAGGTTCTCAATTTGCAAAGTTTTTCGCTGCTTTTCTGCCACTATTTCGCCGCAATTTTTTGATGCTTTTTTGCGGTGATTTTTCACCGTTTTTTGGCGGCTTTTCGCCGCGATTTTTCGACTCTCTTCGGTGGCTTTTCGACGCAATTTTTTGATGCTTTTTCGTGGCACTTTCTCACCGCTTCTTGGCGCTTCCCCATGGCCACGCCACTTCCCCCCATTTCTCCCTACACGGCAGCTGCACCGGTTCCCGGTTTCCCCCGCCCGGCGGCCACGGCTCCCATGGTTCCCTACTCCCCCCGCATGGCCACAGCTCCCACGGGTCCTGGCTCAGTTTGCAGATCGCACTTCCGGGTTCGCAATTTTCTGAACTTCGTAGATCAGATAAGGCGTACCACGCTATAAGGTGCACTTCCAGGTTTGAGGGAAAATTTTAGTCAAAAGGGTGCACCTTATAGTCATGAAATTACTGTACTTTTCTCAGAGCAGTGCCCAACCTGACCTTGAATTTTTCCAGGAATGTGGTATCTACCAGCTCAGTGAGCAAAACGTACCTCAAATGAACTTGGAAAACCTTACAGCATTCTCCACTCTAGATGACTCTTAACACCTTTTAGAAGGGGACCAAAAGTAGATAAAAGGACAAAAAGATATAAGGCAAGCTCCAAACATTTGGTTCAAGTGCATAAGAATTTGGTGGAGGATATTAAGATGAGTGATACTGCAAGAAACAGAAAATGATGACGATTTGCTTCATCTTTCATGTGGATGATGAAATTTTGTTGGATAAGAAAATGAAGGGGAGAGATCAGAGAAGTTACTACTGCTGTGAGTAAAAAAAAGATGGTTTAGGTACATTTTAATGTAAATCAGATAAAAAACCACAGCATAAAATGGAAGAGAATAAACAACACCAAAACTCAGTAAAGTGAATGGGAAGTTTGCATTTCCATTCTGCAGTACACCTCCAGTTTCTAATGAGACTCTGCTTGAAGCTGACTATGGAATAAGCAGGTCCCTCACTGAAGCTTCTTTAGGGACTTAAAAGAGCAAATCTCTCCATGTTTTTTTCTATCTCCCTGTACTGTGCATGCTTCAAGAACTGAAAGCAATGCTTTCCAACAAAAGAGCTGGGGAAAAAGTAGGATGCTCAGCTTTGTACTTTTGGAAGAATAGTAGCAAAACCCTCATTTGTATGTCTCATAACTAATATAAAAGATGGCATGATAGCTCCCTGCTGAAGGTTTTAAATGATACTTCAAATATATAGTTTCATCTGGGAGAGCAGCTACCAGTTTGTAACCAGTGCATGCAGATCTTTCGCTGCTGGCTTTTTCCCTCCCACTGTGCTCAGACCAGATGTTAGTGAAAAATGTAGGAACCTGTTTCTGCTCTCCTATTTAGTTAATAGGGTGCTCACTGAATACTCCTAAGCCTTTATCTAGCAAAACTGGATGAAATCCAAGTTATCAGAGAATACAGCAGGGATGTCTTTAAGGAGGCAGATGTTCAAAGGAGTACTTTGAAGAGTTTTTTGACCTGTGAGGAGTTGATTACCATGATGTGGATGAAAGATGAGAAGAAAAATAGATGAAACCACAAAGCCTAAGAGAATATGCTATACCTGCCAACAAAAAAACTTCAGAAAGACTTAAGTTATAGAAGCTGTAAAATGCTGCTGTGATAAAAGTTTACAGCCAGGATAGACCTTCAGGGACTGCAGAGAAATTTGAGAACACTCAGTACCATCTCTGTTCTTTTACCTGATAGAGCTTTTTCAATCCACTTGTCACTGAGTAATAAAAATCCTTAGAGGGAATCACAGTGGTTCAGATAGATGGGAGACGAAAAGCTATATTGTGCCACAAAAAGATCTTCACTTTTAATGGATGAGGAGATCTGACTAGTTTGAAGATTGCCACCATGAGTTAGATTTTGTAAATTAAGAGCAAGTTTGAAGACCACTGTTAGAAGCTCTCAGTTCATCTTGGACATAAACCAGTGCCAATTATTTCACTGATATACAAGTGATTGTGCTGTTTGTCAGCCTGTTAGTGAAGCAGCCTGTCCTCCTTGGCCAACATCTTCCACACTGCACAGAACCTGCAGTCCCATGTATTTGTCTGTTGCCAAATGGTTCACCAGCAGTGAGCAAGTGCTGAACCTCAGGCTCTGCCTTACAAACCACCTGTGGGTCTCACCCAGTCATACCTGGAGGAGGAATTTCATCCATCACAACCCTCTGGGCTGCATCAGGTCCTTTCCCTGGGGTGGGTGTGAACAGGAGCAGGAGATCCATCACCAGGGGAAGCCATCTGAAGGTAGACGCCCTTTCCAATCATCCTTGAGCTGCGCTGATCAAACAGGGAGCAACAGCTCTTCTTGACTTTTTTTTTTCCCTTCAGAAAGTGTTAGAAGGGCAAAGTTAAATAAAATGTACCATTTTTTTACCATTTTAGAACTGTATGTGCTCTTTTTATCATGTAGAGCAGGGCAGGCAATATGTGATTGCTTTCTCACTGGAAAATACATACCGTATACACCCCAAATATTCTCAGAGACACACACATATGTGTTCCCATCCCAGAATTTAATCTGTGGCCATCTATCATGCAGCCTGCATCTGAAGTAAAACAGTAAAACTAGGGTGACTTTTTTTTTTTTTTTAATATCTTTGAACTACCAGAGGGGGGGAAAAAATCATATGCTTCATAATTTTACTAATAACACCCACACTATCTATTTTATATGTGTCCCATTGAGTATCTCTCAGTCATTATTTTCTAAATATAGAAAACCATAATACTCTTCTTTCATTGCAAAGAAATAAAAAAAAAAAAAATGCTTCAATTAAATGCATAACTTTAACGTGGC
>PYHW01009372.1:3572062-3612948 GCA_013186435.1 Turdus rufiventris | reverse complement strand
ATAAAAAAAAAAAAAATGCTTCAATTAAATGCATAACTTTAACGTGGCCATATTTGCCTAAAATTAGTGCTAAATTTGTTCAAGTGCATCAAATTTGGGTTGCAATAATTCATTGTGAAGGCAAGCAAGCTACTGGCACTTGGCGGAGTACTTGCATGTGACTTTTCCTAGGTATTTTTAATCTCTGTAAAAAAAGTATGCCAGTGAGAGAGTGGAGTCTGCTGGGATGACTTTAGCTATGTACATTAATCAGCACTAGCAGAAAAAAAGTAAATAGAGGTTCAATATTTGGCTAACTTCCAGCTATTGAGACACATTAGATGGTAGGCAAGGCTTGGAAGGGAACTGGTAAATGCCTTTACATTTAGGTCACCTATATTTAGACAAGATAAAGCACTATGTCTTGTCCTACTAAGAACAGTCCCACATTAATAGATCATTTCTCTATCCAGCTTTCACATTTCTGCAGAGGACTGCTGTGCTGCTGCCTGCAAAACAATACCTGGATTTCAAATAAATTTGAGTGTGATTTAGCCAAAAATAAATTGCATTTATCTTTAGGAAATGATAAGATGAAAAGGGTAGGGTCTACTCCACTTTGTCAAACTCATGGTATATTTTGCAGGATAATTTTTGGTTCAGTTTCTGGGTTTAAGCACTTGCAATGACTTAGGTAATATGAATATCATTTACCATGGATCTTCCTCTTAAGAGATGGGACTTTCTGTAGATTCTTTTTTTGGTATATTTCCCAATCCCTTACCTTAATTAAAGGTTTACAATGCAACAGAATGCATGCTTCATACTGCATCCAGCTAAATGACCCTTTACTTGTGAAGCCAAAATAAAATTCCCAGAAAGCAGATTAAAAGACATTCAGGTATTTTGTCTATCCTCCTTCAAACACTGTTCAGTAGAAACCACCTGAGTCAGAATTTATATCTGAGAAATTCGCCATTCTCAATTGAGACTCATAAAATAATTCTGGAACTTGTTTTTGAACCTGTAAGCTTTGGCCTTCAAGCAAAAAGCTAAACCATTTGTACCCAGTTAAGTTGCATGAGATCCTCCTGGGAAACCTTGAGAAACACAAATGATTTTCCTCTTTGAATCCAATTGCAGAATAGACACAAGTGGCATATAAGTTCACACACTTCTCTGCAGAAAACAATCTCTGGACCACTAGAGCTTGATTTCCTTAGCTAAGTGTGGTCTTTTCTTGCTTCTTGAGAGACACAAGGCATTTGTCTTTCCATAGAAGCCAGAAGCCCTGCACAACATCCTATCCCAATAGGCTCTTGGATAGGTAGGTATGTGTGAGAACACAGGAGACAAACAAAACCCCAGCATATGAAGGAGTTTCATTGTGTTCTGCTTGCATGGGATAATTCCTGACCCATGCCAATGTCCAAATGGTGCCAAACTGAGAAGGTGCAACCCTCAAAACTATGAGAGGAGTTAGATCACAGAATGCTGGAATTTGGGTTGGAAGGGGCATTAACAATCCCCTCATTCTAAGCCCCCTGCCATGGGCAGGGACATCTTCCATTAGAAGAGGCTCCCAGCCATGCTTCCAGGGATGGGGCAGTCACAGCTTCTCTGGGCAGCTGTGCCAGTGCAGCACCATCCTCACATCACCATCCTCACATCACATCCACCCACTCTGTGCCATGGGCCATATACTCTAACACCCTAAAATAATCACTATCAAAAAACCACAAATGGTTGTTTCTCCCACTGCAAAGGGAACAAGTTATCTCATGTTCCTCCTAGCAGCTCCTTGAATAAACTTTGGGTGTTTGTGTGACATGTGTGCAGGACCACAAAATCATTACTGATGTATTTCCATGAAAAAGATTTGTATATGTATGTGTCTTTCATTGCCTTATAAATACAAAATGAGCTTGAGACAATTGTGGCAGCTGCTCTGAGATGTGATAGAAGTTCAACTTCTATGGACCACCAGGAAGAAATATGAGTAGTCTTTAAGTTTCCAGTTTGAAAATGAATACTACAGTCTAGAGGAAGCACTGCATTGAGTAAGCTCATTAGAAAAAAAAAAAAAAAGACCATCTGCAATGGAGAAAAATGTTTAAAGCAGCTACTCATTTACTTGAGTGAACCTTGAGGTCCTGTTCCACACTGGCTGTGGATCACTCGGCATGCTTTTCTCCAGTAATGTTTATTTTACCTTAGTTTTAATTACCTCATCTGAGAATTTAAATTAAAAACTCAGCATTATTTGTGTGGGTTGTATAATTCAAGTTTAGGGATATTTAAAAAATCCTTTCCAAACTGTTTTCTGGGGCTTCGTCAAAGTCAGTTATAAAATTATCATGAAATTCATTGCAGTGATGACTTTTTATAGAATCATGGAATTACAGAATTGTTGGGTTGGAAGGATCCTTTAAGATCATTCAGTTCCAACCCCATTCCATGAGCAGGGACATCTTCCACAAGACCATGTTGTTAGTGGAAGGTCAAGACAAGAGTTGAATAAGGTCCAAAAAAATGAAAATGCTCTCTGCTATTTACCCCCAAAGTACCTTAAAATCCCCCAAAAGTGTAAACGTACAGCAGTGTCATAAAATACCAAGAAGATTATTTTTTTTTCTACAAAATAAGAATGAAGCTAGAATATTCAGGTTTAATGGGTTCTTGATTTTGGAACCACTTCAATACGAAACCCTTTGGAAAAATGAGGGATAACAGTAAAATTGATTTTAGGTTTTCTATGACAATACCTTGTTCAGTGAGAATTTTCCTTTGTTTTAATATAAAATGCACTAACTCTGCATTCTGACGTGATTTTAAGAACATAATTTGTGCACATCAGATATAAAAATTATAAACAGAAAGTAATATATGCATGAAATCGATATATTAACTAGAATTTTTTTTTTAGTTTTTGACTGAAAATATTAAAGGGATTTTTGTTGGTTTGGTTTGGTTTGGTTTGGTTTGTTTGTTTTTTTTTTTTGTAATTACAAGGAGTACTTTGCATACTTTTCTTGTATCCAATTCAGGTTTTATCTAGAAAACATGGAAGAATTTTAGTTTTAACGTTCCATTGAAAGTAGTGGTGGCCTAGAACACTCCCAGGGATGGGGTGGCCAAAGCTCCTCTGGATAACCTGTACCAGGACCTCAGCAATGCTCACAGGGAAGAATTTCTTCCTCATATCTAATGTAAACCTGTTCTCACTCAGCTTGAGGCTATTCCAGTTTTACTCCAAATCTACCAAATCTGGTGTCTAAAGTGGCTTTCTAAACTTTAATCAAAGCATAAAAAGTACTGGGAGATGAGCAGTGGAATTTAAAGGCCAGGCCTGAAAAAATAATTGAGCTAGTCAGCAGAAAACAGTGTTCAAGGAGAGTGTGTGAGAATCTGCTCATTCCATAATTCAGGGGTTTGTTTAAAACTCTGAATTAAACACCTGTATTAGGCTTGTGCCTTCTGCTGTATTTAACCACCTGAAAGTGTTTATTATTTCTTGAAATGGACTGGGAGGAGCAGACTGGCATAGCAAATGAAGATCACTCTTGGTCCAGGGGCTGTAAGGCAGAGAATTTGTGCCCAGATTCGTACATCTGAGATGGCTCCAGACCCTGCCGTACTCAGAGTCTGGGCATACACCAAACTAAGACAACTCTGAAAGTAAACATAATACGTAACAAAGGATCTGGGCAAGCATTTTCATGTGTGAATTTATATTTCTAAATTCCATGGCAGAAGTAGAATATTTGCTACCCTCCAGTTCACATGCCTTGACTTGGAGCATTGTAGTTCCATTCTGCAGCTTTGATCAAAGTTTCAAAGTGTATTACCTGACTGGGCATTCTCCTAAAGAGAAAACCATAAACAGGCGATCTGAAAATGCAGATTAGAAGCATTTTTAAAGGATGCTGCTGCCTGTTATACAAACGTGTTTCATTTTTATCAGGACTCTACTGTAATTAAGGGACTGACCAGTACTAGCAGTTACATAAAACCACTATCTCACTGGAGCAGTAGAAATAATGTTGCCAAGGTGATTCTGTTTTTTGTGATATTCTAAACATATGGTGAGACAAAAACACTATAATACAAAGGCTTAAATCTTGCTGGGCACAAAAGCTTCATTTCAACTCTCAGCTGAGAAACTAGGACTTTCATTAGTATGATAATTCCAGGTAAGAGGTCCAAAAATAGTTGATTTTCCTGCAGACTTAAAAATTAAAATTCTTGAACAACCTGGAATAACTTAGTAGAGCAGCAGGTTTTTATGAAGATAGTGTTCATTAACATATTTGCATTACTGTATTTTTCAGTTAAAAAAAGATAAAAATTCGAAGTTATGTTGGATTCATATCAAATCATCCAGGCAAGCTTCCAGAGAGTGGGCTGTTTCCCAAATGGCAGTAATTTCATTAGTATACTTCCTGCAGCTCATCCAACATGCTAAACCAAGCACTTGGTAGTAGATGATGTTGTCTAAATATTTTGTACTCCTATAACAAGGGTTTGATAAGTGATTTAACTCTGTTTTTACCAAACTAAATAGGCGATTTCCTCTTGACATCAGTATGAAAGGAAGGCAGGTGCTTTTTGCAACTGCAGTTTATAAAGTTTCCTTTGACTGGGTGTATTTTGAGGTTGTTTATTATTCATCACCTCTTTTTGAAGGGCAGGAGAACAGCCAAAAGTGGACACTGGATAGGTGTGACACAGTTTTTAAAGGGCAAAAAATTGCTTAAAAGAATCCTAGATTTTATTTCTGATCCAAAAGGACTATGTTAAGGAAATTAGGCACAGGGAAGAATTAAGTGAGGAAGATTCACCAGGATGTTGGCAAACTTTTGCATCCTGTTTCAATGTGGGAAGCTTTGTGTCTGAAAAGGTCAGAAACCTGTGCAAAGAACTCTTTGTAAAAGTCCATCCATTTCTTGTCTATTTCAGCCTAAAATCTTTACCAAAAGTTCAACCTTTTTACTAAATTTGCCAGTTCTGTCTTCAAGTCTTTCTTGTTAATTTTCCTCTTTGAACTAAAACAAGTGAACCCTGAAAAAGAACATCAGTGCTTCATTGTTATCAATGGCATTATTATCATTATTTCCATAAATTTTTCATGAGTTTATTTATTTTCCTGCTCCAGCTCTACCTGATGACTAAGGAATTGTTTCATTATGAGATTTTGCATGATGGGGTTCAGTTGTGCACCCAAATGTGTCTGTCTGTGCACTTCTGTTATGGTGAGTGCTTAAATGTGAGAACATCAAAATGAGTCTGGGGAGGAAAAGAGATGAGTCTCAGCACACTTTTTGTCATTGTAAACAATCTTTCACAAGTGATCTATGTGTTTTATATGCCTTAGCTGTTGAATATCCACTGGTAAATCTGCCGTCATGAATTTTCAGATGTGGGAGCAGAAAGGCAAAATAATAATGATCTTAAGCCATAGATTCTCCACCATGCGAAGTGCAATAAATCTTTTCTAAATAGTTTTATTATTTTCCTCTGTGAAGCACTTCTGCACATTTTTTAATAAATTATTACAGAAAATTGGCGTCCATCTCGAAATTCTGAGTGTCAGTACAATTTATAGAGCAAAACTTCATAGTAATTAACAACAAATCGAAAAATGCAGAGAAAATTCAGCTTTCTCATCACCTTAGCCAAGCATGTTATAAGCCAAAACCACTCTAATATGTATTTTATTATCTTCAGTGCTGATACAAATAATTACATGGAGTCAGATCTCTTAGGACTTCCAAATTTCAGCCTCATTTTGTTGAGTCCAAAATGTTCAATAACCTTGATTAAATGCCAGCAAGGGATCTGAGTCTGAGACATCACATAATAAAGCTGAATCAAATATTAGTTCTGCACAATCCTGCTCACTTTGCACTACCTTTGGGAATGTTTTAAAGTATTGCTGCTCAGTGATTCAGTGATTTCTACAGCACTACTAAGACCACTCCATTAACATATTTCCAAAACTGGATCCCAAGGATTGTGGAGAATGTGCAAAAGCTACTGATTTACATTTTATTTTCAGGAGGGCAGTTCTGTTCCATTCACACAGATTTTATGTTCTGAGAATGTCTGGTTACAATTCATTATAGTTATTTTTTTTCCCATCAGCAAACTCAGGCTTCAAAGGAGGGGAAGGAAATGCAATCTCCTTGCCCCTGAAGGATTGTCATGGTAGTGGCAGGAATGTCAAATTGTTCTTGTTTTCCTAACACCAATTTGGGACTTTTATTGCCCCCTACCATCCTCTTTCACTCCTTTCCATTACAGCTAACAAAACCCATCATAAGCAAGCAAAATGTCATCAAGATAAGTAAACGTTAGATTAAGTTAAAAATATTTTAATATGCATTGCCTGTGTCTACAATAGAAATTGAGATGCGATAGGAAATATTCATGGGCACTGAAATGTGATTTTCTATGCTGCTGATCTGACAAAATATTTACCAGCTTGCTTTATTCCAAACCCCTTACATAAATGACTCTTGGACATCACTTGGCAATTAGAACACTTGAAGGATCTTTCCCTGTAAACTATTAACAAATTGCCTCCCTGCTTTAAAATTTCTTGGGATAGGGATGGAGTATTTGGTTTCTGTTGACCTCCATGTCCTAGAATATTCTCATGCATACTCAATATATGATATCGGATTGACTTGAAATTCTGTTATTCTGGATCTGTCTTAACTTCAGCTCTTCTCAACCACTTACAAAGCAAAACAAAATGTCTGTCTCTGAAGAAGGATCAGAAGAAAGGAGATTTGCTGCCTTGTTGATTTACTTTCTGCCATTGTTTGATGTTGGTAATTAATCTCTTAATTTCTTCCAGGGCAAAAATGAATGAAATAATTAAAAATTTCATTGCATATAGACAAACTTTTTGAACTATTCCCTTGTGTGCTGTGTCTGGTGTAAATGAAAAGCAGAGCTTACAGTGCAGCTAAACCTTAGCTAGAATATTGGCAAGCTTTCTCTCTTCTCCCTGCCAACTTAATTTGATGAACCTTGTTAAAATTTCTCTAAGATACCCACTCTTTTGTCAAATATGGCTGCAATTTTGTAAATTGATTTATAAGTTATCAAAGCAGCAGGTAAATCAAAAAAGGCATAGCCATGTGCAGTCTTGCAGAGCTGGACCACACAATAATTGTTTTAATTAGAAAATCCAGCAAATGACAAATCCTCTTGCAGTTTTTATTATCCAACTTATTCAGAGTTTTTTATTCTAAGATGATAACACCAAAGATTTCATTAGCTGCTTTAAAATATATATATATATTACTGCTGAATTAAAATGTTGTCTTTTAGCTTATGGTTCATACAGCAAAAATTTAAAATTGAAACAAATAAAAAGAAGAAAAAAAAGTGAAAAAAAATTTCCTCTGTCTCTTATTTTTCTTTGGAGGTCCACAAATGAAGTTCACAAACATTTTCTACTTCTGGATAGAATCTCTCAAGCTTAGTGATATAGAATATAATATGTATAAAACAGTTACAATAGTTTGTCACACTGTTCACATTCGATCAAAACTCTTTATAAAGATTTGTCTTGCTCTGGGACTGTAGTGTTAACATGAATCATTTTGGCTTTTTGGAATTAATCTGTTTCTCTGGTGCCCTCCTAACTGATTAAATTGTAGGCAAAAATGCCAAAATCAGATGACGGCTAACATTTCAATTTGAACCTAACATTTCAGAATTTTTGTGAGATCAGATGCAAAGAGCAGCAGAAATAAATTCACAAGAGTAATCTCCATCATCACCCAGATTTATATATAGTAAGACTCTGGAAACTCAAGGATTTTTATAAAGTATTTTATAAACATTAATTAATCACATCTCACTGGAACAACTCTGTAGAGTATGAATTATTAACCTTAGGTTTACACATGGGTGAACAGGCACTTCACTTTAATTTCTCTTCTCCGTGGCAAATTATACTTGTGTTCCAGTATTCTGAATTGTCTGTAAGGCTTCAAACCATTAGAAGAGTGTTCGCTCTCTATTTGGTTTTTTTGGTGCTTGGTTCTTTTGATAAGACAGACAATGTTCTGTAAAATACTTGTTGATTTTGTTTTGGTTTGGTTTTTTTTTGGTTTTGGTTTTTTTTTTGTTTTGTTTTGTTTTGTTTTGTTTTTTGTTTTTGTTTGGGTGTTGTTGTTGTTGTTGTTGTTGTTGTTGTTGTTTTTTCTTTAAGCTAGGGATGAAGTAAAAACATATGGAAGAAAATGAAAGAAAATTATAAAATTCAAGAAAAATGTTAACACTTCCTCAGCTCTACTGGGGAAAAAAAAGTAAAGAAGTTTGGTATTGTTATCAGACAGATTTCTCTGGTTTTTTAATTCTTGAGAAAGCTGAAGACTTTTAGCTTTAAAGACTGAGAAACAGTGGTGAAGACATTCTAGTTTCTGACCTACTTCCATCTATGTAAGTAACCCAGAAAAAGTAAATTTAATTCTCATTATTTCAATTTTCTGAACAGTTTTGAGGGGAAATTTACTTATTTAGTTCATTAAAAAAGTAAATCTACTGAAAGGAATCTATCCTTTGTTGATTGGTCTGCTGGTGTATATTAATAATAACTACTCCATCTTCAGTCCTATGTGATATCACTCACAGTAAGCCTGGGACAAAATCTTTGAGGTCATTGTGCTGCAGTAATACAGAAAGTGTTCAAAACAGCGAAAATTTGGAGGCTGAATGCCAACAGAAATTTCAGTGTAAGTTTCTGACTGAAGTTGCCTGAATGAAAGCCAGAAAGGTCTGGAGGAAGCTGTATTTGTGCTGAGTCAGGATCTTGGTCAGGGGACTGCACAAGGTGTCTTCAAACATCTCCTGACTCACAGGCACCACTTTTAACCCCAGAAGCAAATGTGTTCTCATTCTTTGGATGCTCAGTGAGTCCAGTGGTTTGCAGCTGCAGGACATTTGCTTCCTGTGTCCTCTGTTTGTGCTCAGCCAACCCCAGACATCCATGATGCACAGATTATTCATTCTGCAAGTCTGACATTTCTCAGATGTGTCAGGCTAATTGTGAGTGTGTAGAGAAGTTTTCCACACATGCATCCCAGATTTTTCCATATCTGGAAACCATATTGAAAAAAATTTTCCTAGTGGAGAAAAAAATCCAACCAAACAATAGAATCTCCATTCATGTCCAGTTAGTTTTTTCAGGTAGAGAGAAAAAAAAAAAAAAAACAAAAACAATAAAGCCAAACATAAAAACATGCTGTTGGAAAAAATCCTCATCTTTGATGACTTTGTGCAAATTCAAAAGGCTTTTGGAGCTCATTGGTCAATTTTGCTGTTTAGGGGAGCATGTTCCTGTGTGCCTTTATCCTCTATCATAGATTTAGCACAGACAGGATGAACAACTGCCTTATTTTCCATTTTTTACTGTAATATATTACAGAAAAGGACAGTCCTAAATAGAAGTGCATTGAATGTCAATCTGTCCTTTATCCCAGATGTGGATGAGAGATGTCCTGGGACTAATCATTAATATGTCCTGGACAAATGAACAAAAGGTACCAAACTGTGTGTGAAACCCAAATAGATCTGCTCATATCATCCCGTAATACCAGCTGTTGGCGGGTATTAATCATTGAAATGATCCACAAAATCTGGGCCAAGGCACCTTGGGGGACTTGTGACAATAATTGATATTTTTGGCTGACCTCCATCTGTTCCTGTAAACTTGAAATTTGAAAGACTTTCCTTCACCCTTGTTTGATAGTAGTTGATTCATCCACACGTGATGGCGAACTTTTCCACTGATGGATCAAAAACCTTCTGACATAATGGTACACTTGCAATTTCTGCTAGGTAGATTCTATCCAAAGTCCTAACGTGTCTCTCCTTTGTAATTTTCTGCCACTGGGTGAGATTCGAACAATTTTCAAACCCCAATGGGATGGCCACAACGAAGAGCGCTGCCTGCTCGATTATGCATTTTTTTGGCACACACACTGTGCCAGCATTAAACAATTCTACAAAATATGCACTAAAGACTTGACAATTATTGAATCTCAGCGTGTGGCTGTCTGTGGTTTTGATGGTTTCCAAACAATGGCATGTGAGCCAGATTGCATGAATAGCCCAGTGCTGTTGAACAGCAGTAATGAGGATGTCAGTTGAGACCATTAAATAAGCTTCCCTTAGTCATTTAAAGGATTTATGTAAGTATCTGGTCGTTTGTCAGCTTCATATTACATGAAACGAGTGCCCCATGTTTTTGTATCAATGGGTTATACCTGCATGTTCAAACAGGAGGAGAGGCAGAAAACATCACTGAGTTAGCCATGCTCTCCTTAAAGTCCTTGATGCAAACTGTACAACAAAAAACTATAGATTAATTTATGGATAAGGCAGTATCTGTAACTAATACTACTTGTTTCCTATCTACAATTATCTAAATTTCATGTACTCTGTGCTCCACTACTGCTGCTGCTGCAGTAACTATAAAACAATAAAACTCCCCATGTAGCATCTAATCACATATACCACAAACCATGCTGATGCATATTTATGCATTCAGTAAGTGCTGAGTCCAAAACACAAACAAAAATATGCAGCACTTTGCCTTTGCAAAGGATGTTTGTTTAGAACTTTTTATTTATTCAGCCAAATGGGATGTTGCTGAGTGCAAAATACTTCATATAGTCATGAGCAAAAGACATGTTCATTAAAGGCTTCACACCGTCTCACACCTGCAGCTGCTAAAACTGAGCCAGAGCCCTGAAAACAGAAAAATCCAGGATCAGAACAGCAATAGGACATTAATTTATTGTCTTTAACTACTTGATTCCTTGAGCACACTTTAGCACTCAACACTTTTTGGTTAGCCACCAGGAAAACAAAAATCCCCAAAACATTATTTATTCTTTTGATCATAAAGGTAGTTTTAAAGCAGGTTGCTAATAATAGAAGCCCATAATGGTTTGGGTTGGAATGGACCCCAAATATCATCAGGTTCTGCCAAGGGCAGGGACACCTTCCACCGTCCCAGGCTGCTCCAAGCCCTGTCCAGCCTGACCTGGGACACTACCAGGGATCCAGGGGCAGCCACAGCTGCTCTGAGCAACCTGTGCCAGGACCCCTCCACCTTTACAGACAAGAATTTCTTGTGTAAATATAATCTTAATTTCCCCTCACTCTTGTGAGCCCATGTTTGAACCCATTCCTCTTTGTCCTGTCACTACAGTGCCTCATGAATTGCCCCTCTCCAGCTTTCTGTAAGCCCCCTTCAGATACTGAAATATTTTCACGGTGTTTCCCTGGAGCCTCCCCTTTTTCAGGCTCAAAATCCCAAATTTCTCGGCCTGTCTTTCACATGAAGGGTAGACTCTCATCTTTGTGGCCTCCTCTGGACTTGCCCCAACAGTTCCATGTCCTCACATTGGGAGCCCCAGAGCTGGAGACTGGACTGCATTGGGGTCTCACTAGAGAAAATGGGGAACATCCCTTCCCTTAACCTGCTGGCCAGGCACCTCAGGATACAGCTCAGGATTCATTTGGCTTTCTGGGCAGTGCACACCGCTGAGTCATAGTGGGTTTTTCACACACAATCACAAGTCCTGCTCCGACCACTTCTCCACCCAGCCTGTGGGTGTGCCTGGGATTGCTCCAACCCAGGTTTAGGATCTGTCACTTTGCTTTGTTGAACTTCAGGAGTTCCACACAGTCCCACCTCTCCATCCTGTCCAAATCCCTCTAGATGGCATCTCTTCCCTCCAGTCTGTGATCTTCCCACACAGTTCTGTGTCCTCTGTACAGTTTTCCCAATCAGTTTTTATCTTTCTCTCACACCAGAAAGAATGTGAGGAAGAGGTTCATATTCCCCACGAGGAGAGTTTGGGGAGGGGCTCAGATTTCAGGATGCCCCTTCTGAGTTTTTGTTTCAGCTCCAGATAGATTGAGCTCTGCTCCATGAGTTCAGACTCTTGGATGGATGATGACCCATCTCCTAAAACTTTTATTTCTTACATTAATGCTTGGAATTTAACCACAGTCAGGTAAAAGATATGTAGCAAACACTACAGCAAAAACCCAGGAGATAAAGGAAGGGAAGAGTGTACAAAAAAAGCCCTTCTGGCACATAAAATATATTTTTATTTTATTTTTTCTCTCTCTAGGGGAAGAAATAGGAAAATTAAGTTTTCTAATAAAGAAAAGCTGTATTTCAAGATGTATTTATAGATCATCCAGAACAGATGATGTCTGAAGAAAGTTCATTATTTTCTTCTCATTTTATGAAAAATACTAAATCCACACTTCCTAACATGATGTAGTTATTATCACCAACTTCTGATGCAAAACTAAAGCACAGAGGGATTATATTTCTAGCACAATGTCACAGTGAAGACTTCTTTCTTTGCAAATGTTCTCTCAGAAAAAGATTGCAAAGACCTTCACAGTGGCCAGAATACATCAGACAACCTTCTGATGGCTTTGTCCTTGTTTGTCTCTCTTTCTTGATATAAAAAATGGGGTCAGTCTGGCATGTGGATCTTAAAATGCCTCCAGTATATTTCCCCACCTGCAGGTATTATGGGGTCAGAAGACTGAGGCTATATTTATCACTATTTCTGGAAACTTGCATTATTCACTTTAAATATTTCAGGAATGATCTCACTGGAATGTGAATATCATAGTGAAGTGACTTTCTCCTTAAATATTAATGAAAAAGAAAGCTGAAGGTAACAATGTTGCATAGAAATCACAAGCTAAGTAAAAGGGACTCTTTATTAATATGCACCTGTGCTCCTGTGGTTGGTATAGAAATAATCCCTTGTTTAGAAAACATTAAAATAACACCCATAGAAGCAACCAGCAGCCTGGTTACAAAATTATTGATTTGCTGACCACATCAGTTGTCTTAGATCATCCTTAAAACAGAGATTTCAGTTTTTACAGCTAATATTGCATTTAATATTGTGATAACACAGTATTATTTTTTGCTTTGTTTTCGCTGTTCACTATGGTCTAAATGCAGTTAGAATCAGTCCCTTTAAGTGAAGGGGACTTTTTTTATTTCTCAGTTAAATATGTGGAATTTAATGAGTTGGATATAAATAAAGCAAGTATTAAAAATATATTTGAGGGGGAAAAAATGTGTTGATAGACTTCAAATGCTTTCTGTTCTGCAACAGAACCATTTGGAAGAGTTGTGAGGAAACCAATTCCCATCTAATATTTTTTATCCTCCTCCAGTCTGTCTCAGGACTGTTGTAAGAGCTGTCAAATTTGTTATGAGGAATGAGGGTTAGAGACCTGAATCTATCCATAACAGCTAATAGCCCAACCATCACCTGCCATGTCAGAGAGATATTTTACATTTCTTTTCTCCTTTTTACAGATCAAAGCCTTGAACCTTCTGATGTGTGGTATCAATTCTAAATATGAACTACAACAGAAAGAGATTTCTTACTATCCTACATGAAATATCCCCAGTTTGTCCAAACAGTTAAATACCAATTAAAGATGGAAACTAAGCCTACATGATGTCTGCATGAGATAAGGTTTAAGAATTATTCCAAGGCAAACTTCTGAATTTTGTAGCTCAATTCCATTGAGGACATAAAATTTCAAACTATAAAATATAATTCTTGAAGGTGCCTGATGGTTTACAGCCTGTAGTTGCGACCTTTTCATGTATGTGTGTGTGTTTGTGTCATTGTCTGTAGGAATAGACCTCCCAAAAATGTGTTTGCATGACTTAGACATGCATGCTTTGCCCATTTTTGACTAAGTTAAAATTATCCATGTCCTGTTGATTCAAATGCCCCAAGGCATTTGAAGCACCGTCCTGGAGATTCAGCATCTCTTATGCTCAGATTCTGAGAACATCTGCCTCAACTTTCTGAGAGTCAGCATAGAAAAGGAAAATATAACACAAGGTATCAGGTGGCGGGAATGGGGAGGACAGCCCTTGGAGAATCAGTATTTTCACAAGAAAACCAAGTAATTTCTGCACGATTAATTTTTGCATGAGCCTTTTCATAGGTGGAGGTCTGAGAACGTATTGTCTACTGAGAGGTTTTTACGAGGTCACATTTCCATCTGGAGCCATAAAAAGACGCTCCTAATCTAACACAGGGGCTCACAAAATGGAACAAATGGTACTTTAGTGCCTTGTTTAATTGAGACTCAACCTGTCCCCTTCATTCTATGTTTGTTTTCTTTAGCCTAAAAGCACCTGCAGTGGAAAAGGTGGCATATCTCAGCACAGAGGGGCTGCTAATCTTAACCTCCTTCTGTGCAAAAAATGGCTTAGATTGACTTAATTATTTAATATGCCTTCATTGACACAGGCTAGTAAAAAAAGATCAGCATGTTAATGCTCCTTTCCAGCACTTTCTTCCCAAAAGCCTTTAAGAAACTCATGAATATTTAATGCCTCTCAGTCAGTGCTGAGGAGATGGCACCATTAAGGATGAAACCAAATGCCAGTCGCTGTGTGTGCATCCCAGAGCTGCTTGAAACCTTGCAGTGAAACCTCCTCAAATGGCTCTACCCTCCCAGCTCAGCCTTTATGACCAAGTACTAAAGGATAAGGTTTTCCTTGTTTTCTCTTTTCCTCTTTTCCCCGCTTTCTGTTTTTCCCCACCGGAGGAGGAAATGAATCATTCAGTGAAATAATAAACCCCTGGTCATGTGTATTATTTTTGAGCCTGACATCTGTTCAAAACCATGTAAATGGGACTGTGTAAATGCATAAAAAGTATAAAAAGTATTCAGGCTTAAACACGGGAAATTATTTTCATTCACCAGGGAACACCAAGGGTAGTTGTCTTTTTTTTTCCTATATACATTAGGAAAAAATACCATCTTTTTGCCTGGGACTCTGTATGAATTTGCTACAATAGGAGTGGTTGATTTTTTTATTTCTGTCGTTAATGCACACTGTAATGAATGTGCTTTAGATTTTTGCTCAAAATTAAATAAGTAGAATAATTCCCCATATTCTTATACTACGTAGATCAAAGTTTACTGTAAAATAATAAGTGTTCACATTAGGTTCTGTAAAAAAGAAAATACAAATCTAAAATCCGTAGTGACATAGCCTGTCACTACAGCTTTTAGATGGAAAATTGCCTTTTTTATTAATTATATTTTTCAATTTCAAATATCCATGATGAAAAATATCATTTTGCTAGCCAAGCTTGTTTTGTTTTTAAAATAAAGCCCCAGTAAACTGGCTGAAGACTGACGGTGACAAACATTTAAAAAATTTTGCATTGAACTATGGAAATACTTGTCTTCCCATATCTTCTGAGGGTACAGTCTGTTGAGAAGAACATGCTGAAGGAAATTCATTGCCTAATCTACCCTTATTTTCCTCACTTCTTTAAAGGAGTAAAATAATGGAAATTATTATTTGATAAGACAGTCTGGTTCATAATTGTGATATATGCATAAGACTTCAAGCTACATCAGGTTGCACTAAAGACTTTTAAACAAATAATGGAGTTGGTCAGACATTTGAAAATGCTATCTTAATTTTTCAAAATTAATCCTAAACCTGTTTGAAGATGAATCAACATTATTATGAGTTTCCTTATTTTTTCATTAAAATACTAAGGTTCTTTTAAAGCCGTACATCCAGATGTTAATTAAAAAGCTGTTGTCAAAATGATAGACTGGTTTTTTAATCTTTCCTTTCAATTCTGACTAATCCTCATGGAGGCCAGAACCCAGGTGAGTTAATTTTTCTCATGAAAATTGCAAAGACTGAGGTTTGCAAAATGGCTGCTGTAAAAACAGAATAGGTAAGCTCACATCTAATGAGGTTCCCATGAAACCCTCACTTGGTTCTGTATTTGATTTTAACAGACAAGCAGTAATATAATAATATATTTATTTTCAAAGACAGAAAAATAATATATGTCAATAGACAGTTTGGTTACATCAAACACTGTTGTCATTATTTGATAGCAGGTAATACAAACAACAATCTCCAAAGTTCAGAACTTGTGAAAGAATCTGAAATATTCCCAGAATCATTAAGTTTTGTGGTGAGGTTAGACTGAAGGCTGTGAGGTATTTGGATACACCAAAAGACATGAAGCTGAAACAGCTCACCCACTTCCTCCCTCCCCACAAACAAAAGTGAAATGAGATTAAATAGATGCACCACAAGCAAAAACAGGACACCATTAAAAGATATCTATTGTGGGCTGATGACCAGACATAAAAGAAGGTGATCCTTGCAGATTTTTCTTTGTTTCTGGCAGTTTTGTGCTGTCATAATCCACAGGAACAGGACTAGTGGTGCTGCCTCCTGGGTCCTGGGGGATGCTTTTGATCTAACAAGGCAGTGCCATTATTAGAAAGACTGCAGTGTAACTACCACATCATTGCATACTGTCAATTTGGTTTTGCATGAGCCCCTCGGCTCGTGACACTCTAAATTTAATACTGCTCTACAGATAAACCAGAATAAATATTGTAAGAACAAAGCTGTCACAGAAACACACTCGGAGTGTTTCGACCCCATTCAAAGGCCCTTCACTGTAATTGTCTCTGACAGAAGGCTCCTGTACAGTAAGTACTTTAGTTGCCAATGACCTTAAACACGATTATCATTAGCCTTCTTGTAATACTGCCTCTCCCTTGAACTCAAATTACTGTGCTCCTCAGATGGTTTTGCAAAGAGAGCTCAGTGTTGTAGTTAGCATAATTCAAGCTGTTTTAATCAACGCTGTGTCCTTTGTAAATAAAGCTGTGTTCTGAGATGCACGCTGTAATAATTACATCCATAATTTGTTAGAGTTATTGAAATAATTTTGGCTATACTAATTTGAATTACAGCTGCAAACAAGCAGTAAGGAAATAAGCGGATAATAATACATATATTAGCATCAAGCCTAAAGTTGGCATTTGTTTAAGCCAAGAATCTGAATAATTTAACCATGTTTCAGAGGTGGTAAATCTGCCTTGATTGAAAGTGGGACTCATCTATGATCTCTAAACCTTTCTAATCTCAAAAGAAAATAAAAACACGTGCCTTTTTCCCTGCCTCCACTGAATGTACCCAAAGTTGATGTCTTGCTGGAGGCTGACCAGACACAGCAGATGAGCAGAGATCCCATCAGCCATAGGATGCCTCTGTGGAAATTAATTTCCGGCAGTGTCTGGAGCATGTTAATTACCAGTAAAACTTCTCATGGTGTATTTCAGTAAGTAAAAGTCCTCTAAAATAAGCCTCTTTAGGCACATTTTAGAACTCTGCAATTGTAAGGCACAGAAACATTAAAAATAATAAGAAGCAAGGATTGCCTCAAAACCAGTTTTCCAACAGCCATCTCATATAATTCCTGTCATAAACAAAACACTTCTTAAAATGGGCTATATTTCTCTTTTTGATGTCTTAAACATACAACTGTTTCCTGAATCCCTCTTGTTCATTGCTAGAAACATTGTAATTTTCAGCCTAGAAATGTTCATTTAATATTATTTATATTCAATTTATCATTGTCATTTTTGCCTAAAACTTTAATCTCTCTTCCTACTTTTTGCACAAGTATATTTTTATGACCCAGGACCCACAGGCAGTAAAGGCTATAGTTCAGGTTGTTTGGAATTTTTTTAACTTATTTCCTTAGAGAATTATTTGTTATAAATAAATTAATTTATTGGACAAAAAAATTAAGAAGAGATAACATCCAGACTTTACACTTATATGCTACTAGTATTTACCACTATTTCACTAAACTTAATAATATATTGTTAATTTGACTTTATATGAACATTTTGTGATACAAATAAAATAAATAAATAAAAAGCACCATCAATGCCTGTCTTGGATAATCTTGGAGAAACACCATTCATAAATCTTCTCTAGTAATATAATTCAGTTTTCAAAAAGATAATGGGTGCCTAAGTAGCCAACATCTTCTCCATCGTGCAGTTATAATATTCATCCCTTTCTTCTCAAATATCACTGGTATTTCCTATGCATACCATATCAAATGTTTCACTAAACTCCAAACAAATGAGATCTAACATATTCCCCAGATGAAATCAATTATCTTCTCAGTGAAAGGTACCCTGCTAGCTCAGCTTGGTTAAAATCTGATGCTAAATATTATATCAAGGCTTCGTCTATGACCTTGTTTGTTAAATCTCTGAGTGCAAGCTTCCAGGTGTATGGTCCACTGTAAAAAATTGAAATTTCTTCCTTTTTCAGAAATATCACACTGTGTATTCTGTGCAAGGCATACTATGCCATCTCTACATTACTAGAGCACTGCATTTTTCTTTCTTATTTATATTTAGGTATATATGCAAAAGATTGACCTTTTCTACTGCTAGGATCATCTGCACACTAATTTAGTGCTTCAGACCCCAACACCAACAATTTTAATGGCGATTTGATCCAGTTATGGTCTTTCTATTTTCTCCCTAGAAATTAAAGCCTAATTCACCCAGGAGTCAACTAATTCAAAACGTGGAGTCCTTGTTAATAAGGAGGTTATAATACAGATGGCTATAATTTGCTGTATCTATATCTTGTAAACCTGGCATTTTCATTTTTGTTGTGATCATTAAGTTTTTTGCCCATCAGAATGTAACAGGGACAGCCAATATTTATCAAAAGAAAGGTACTTGATGATTTGAAGTTAGACATCCAAAGCCTGGATATTCAAAACTGGTTGGGTTTTGGATTGGTATTTATTTATTTGCCTCTTTCAGAATTTTTTTCTTTTGCTTCTTTGGTTGAGTTTTTGATTTTGTTGGGGTTTTTTTTCTATTTTAAGAACTTACTGATAAACTCCATGGCCTTTAGATTTAAAATATGATGGCAATTTCTTGTCATTGTTCATATTCTCCATCTGTTGGATATAGACCAGTGTGAAAATATTGATTGTCTTATTTTTTCTTTCACCTCTTTTTCTTGTATTTACTAAATTTAGAAGGAAACTGGGATGAATTCATATTTCCAGGCAAAAAAAAAAACCAAACACAAACTTCAAAAAAAAACCCCAAAACCAAACCAAACCAAACCAAACCAACCAAACCAAACCAAACCAAACCAAACCAAACCAAAACAAAACAAAACAAAACAAAATTTTTAAAAACTCCACAAAAGCCAATCAACCAAACCCCAACAAAACAAACCAAAACAAAAAACAACAAAACAAAACAAAACAAAACTGAATTTTAAAACACTCCACAAAAGCCAATCAACCAAACCCCAATAAAACAAGCCAAAACAACAAACAACAAAACAAAACAACATAAAACCAACAACACCCACACACACACACTCAAACATACAAAACATTTGTGGAACAAAAACTTCTTATTTCAGACCTTTTTCCTCTCAGTATATGCACAATAAACTAATGATAGGAATCCTTGTGCCACGTGGAGCACTGAAGCATCCAATTTGCATCAAGCCAGCCCAAAGCCAAAAAGGTGAAATTGCTCAGCAGCAGCTCTGTTTTATCAGCCAGCTGTGCTCTCATCCCAGGTCTCACTGGAATGACTCTCCATGAAGCTGATAGGTGGTACTTACCTCCTAAAGGGAATAAGCAAGGAGAATTTTCTTATAATGAGGATTGTGATGGAACCAAAAAAAAAACCAATCGTCGACTGCTATAAAACAGCAGGTGATAAAATTTATTATTTCTGGACTTGTAATTTCACTCACCCTCAGGGAATGTTTCTTCCCTCCCTGGCACTTTCTCAGGAGTTCAGTCTCACAGTTTTGCTCCCTGAAGTGACGAAGGAGCCACAACTTCTCTCAGCAAGGCAAGAATCTGTATCAAAGCTCTTCAGTCATGGGAACAAGATCCTAAATATTTATTAGTGCAGGGAGTGCTGCATTCTTTCATTGCATCTCCCACAAACTGAAGAATTCCAGAGAGAAACAGAGAAAGCTTAAGTTGTGCTCATTGCTTGTGATCCCTCTACTCTACTTCTGTCCCTTTCCCACAAGGATTTATGACCGCTCAGCCTCACAAAATGTAAGGAAGAGAAAATAATTTCTGAAAATATGGTAGTGTACCTACAGTTTCTAATGAAAGAGGATACAAAAAGATCTGCCTACAGGGAGTGCATAAATGCCTGGCATGCAAACAGCAAACTCTTCTGCCTTCCCAACTTTGGAGGCACAGGGATTTTACAATTTCTTACAGGATTTCCAAGGTTTCCTATTCCACCCTCAGGTCACGTAGGTATTTACATACTCACTGTGACCTCATCTGAATATGTGAAAATGTAAAATTTGGGGTTGCCTTGCTCTCAGACTGTAATTGTTAGTCTGACTGCTCTGTGGAGTGGCCAGACATCACTGCCAACCTTTCTCTGGTATGTTCCACATGGAGATGAAGCGTCAGTGCCTTTGTGTAAGGACAAGAGCTCTTTCTTTTCTAGTCCCCATATATAGAATGACACACTTTCATTAGAGGATGAGAACCTCCAATTAAACAAAACATATCAGGGTAAACAGGAGCTTTTCCCCCTCTTGTTAGTCCAATAACTCTTTTAACACTTTTTCGGGGCATTGCTTTAACTTGGCAGTTCAGTGGGGGTGGCCCCCATGGGAGGGACTGGAAGTAGATGATCTTTAAGGTTCCTTCCAACCCAAACCATTCTGTGATTCCATAATAAAGACTCTTAAATTGTGTCTCTGACAATTGCACAAACCACTAGAAGCTCACTGAGGGAAAAAACAAGTACCAGAAAGAAAACTGTGTAGGAAATATGTACTGCTGGTCACTGAGGAGGAGGACAGGACCCAGTAACTCAAGGGTGAAAAGAAAAGTAGGTTTGGGGAAGGACACAAGACTGGGGAGAGCAATTAGAGGGGCTCACTTGTAACAATTTTTGCAGTTTCTGACTGCAACCTTCTTAGTTTTTGACTATAACCTTCTTAGAAATTTACAGGAGTGTCTTCAAATAGTATACTTGAAATTATACACTACAGAAAATCTATTATTATGTTTCTTGTTATGATGATTATTATCATTACCATGGCCTAAAGTGCAGAAAAAGAGAGCATAGTTCACACCAAAATCTTAAATGACACCTATTGAGCAAAAAGACACCACTTGTAGGGGTTAGTTGGGACTGTTCAAGAAAAATGCAGCAGTCAGCTCAGCATACAGCTACTGAAATCTGTTTTCTACATCAGCAGGGGTTTTAGGATGTCTTCAAGGAGGTTAATGAAGTGTCTCAGCAAATATTCATTATGTTGAGCTTTTCCTATGTGTTCAAGGCAACATGAAAAAAGGAGTCCAACCTCAAAGTTGCTTATTTAAAACATCTGACAGCATAAATGTACCATGAAAAGGAAAATTTTATTGAAAGCTGAAATTGTTTCCTTATTATTTTTCTCTCTAGGATCAAAAGTCTTTAGAAATATGCTATCATAAAATCTGTGAACATAGAGCATATTTCCCTAGCTCTCTTTAACTAATACCCTCACTGAGGAGGACTTTTTATTCCTTAGGTTTTCCATGGTAACTCCACAGCAAGGAAATTGATGGTTCTTATTCAACTTGCTGTTCACTAGAGCCCTGAAGTCCTTTACTGCAGAGAAAGTAACTCCCAGGTTCAGGACTTTGCATTTCCCATTGCTGAACATCACAAAATTCCCATGGATGCATTTTTCCAGGTTTTTGAAGCCTCTCCAAAGGGAGATGCAATCATTTCGTTTGTCAACCACTCCTGCCAGCGCTGCACCATCATGTCCAAGTATTTCATCTCTGGAAGAATTCTTCAGCTGCCCAGAAGAACCACACCCTGCTTTTCTGCAGTGACATATTTTAACCTGGTTTCATAAAGAAAAAGGTTTCCTGCAGTTATGCTCTCATTCTGCCTGTCCAATAGTTAGTAATTTTAACTTCCTCTAATATCCTTTAATGTTCTTGTCAGATTCAACGAAATTTGAGAGAAAGACATTCTGAAAGACATCAGCTCCCTATACCTCTGGGTGAAGAAAATATTGGATGCTACTGCTTGAGAAAAGGTAGAAAACCCCTCAGCTTTCATCCATTTTAATTTGTGTGTTAATAGCAGATAAAAATCTGCATATTTGCAGGTTGCCTGCAAATCTTTCCCAGGTGTAAGCCAAAAAATGTGTACACAGAGAAGAGGGGAGGAGTTTAGACATTGTGAGGACAAATTAGGCAGAGCCATGTGTAGTATCTGTTTATGAATAAGCTTAGGAGTGCTGAGGGAAATGGAAAACTGGGAATCACTGGAAACAGTAGAAGGGCTCAGGGTGGCAAACAAGATGTATGACATAAAACACTAGTACTTTCATTACATTCTTTACTCACAAATGAGTTGAACCTCTTTGATAATAAGCATTTCTGATTTTTTTCAAGTTTTTCCTTTTCTACCATGACAAATTATGGGATAAGTATGCAACTTAGCTTGAAGATGGAAGAAGGACTGACAGGAAGAAGTAGAAATATTGAAGCAATAGAGAAAATTAACAAGTTGAAAATATGTGAAAAAATGTTAAAGCCCATTATAGATGTAAACAAGTGGTATAAACAATGTTATGCTAAAGATTTATTTTGTTTAAGTAAGAAAAGGTCACTGGATGAGAGAGTTTACTCCTGTACCTATGGCTTCAACCTATTATTTCATGAGTCAAGATTTTTTCCTTGTACTGAGTACAGTTTTTGAACTGAAGTATGTTATATGCAAATACATAGTTTGTATTGGACTTTTACTGGTATAATTGCAAACAACTACAATGATTAACCTTGGAAAGGGAGATTAAGTTAGTGCAGTATTAAATGCAGAGGATATTTTTATCAAGATGGATGTGGAGCTTTATGTTACAGACAGGGAAAAATATTGCTTTTACCTACAGGATGTGTTCTTTGCTTCCACACTTAAAAAGAGAGGCTGTCACAAGCAGAGTAATGCTTCTGTGTTCTTCACTAGAGTCCAGATCAAATTGCTGTAAATCAGTTGAAGAGAGCTAAGGAGCATTTGACTATGGTAACTTCTTTTAGGTACCTACTTTTCTTAAATTTTTCTTTTCTAAAACTTTTCACAACTGTTGGAAAACCACTCACACCATTCTTTTTCTTGTTAGGATTTTCCCCATGTGAGAAATAGTCACTGTCGTAAAAATACCATTTTCCTCTGACTTTTATACTGTCTCTGGATTGTTATGGAAGGACAGTGCTACGTGGACATGTAATTTTTTGTAATGATGTGATCAACATCATTGTCATGTTCTGGTCTCCTGTCCTCAGTTTCCTGCTATTTACTGTACCATATCCTTCACAGAGACTCTACAATGTGCATAACTCATCTTTTCTACTCTTCAGTATTTTTCACTTGCTAGGAAATGAGATGGTTTCTGTCATCATCCAGTCCAAAATGCCTCCCTTGGGGCTTCAAACCAGCCCCTGTTGACTAGCAAAAGGTGGGTGCTGATTCTCTCTGTAAACATCCTCTTTTTTAACAGCTCAGACACCTCCTCTTTTCATTTACCATCACCTCAAATCCAGTACCTTTTATGGAGCTCTTACTGATGGAACATTCTTTTTAATTTTTTTTTTCTCTTTTTGTAAAACTTTTACCCACTATATAAGCAGTGGTATGGGCTGTGTTGAAGCAACTGTTTCCTGAGAACTGATCAAACCTCTAATGACACACAGACACAATGCTTTCCTAACATTTCTTTCCTCTACACCTACATTTTCTAATCCTTTCAATTCTCTGACGCCCTTCTCTTGTCTCTTTCTACCCAGTTCACTGTTTACATCTGCAGCATCTTTTATCTCTTTGCCACGACTTTTTCTGTATCTCTCTTCCTGTAGAAATCTCACTGGCCAGGTTTCTTTCTCTTTTTGAGGCATTGATTCAATTTTTTTTTAAGTCAGCTTCATATCCATTTTTGAACACATTTTTCTTAACAATTTACAGCATTTCTTCCTCTGTGTTGTGCATGGCACCAGTACAAATGAATTATCTGCTCTGATATGCTCCTTTTTTGCGTATTTATGTAATTTGGGGTTTTGCATCATCATTTTTCCCTTGTCTTTATTCCACTGGCAATTTTAGTTAATAAATAAAAAAATGCATGGGTAAATAATTTATATGTATTTTTAATCTGTCATGGGTCTGGATTGCCAACCATTTGGCTTAGCTTACAGAGAAAAATTTTTTCTTCTTCCTTTTTTTTTTTNAATTCAGCTCTTATGTCTGATGGAGCCAGCTGCTGGTCCAATCCAATTTCGTTTCTATTGCAAAACCTTGTTTGCAAAAGATGGAAAACATATCCTGTAAATCTTCAGTAACTGCATAGAAAGCTTGAAGGATTTGGAGGATCTTTCTTACCTTTTGGAAGTGTTCAGCAGCCACCAGTTCTTGCAGGCCACACAATATCAAATTCTCTGCTGTGCTCAACATCAGCTCTGCAATTTCTTGCGTGTGAGCTGAGCTCTGGTTCATTGACTCAAATATGCCACAATTTTTCCATGCCTCGTATGTATCTTAGGCAAAGTTTGAGCAGTTGGGGTAGTATATCCATGCAAAGTTGCTGGAAGTGGTTCCAATCAATAATCATACAGTGGAAAATCAGGCTCATTAATCATGTCATGAAATCACAGACAATCCCTACCTGGTAATTAGTGCTGTTCTGTATTAAAGGGTCAGTGCATTCAGTAAGGAACTCCTAATGTGGACAGGAGTGACTAAATTGTGCATATTTGGTTTTGCTGCTTATACTCAAAATTATAGAAAGTTTTGTGTTGCAAGGTACTGTACAGATCATCCACCTCCAGCCCATCCAAGGGCAGGGACACCTTCCATGATCCCAGGCTGCTCCAAGCCCCATCCAACCTGGCCTTGGAAACTTCCAGGGATGGGACAGCCACAGCTGTGCCAGGGCCTCAGAACCATCACAGGGAATAATTTCTCTAGGAACTGCAAGGGGCTCTAAGTTCTACCCAGTCCTTGAATCTTTTGCTTTTTTCAAACGTTAACGATTATCAACAGTTTGTTTTTGTTACCAAATCTGAAGTTGCTCTGTACTTCTGGTTAAGAAAGAGGGGAAAAAATATTTTATTTTTATTTTTATTTTTATTTTTATTTTTATTTTTGTTTTTGTTTTTATTTTTATTTTTATTTTCCATTTACATCTATGAAGTCAAAGTCAAGTGCATAATAACCATTCTCTCACCTTGACAATAATTTAAGATGTGGTATAGAAGCTATGGATGATCTGCAGATAGAGAAGTTGTGGCTCACTGTGCTTTTTTTTCAGGACCTTTAAATTATTATAGATGGTGATGCCAAGTTAAAAGAGGAAATTAAACCTTTTCATCCACTAAAAATTTTTACCCATGGAATCCTGAATAAGAATCCACACATTGAAATTATTTTTTGGTTTTAAAGACAATGTAAAAGTTTCATTCTTTAATTTCTATACTGCTTTATTAGTTTTATTTTTTTAGGAAAACTTTGGACAGTTGACACTTTACAGAACAGTTTGCACTTAGCTGTCAAAATCTCTTTAAAATGGAAGATAAAAAGCTTTTCTGTGAAATTCCCATTTGCCATGTGCTGTATTCTGTGTGAACCAGGATGACTTTATCAGTCTCTTTTTCTCCTGCAGATCCAGAGATATCTATCTCCTACTGATTTAGGTACAATGAGAAAAATTTTTATACATTTTTACATATCCTGCTCCGCAATCCCGCTGTTACTGCCCTGCCCCGCCCTACATGGGAACGCGTTGTTTCTGATAAGCCCTTGGTTTCTGCTGCCAAACAGAAGGCAGTGTGTTTTGCTATCAATTCCAGCCAAGCATTTCATCTTTCCAGTTCGCTCCTTCTCCTTCAGTTTTGGTTCAGCAGCCCTGCAGCTCCCCAGCCTGCCCTGCCCTTTGCATTCTCTGGCTGATCACTGTCACACCACATCCCAAAAGCCTCCCTCCTCCCCTCCATCCTCCCTCCATGTCCCAGGTCACTGATTTCTCATCTAGAAGGAAAACTCTCTGCAAGGTCCTGGGTTTGGCCTGCTGTCTATCTGAATGTTATTTCCATTTGATTGCTCTGTTTTATTGGGGATGATGAATGATCCCTACTTTTCATACCCAAGGATTATTCGTCTGAGGAAAACCAACAGAAACAGTAATAAATACAGCAAAACTCGAGTCTTTATTCAAAAGTAGGATGCAATTTCCTGGAAGTCTTTGCTAGCACATAAAGACAGGCCTAGTTTTTTACAATTCGCCTTCTAAACCTTCCACAAGAGACACAAAGAGGTAAAAAAACACTCAGGGGAGAGCATGAAGAAACAAAGGATCATGAAAATATCTCTTTTGGTATCCCTAAATCACCAGAGCTCTTGTCAGTTGTGGGATCACTTTGTGAAGAATAGACAAAGCTTACAACCCCTCACAATGTTGCAGTGGGGTTGTATCCAGAAAATCTTTAAGATTACTTCCCACCTAAACCCTTCTATGGTTCTACAAACCCAGGATTTGGGGCAGGGAAGAGAGGAGATGGAGTTACTCTCCAGAAGGAAGAAGACCTTACATTTCAATCTGAGTGTGGTTCAACTCTGTTAAATATAAGTATCTTAAATTGATAGAAGTTCTTTAGGTGAGGCTCTCTGTGCAACTACAGCATTTCAGCAGGTGCATCTTCTTAATTATTAACTTAGAAACAGGTGCTTTGATTTTTTTCTGTAGTCAGCGGTGCTGTCAATTGTCTTGATTTTTAGAGGACTGAAGTGAGAAAACCTCACCTATTATACAGAATCAGCCTGATTAATTCTTCAGGAACCCTTAGTGAGAGAGCTGGATGGATATTCTTTCAATATAGTGCATATTCGATCCATTTTGATTTTTTTTTGTTGAAATTTTTCCTTGACTAATTTTGAAAGCCCTTAAGGAATTAAAAATTACTTAGAACTAAGACTAGAAGTAGGTCCCTGACTCCCAAAACATGACCAAGAGCAACTGCCCTCCGCCTCCTTGTCTAAATGGCACAGGAGTACTATCTAGAGTCTTCATGATCTAATCCTCAACCAACAGAAATCAGCATGACTGTGTTAAAACTAATGGGAATGCTGCTTTATGGCCACAAATAAAGATATGAGCCTACAGTCATGTGTATATATTGTAGGTTTATTGGCCTGTAAAGGGAGTCTGAGTATTTTTTTCTTCTTGGAGATATAGGCCTTCTGTATTTTAAAAAAGTTATTGGCACATTAAGTTTAATTGAATGTACAACTTAATTACTGTGAGCCTCTCAGACCAGAACACATGCTGTGCACTTGCAGTCTGATACATCTGCAACCACACAACTTTGCAGGGAGGCTGCTTCTCAGGGATGAGTGCTCCTCTCTGCTGAGACAGGCAATTCTCACACCTCCTTCCATTTTCTCCCAGTAAATCTGCTCTTAGGACCTCTGAGTTATGATTCTCTGGGTGGGATGCTCTTATTTTTTCCTACTGATATTCACAATTCTCATGCAGAACATATGACAAATTTATACCAGATAAATATCCGCCAAGATATTTACCAAGTGGGAAGTAAGAGTAGTTGCAGCTGACTTTGTTCTTGGCACAGAAAAATTGTAGTCCCTTTTAAAAATCTTTTGATGTATCATGAGGATATCTGCCTATGAAAGCAAAAAGTGCTATTGCACCTGAAAATCCCTTCCTGAACTTGCTGAATTGGAGTTAGGAAGCAACAATTCTTCATCCCAGAAATACAATGACAGAGTCACCAACACATTCTGTCTTCAAGAACAGAGGAAAAATGTGGAAAAAATAAATGGGATGGAAATTTTGACACACGTGAAATACATCTGTAGCTTGCACAGTTAGGCAGAGCATCCATAAAGTCACCCAATCCAGTTGCAACTGCATTTATTAAGGCATGTTTCCCACTGTGCCTTCAAACCACACTCAGCTCTTTAACTGGGGTGACAGACATCAAAGGAGCCACGGAGGCTCTGTGCAAATGCAGAGAAACACTGCTCTCCTACAAATGCAGAAGTCATTTAACAGGTACTGCTAAAGCCCAGTTCAACATTTTCAAGTATATTTTTTCCTGTTTTCTGCTCTTCCCTCTCTCTCTTCCACACATCCTGCACTGCCACTGATCTTCCCAATCACAAGAAAATATGACATCCAAGCCAGGGAAACATGGTGTCTGCATTAAATTATTCTCCTCTCTGCATGAGAATTAAGCTGAGCTGAAGGGTTTCCAACAGCTTCTCTCCCTCCCTAACTTGTCTCTTTCTCCTTGTTTTTTTTCCAGACGCTGAATTTACAGAAACAGCTCAAAAAAGCAATGTCTGGAAGGTTCCCAGAGCTGAACCCATTACTGCCAACTGATCGTATTCACCTGAACAGAAGCTATAACATTGATATATGGTGTCAGCAATAAATATGTTAAGAACAAAAAAGTCTTGAAGAAAAAGGTTTAACATGGCTTGAAATTTTTTTGCCATCTGTCCACTGTGATAAGGTCATGTCCCTTAGAGCTGGTTGGCTCCACATTACAGTGGCTCTGATTAACATTAAATGAGCATTTAAAACTGTGATTGCTGCATACTTGTGATTGTGGGGATTTAAGATTGTTCAAATAAACTCTGTGTTCAACCAAAACATGTTTATGTTGTGGGTCAATGGAGTAAAAAATATGCCTAAACTTCATGTTAATTAGACAAATAATTTTCAAGTCCTAAGCATCATAATAGACATGCAATTAAAAATACTTTATCCCCAGAATCACATTTTTAATTTCATCCTTGCTGAAAAGGTTCCCATCACAGTGGATTTTTTACTAGACTTTTGTTTATCACAAGCAAAATCAAGATGTTCAAATATCATTCTTTAAAATTATAATAACGAAAACATTTATGGAGTCTTCAATAAGTCTTGACTTTAATTCTAAGCAAATGAAATAACTAGTTACTATCATTTTAACTAATAAATTTTGTTAGTTTTTGTTTTTGGGGGTTTTTTAAAGAAATTTTTATACTCCTTGGCAGGCTTAAATATTGATTAATTTTAAAAATTGTTTAAGCTCAAATTGCTAAGTCACCAGAAGAAAAAATATTAATTTCCTTATATTTTCAAGATGACATCGAGTAACATAAAGTGTAAAGAATACTTTTATTTTCTAGCTCTTCTACATACATTTATTCAGTAACGTAAAAATTACTTGTGGGTTTGATGCTTTTTCTTGCACTTGATTTTGACCTGTACACTTCTCGTATCCTACAAGTTATGGTGTATATATACTTAAAAGCCAATGGCAGGCAGGTTTTATTCCTCTTTGTGAAGCTACATCCATTCTTAAGAAATTATTTCTTTCTTGGAAATTACTGCCTTGGCTAATAAAGACCAGTAAAGTTACAAAATTTTGTGCCTTTGTCCAAAATCAAAACACAAATAATATTGGGAGCTTCAGGAAAACACAACTTTATTCTTCTCTGTGCCCAAATGCACCATAAAGGGAGATTTATCTGGATGCTAATGATGTCTATTATGTGCTCTAGGAAAGAGACCAGAGAAAACAAGCTGCTCATTCAGGGAGACATTATCACTACTGGCATTCTGACACCTTCGATAAAAAACAGCAGCACCATCACTATAAAATCTTTTTTAAAATCATCAAGTTGCTATCAGCAGTTAGCAGGAGAAAGCCATAGGCATTCATCTTGCAGGACCTTGCTGGCACATCTGGTTTCCTCTGAGAGGTTTTAATTGAGGTCATCAGGTGCCATGAAATTTAGCATAAATACAGTTTAGAAGAATTCTCTGTTTAAGAATCACAAAACTAGCAGAATTGACTGGGGCCCTTTCAGCCCTGACAGACCTCAGGTTCATTCAGGGTCCTAGCAAAGTTAGACACAATAATGTTGCTCTGTAATTGATGGCAAACTCTGCTTCATCATCTATCAGCTCATCAATTAAATATGACTCTTACAATTTTGAGGAAGGTTTTCATGGCTTGAAACTGTGATTCTGACATTCTTTTTTCTGCCACTACCTCTGCAGCTTTAGATTAGCTCCTGAACTTTTTCCATCCCAATATCCCCAGCTGTGAAACAGGAATAATCACATTTTGTCTGTCCATTAATATAATACATTGTTCCTGAGTGCACATCACTTACTGCATTAATTTTCAGTGTTTAGAACAAGCAGGAAGCGATGACACATAGGAGAAGTGATGGGGACAGGACACATATGAGTACAGAGTGTGAAATATAGAGCAATGTTCCCTGCTTGGAGGACTCCAAAGTGAGTAAAATGTGAACAAGAGACAACTGCACTCAGATTGCAGGACAAAATCTGACTTCGATGATGCACATAGCCCTGAATGATGCCAGGTGCCCGGTGCTGGGTGAAGAGCTCCCCTACAAAAGCTCAAAACGTCTTATGAGTTCTTTGTGTTCCAAGTCAGCTTCTGGAGCCTGAAAGTTGGTTGAGTTGTGGCCTAGATCCCAGAATCCCAGAATCATGGAATATCCTGAGCTGGACTGGACATGCAAGGATCATTCCAGCTCCTAGGCCTGCACAGGACAGCCCTAAAATCAAACTGTTTGCCTGAATTAAAGTTTTTCAGCTTGGTGCTGTGACCACCTCCCTGGGGAGCTTGTTCCAGGGCTCAACACTGGGAGTAGAACCCTTACCCGATATCCAACCTAGATGTAGATGATAACACAGAATAGAAAGCTGATTCATCGAGGCAACTTTATTTCTTCCTTCTAAAATTGGAGCAATCTTCACCACAGTGGAAATATCAGTGAAATATTCCCAAAATCATAAACTACTCCAAAACATTTTGGTAAACTATAATGTTCTAACAGTCTAGCAGCAAATCTCTATATACTGAGTTATAAAATTCATTATGCTTGCAAATGACTGTGGGGATGATTCCTGTAATTCCTTGGACTGAGAAGGGAGGGAGTGTTTTCAGCTGAACCTAAGAAAGATTCAACTACAACAAACTATTTTATGCATCAAAAACACCCAGCCTTTGTTCCAATATGGAATATGGATAAAGACTAGACTATAACCAGGACTTTGAAGTATGAATTGAGAAACAAGTGCTTGAAGTCTGTTTTAAATTGACTAGTTGGTCATCAGCCTGACTTTCCAAAATTACCATCTGCCAGTGGAAACTTAAAACATAACCCAGCCTTTGAAATTTTGAATGTGTGGTGATTCATAAACTCACAAAATTATTTAGACAGGACCTTAAATCCCTTCCAGCTCCAGCCCCCTGCCATTGGTAGGGACACCTTCCAGTATCTCAGCTTCCAAGCCCTGCCCTACCCGACCTTGGACACTTGCACAGGGATGGGGCATCCACAGCTTCCCTGAGCAAATAGTGCCAGGGTCTCAGACTCAACTCAGCCCATAAAGAACTTTAACTTCTCTAAACTGGGGATAAATTAAAACAGCAAAGAAAGACTGAAGCTGTATTTTCAGCATCACAGCTAGGCAGAAACATCACAAAACTCATCACTGTTTTTACACCACACTGGCAATTGCAGAAGGCACCGAGTGAAGATGTATGTTGAAGCACTGCAGCCATGCACTTCATTTTACTTCAGAAATGCAAAAATGTAATTTTCTTAGAATCTCATTCCAGGTTAGCATCAAGTAGTATGTAATTTGCAATTCCCTTTCCCTCTCTTTTCCTGTAAACAAAACCCCAAATCATGTTTCAGAGCTGCTGCTTCACTGAGCAAACACTGTAATTTCACAGCAAGCCCTGATATTGTGATACACATAACTCTGTATCATAACCTGCAGCTCAGACTGGTTTGCCAGTTCTGAATCCAGCCATTCTGTGTAAAAAGGTGAATCTCTTACTTAACCAGAAATTATTTTTGCAAAAATTATGAAAGTCTTCTTGGCCCATCAGTATCTCTTGCAGGTGTGGAAATCAGGAGCTGCTCTGCAAGTTACACAAGGCTTGCAGTTTTCCACAGAGCAGAGTTACTGATCAATCCTATAACTAGTTCAGCCTCATACAGTTTCTAACACCTTAATAAAGAATATTGCCACAACTTTCCTGTGCTAAGCACAGTTGTTGAATTTCATGAGGAATACATCACCTGTTGTGTTAAGCTTAGCTAAACTTTTCACGCGCCTTTCGTATTTCCAAAGTACAAGGATTCTAGTGTCACACTGATTTTGTTTCATGAAGTCTCATAGTCTAATCGCACAAACTCACCATGAAATTCAATGCAAAACTCTTGCAAAGGATGAAAATCTGTGTGAATTCTAGATAAACTATTTCTGGCCAGCTGGCACAGAATACTTTCAGTTCAGTGAAAAGCAAAGGAGCTGCTAAACTCTGTGAATCTCCAGATGAAGCTTTGGGGAATTGCAGAGTTTTGGTGCTCCCACTCTCACCAAGCTGAAGGGAGGCTGTCACGCAGCCTGCTCTCTAGCACTAGGGTACCTTGACAAGACAAGCTCTTATGATAAAGGCGAGAAAACCCCAGGGTGAGGGGCTTATTGTCAGCATTAGGCGCAGTCTTAAGGTGCAAACACAAGGCTCTGCTCTTGAGGTCCCTCTCTAGGTAGGACTCTTTTCTGCAGTGATTTACAGCCTGGGCAGCACCCTGCATGAGGCAGCAGGGAGCTGGGATGGAGCCAGGACCTCGCCTTTCCACTTTACACCCATACAGGAGTGTGAGAGTGATGGGACAAGTCTCCTCTCTCTTCCAGGGGCAGAAAAGCTGTGTATCAACCCAGCCCTTAAAGAATTGTTCACCCAGGTGAGTTCTGAAGCACACACAGGCTGGTTACAGAAATTCTTTCTTCTGCCATTACATTTTTCTGGGGATATTGCCCTGGCACAGTTATTCACATGCAGATCCCCCTGAGTGCTCAGGCATTACTCTTTCAATCATAAATTCACTTTGTGTTGTGCTTTCCCCTAGTGAACTTCTCCACTAGCACATTTTTTGAGAATGCCTTTATGCCTTTATTTCCAGCTGTATTTGTTAAAAAAAAAAAAAAAAAAAAAGTTTTTCTCAGTATCTGGCTCTTAAATTTTCTCACCCTAAAGTTTTGCACATTTTGCTTTTTTCCACCTCCCTCCTGTGAAATAAGTGAAAATATTCTTTCACAGACAAAAGAGACCTGACTTCTACCAATAGCTTATGAAGACATCTGAAAGAAGAGTCTTGTAAGCTGATTACGATTTTAAAGTTCCAATCAAAAATTAATAGTCAGAAAAGGAAAAAATTATTTTTACTCTTGGAGATTTCTTTTTTTTTTAATTTTCAAAATACCTTTCATATTACATGAAAGTGAAATTTATGTCATAACAGTTTATCTTTTAATATTACCAAGCTGACTTCTCCACTCACCTTTCTTAATTGACTCACAGAAAAGCTAATTGAAAACATCTTCAAAACCTCTCATCCACAAAGTTATCAGAGTTTTAAAAGAATTATAAAAATATGCATTGTGAGTACATATTCACATATATGTGTGTGTGTGTGTGTGTCTCTTTAGGTATGTACAAAAAGGAGATCTCTGTCAGGTTTTATTTTCTTTCTTTCCACTGATATTAGCCATACTGAACAGATTAATGCCTCTCTTCCATGCAGCCCTAAAAAAACTCTCTTAGTTTATATAAACTGCATCCCTTCCTGCCACAGAATTCAGCAGGTTCTGAATTTGGGGCCTGGAAATTCACAGGAGTAGGCACAGACCTGGTGTGGGTGTTCCTGCTGCAAGCTAGATCTGGAAGGAGGAAAGAGCCCATCAGTACAGGAGCTGTAAATGAAGTTTATTTACCCAGATCCAAGCACTCAGCGAAGCCTTCCTCTAGAATAAATAACAAATTTATATTAAATTACCATCTATCTGCAAGATGCCAATAAATGGAACCGGAATGTACTATTGCACAGCACAATAAAAATAAATACTATTCAATATGCAATGTATCAGAAGAGATAATTACATATACCCCCAAGGCAAGCAGGATTTAGCAAAAAGACTGTTTGATACTATTCATAGCATTGCTTGATGGGCTCTTTGGAATAGCCATAAATCCTCTGTTTTCCTGGCAGATGGAAATAAAGCCAAAGTGATACATCAGTTAGCCTCAAAATAAGTCCACTGATATTCAGCAGAAATGTGAGATAACGACCCCAAATTCTATATTCACCAGGGAAATTCAGTGCACTCTGTGCTTAATTTTCAATGCTTAGTTATGTAGTCTTCCTTGTGCTATCTGCAGCCATTGTTAGTCTGACATGATGAATTGCCTCCTCGGGTCTCAGCAAGGATAATTATTCTCTGAGCAGCTCACACAGCTGCCCTCGTCGCACACCAAGAGAATGCAAAAGTCAGGAGAGTTTGACAAACTAGGAAAGAAATAAAAAAAATATACAAAGCTAAAAAGAAAAACAACAAAAAACTTCAGACTGCTTGAGTTCAGCAAGGGATAGAAGTCCAGTGGAGCAGATAAACTCAGCAGGGTTGGAACACGGTGATCTTTAACATCCTTTCCAATCCAATCCAAACCATTTACACATAAAGTGCCTGCCCGCCCCCCTCCTGCTTTATGACAGCAGTAACAGGATATTTGACTACATCTCACCTCCACTTCTCCCATAAACATGAATTTGACGTTTTAAATTCTTCATGGCAGAAGCTGAGAACATGATCACCTTACAGACTAGTTGGAGGGCAGGCTCTCTCCTCTCCTCCCCAAACAAGGATGGCATTTTGGTATAGGATTTGTGTCCTGACTGCATTACAACATACCCAAGAACACTGTACACTTACATTTTGCAAGTCTAGTAAATTTTTCATCAACTTTCTAACAAGAATCTAAAAATTTTTGCTTCAACAAACTTCACTTTTTGTGAATCTGTGTTCATGGGAGTTCCTTGAACTTGGTCAGAGTTAGACTGTCAAATTGGTAAACTGTATTAATTGGCAATTTGTAATCATGAATGTGACCAGAATAACAGTGTAAACAACACTATTGCTGCATCTAGGATTTGTTGCAAATAACCAGGTTTAAAGCATGGAATTGAGTCTAATCAGAAATTAAACCCAGCCACACCCAACCCTTCTAATCTCTGAGAACCAACTGGAAAGCAAAGAAGTTTATTTCCCCCCAATTTTCTATGCTCTTAACAACATCTCATCAGGGTACACAGTGACTGCACTAGAAAGGGAAAATCTCACACCCTTTGCACTTTGTTGTCAGGTCAAATGGGTTCCCTTCCTCAGCCAACCCATCTGAGGGGCAGTGCTGATGGTCACAGCATGGAGGAGATAAACTTGAAGCCTTCATGAGAGAAGGAGTGAAAAGGAGAAAAGCCAGCAAGGGCAGGGAGAGATAACACCACTGTTATTGATTTTTTTTGTGTGAAAACTGTTCAGATATTGTGATAGGATGGTAATGTAAAAAAAAAAAGAAAAAACCTACACAGATGGAGAGACAGATACATTAGAACAGATTGATTTTTCACTTTTATTTTCCTTAAATATATCAGTGGGCTTTAATCAGTCAAAAAATACCTAGAAACTCTCCAGTTAGGCAGCTTCTGAATTTCTGAGTGCTAGTATGTGCCAAATATCCCTCCTCACCTCACCGTTCATTAATTACTGTACTGCAGTCCACTGCAGACCTCTGACATTGGCCCCATTTACAAAATACCATTTTATCCCTGATAAGAGGCTCAGTCTAAGAACTTATATATATATATATGACATGGGCAACAAAAAGTGTGGGAGTAATGACAGATCCTATCTCCATCACCAGGGGTAAGGAGGCATAGAAAGGCTAAGTGGTTTTCTCAGCCTGTGGAGCTATTGACACCAAAACACCTCAGAATTCTGTGTCATGTGCTGGCTGGAAAGGATGGAGATATGTATTGACAGGAATGGGGACACTAGAGACCTGGAAGGCATGGGGCTTGGCTTGTGAAAGAATTATGTTGATTACTTTTGTTATTTTGCAATGATGAGAGAGAGCTAGATCTCTGGAACCTTTGAGAGTTTGAAGCCAAGGTCACAAACCCTCTCCTTCTGGAGGGCAAGCAGAAAATATGGGATTCAGTCAATAAAAAGTTATCAGCTGAAACCTTGCTTTTCAGAGTAAATGCTCTTCAGACCCATTTCTTGAGAAATCTACATCTTTGCTCTTCAAAATGCTTTAGGCTAAAATCAAACACCCTAAGCCTGTCCCTTCTCATGACTCCACTCACCACCTCCTCACAGTCATTTTCAGAGGAGTCCTTTGTGTTTTCCTTTGTATTTTTCTTCACTTATTTCAACTTTTGACAAGTCTGTGTTCTCAGTAGTTAAAAGGCAGCTGCATCGTAATAATTTGGAAAAATATAATGCAAACTGCTGCTGTGCTGTTTTCCTACATGCCATAGAAAGCTAGAACAAATACAAGACATCTAAAATAGTTAATTCTTTGTAAGGAGGTCCAAAAGATAATGATGTCAAAGAAATAGTGGGTGATTTCCCTGGCCTATGCATTTATGCCACCAAAATATTGATAAAAACAATTTTGGCAGAGTGAAGTCCCCTAATAACTATCTTTTAAATTGCATAACTGGGCCAGGATTCAAGGTTCACATTTTGTATGCTGTAAAGTACATAGAATAGAGTAATGACTATAGAAAATATAAGAACTTTTCAGAGATGTTGATACTTTGCCTATTTATGTTCTTCAGAATTTTCTTTTTGTTGTTTGGTTTGGTTTGTGTTTTCCACTAAAACATATTCTCTATTTCCTTTCCATTCTCAAAGCCTTCTAGTCTTCCTGTTGTCTACAGGAGATCAGGCTGTTCAGAGGTCTAGTAATCTAACATTTGTTTTGATGTCCTTTCCTTATTTTACTCCCTTACCCTCTGTTAGCATCCACTACAGAAAATACTTTTGTCATAGGCCACAGGAAAATGTGATGATAAGAATTTGATTACTGACTTCTCTCTAGCAATAATGCATTTAGTGTGAAGTATTTTATTAGAAGGAAATGAAAGATTCAGGCTTTTTGAGGAACGGTAGCCAGCTTTCAAGATTAACTGACAAGAAAATATATTGTACACTACTAATGGGAGATGTGTCCCATACTGCTGCTATCGAAGCTGCCACACAAAATAATGAAATATTCCACAAAAACATGTCTACAAGGTAATTTATACGGAACCAACACTTGTCATACAGTTGGAAGTGAGTGACCTATGGTGTTCTGCTTTGCTCCACAACCCCATTAGTTATGGTGGCTGTGGGGAGCTCTGTGGACAGGTGTCCTGGGACTCTGTGATGGAGAGGAGAGGGGTCATAAAGCCAGACCCGTGCTGACTGCTGTCTAAGGCTATTGCACAGCACATTTTTAAAGTTCCAGTGAAAGTTCCTATAGAGAATTGCCATAGTTAACACACAACCCCTGCTCCAAAGGCTGCCCCCAGCCAGGATGTGAAGGGAGATGACCTGTGCCACATCTCACAGGCTGAGCAGCTCCCTGCCTGCAGAGCTACACATGCTCCTGGGATTTGAAAGTGTATTGCTCCCCTTCCCCTTCCTGCTGGGAACTGAATGTGTACAGCCATGCTCCTCTTTATATCCTCATTTCCATGTCAATATTAGCCTGAAAATGGCTAACTTCAGCAGAACAAAGGACCCTGTCTCTGTCACAGAATTTTCTCACTCCCTTTTCCCCTCTCTTAGATGTTGAATGGCAAAAGGAGGATAAGCTGGGGACAGGGATGGGGAACCTCTCTTGTGACAGGTACTATGTCACTTCAGAGTGTACAGCACCAACTGCCACCAACAGCCAACATCAATGCAGTAAGCAGGAAATTTCTAAATCTAATTTTTCTGCTAGTCACCATTTATTTATCTCTCCTAGTGCTCATCATCTGCAAAATCATGCTGGTTACCAGTGGCATGAGACCAAAAACAGGAAAATAAAGGATATTTACCATGTAGAATGTGAGATGGAAATAAAATCAAGTCCAAATCACCCGTAATCTATCATTAAAGAAGTACGGGATTGAATTTAGAGATTATGGAAACACTCATGAGAACGTACTGGGCTGAACAATTGCTACAAATGAAACCCCCTCTTTCTTCTCCTAGCACATTGGCAAACAACTTGAGAAAGAAAAATGCAATACTGATCAAAGTACATGTGTAACTAATTACCTGATTTTACATCCTTCCTCCCCTCTGTGCAGGCATTAATGATGAACATGAAATTCAGGAGTGAGAGCAGATCAAAAGAACATTACCTGAATGTGCATGAATCTCTTATATCCCCCCTTTCCTCCCAAGACTGCACTTCTCATCTCTCTTCTGATTTTAGATGCTATTTCACATCTGTTATTCTTTTTTGTCTGACAAGACTGCATTGCACATACTGGGGACGTGAACCAATGATTATTTCAGTGTGACACGTTCACTTGATTTTAGCTATCCAAGCTTGCAAAATTTGACCAGCAAGTCTAAATTTGATTCAAAATGAGAACTAAGTTTTCTGTTAGATTGCAATTCAAGACCTCTATCTCAGTTTGAATCTGGCAGCCTCATGAGCCTAGGAGATATTGGAATGACTTTCTGATCCTGTGTGGGTTTTTTTCTTCCCTTTGTGCAAGCAGCAGAACTCTCATGAGAATATCCATCTTTATGACAATGTCTCTATCTCTTCCTGTAATGCTGTTAAAGAATGACTTTTCTTGCGGGATTTCAGCTTCTTTCAAACTGTAATCAACAACAACCTGCTTCCCCCATCAAAAACCTTACATAAAATACACAATAGGTAAAAGCATGTAGTGCATATTCTTAACTTTATTATGGGACTCATGTAAAATCTCTAGTGCTGCCTAATATCAGCATGTGCTTTCCCAGTTTATTTCACTCTGTCTTAGTATTTTCCTCTTTCTCTGCCTCCTTGGTAGATCAGTCTTTTAGGCAGCATAATATCCAAAGGCCTCTCAGCCAAGCATTTCAAGCACTTGCTCAGTCTGAAAGACTCTGAAAACTCCTCTTTTCTAGGCACTCTGAACCAAGTTCCCTACTCATTTTTTCAGTCCATACAGCTTTGTTTCCAGAACCTTCCCAATGCTGTTACTGTTGTGTGGATTTAGCTTTCACAAGCACAAATCTGTGTTTTGGTTCCTGCACAGAGCCCCCTTTGTTTCTGTTAATCCCAGCACAATTGCTCTAATACATTTGTTTTTACCACAGAACCTCCCTGCAACAGAAGACCCTGGTTGTGTTGCCTCTATTAACTAAGAATAACTGTTGATGAAATTACATCCTCAAGGCCTCTTTCATTAGTTTCTTTTGAACTTCTGAATGCTTTCCCAGGGATTTGATTGCTTTTGGACTGGCACTTCCTAACAAGGCTTTTGATGTAAACTTTCATGCCACTGTTACTATGACAATAGTGTAATGCTGCAGCAGCATTAATTGGAATTTTGATTATTTCCTTGGCTCAGAACACTCTATGTTTTAATAACTGGTTCAGCTGTGCTTCAGATCCATGCTGCAAGGCAAAGCTGAAATCTTTATTTCGAATTAAGAGAGCCACTGAAGAGGAATAAATGGAAGATGGAAGTGACATCATAACACCAGCACATCCAATATCCCTCACTACTGTTTATGTGATTCATGAAAATTAGTCATTGTATAGCAAAGTTGTGCATTTTCTTCCAGGCTAGGAAATTATTACATCACTCTCCTTATTCTTATACCCAAATTAATTTTCTTTCAGATGTTAGAAATTATTAAAAAGCATAAAAGCAAATTCCCCTGAAAAAAGTATAATATGTTTGTGTTTTAACAGCAGTGGACAAGGGGAGCTTTGTAAAGGCATCCATTATCACCACTGCCAACTTTTAACATTCCTCATTCCTCAGACTTTGAAGGTGCAGCATATAACAAGGCAAGGCATAAATGTTTGATGAGAAACATTCAACTTTTCCTGTCCCATCACTGTATCAAATCCTAATTAGATCTTGTCAAGGGACAGAAATGAAATATATCACAAAATTAATTAATCTCATTCAGAGCTCTTTACCAAAATTAATCTCCTGTTTTAACTCTCAACAATTAATCATATTTTGGCTACAGGTATGTGTTTGCATATAGACACACACATCCTTCTTTATTGAAGCCATCCTGGGCACCCTTTAGGCCTAATCCAGGACCCTTTTAAATTATTGCATACAAGTTTTCAATTCCTTCTGTTTATTTATTTACTTATTTATTTTTATTCTATATTTCAACCAAAACTCTACCAGAAATTTCAGTCTAATTCCTGAAGATAAAATGTATCCAGACCAGAAAGAAGTTATTTTCCCTCTGAGGTTTCCAGCTAAATTGCGCAGCCTCTGTTTTTTGATTTTTTTTTTCCTGTTTCTTGGTTTGTTTGTTTTCCTTGTTAGTTTGTTTGGAGTTATTTTCTGATATATATATATATATATATATATATATATATATTTAATATCTCACAGATATCTTTAAAAGATCTTTAAAGATGTCTTTAAAATTTCACAGAGAAATTCTTCAATTTTTGAGATTTTTTTTCATCTCTGATAAAGGTTTTCAGAAATAGAGAGTGGAAAGCTCTGCCCGATTCAACTCAGCCTTGCACCATTACAATAAAAGTCTGGCCTTTGGAAGCTTTTCAGAGACATGAAAAAACAATTATCTAAACTCCTCACCTACAGAACCTGTAGCCACTATTTTGTTCAGCTCTTTTTTTATCCACAATTAAAAAGTTCTTAGCAGCCCAGACACCAGAATTTAACGATGACAAATAAAACAAACCACCACACACACAGATAATATTATAAAATCTTTTACCTCCTAAGCAAAATCTAGATACATGGGATTTCATTTGCTTCTTTTTTCTTTTTTTTTT
>PYHW01009372.1:3541280-3572012 GCA_013186435.1 Turdus rufiventris | reverse complement strand
AATCTCCAAGAAATCGATGGGACCTGTCTCGAGTGGTTTGATCAATGACTGCCCCCGCCCATTTCAGCCTGGACATTCATCTCCTGTTGTTCTTCAGACAGTTTACAGATTAATAATGAAGCATAAAACCAAGTTAGTGGTAACATATGAGCGAGGGAGATGCAAAGCTGAACATCTCACATTAAGGGCACTCTACACCAGCAATCCATCAGACTGGTTTGCACTGCAACATTTGTATAGTTTCTGGTGTGTCCTCACAAACACCCACAAATAAAGAAATACAGCTGCTTCATAAGAATTCTTCTATTTTACTTATGAAAATGAAACCACTGGCCTTTTAAAGTGCAAATGCAATTGGTCTGATTCTCGCATCAATCAGGAAAAGTAAATCAGAAGTCACTATATTGAATCAAGAACCTATGATGATTTACATTGGTTATTAAAAGTAATTATTCTATGTCAAATCCAAGACAGCTTTTTTTTTTGTTTTGTTTTGTTTTTTTTTTTTTTTTTGTTTGTTTTGTTTGTTTTGTTTTTACTTTTTGAGGCTTTTTCCAAGATACAGGATCAATAATACTACTGGGAAGAAAGTGGGTTATCCAGGGTGGTAAGAAAAATACCCAGCTAAGATCACCTGTAAATACCCTGTAAGATCACCTGTATTAATTCTGTATGAATATGGTATGACCTCATCTGGGACAATAAATTTTAAATTTATCCTGTGGGGTCTCAGGCTGTTCTAGTTAGATGGCCACCTATTTTGTTTTATTCAGTGATTGTGAATAATTTCAATCCCTAAAAGAATCTCTAGAAAATGTAAAGATTAGACCTATTATTTTTTCTCCTTAAAATAAATATAAAGAGAAGCTACCAATCTGTGATTGTGTTCTCACATCAACTGTTTGTTTGGGCTATCAGATTCACAAGTTTTCCAAGCAAGGTCATGCATGTCAAGCCTTCCTCAAAAACAGCTGACACACTATAGCCACACAGCAGATGATAATGAACACAAGAATAAACATTTAAAAATTTAGCATTTCACCTCCAATATCAAACTTAGAAATAGGAAAACAGAGGAGGTCACTAAAAGCAACAAATTATTTTAATATTTTTTTCAGAAGAGTTATTCATTCTGTTTTTATATACATAATTCGTATAAAAAATATGGTTGGAGTCATAAGCAAAAAAAAGAGAAAATCAGTCTAGGGGCATACAAAAAAAAATACTTAGAAATGTCTATTTTTGCATATTCCATCACCTGCTAAGACTGTATTTTTGTTTAATATGAAAATATTTTCATGGTAAAGATATTCCAGGTTATAGAGTAAAAGGAATAGGGACGGTTTTCTAGTTATCTCCAAATCAGCCAATTACCCTAACTTATTTTTATATATTGTATTTTATTTCCCCAAAATGCATTGAAATCTATGGGTTTTGACAAATGAGAGACGGAAAGAAAAAACAGACATTTTCTCTTTAAAAAAGTTTTATATCTGCTTGAATTAATTTGCCTTGCCTTTTCATCTTCCTGACAAATAAACTCCAGTAAGAATTCATAAGTGAATCAGAATTTGCTAAACACATGCAAACAACCAGGGAAAGGTGGGCACCAAGAGTCCTTGTCACCTGTGGCTTGCACAGCGCTGTCAAAGTAGCCAGAGCAAAACGCAGCAGCCCACACTGTACAACCCAACAAGGACTTAATCCCCTCAAACCAGTGAATTGATCCCCCTTATAGAGGCTGAGATGCAAATTGCAGTTATTTAGGGGATTACATACAGATTTCAGCTCAGTGTTTATGTTGGCCTCCCTATTTCAATAAGGCAGGGCGAATGCCATCAGCAAAATTAGTAGTCAAATGCAGACATAATCTTAATAATTGCAAAGAGGCTTTCTGACAAGATTAGTTGCCTTGCAGGACCTCTGTGGGTGATTCACCAAAGTCTGGCCTTTCACCAATTTCCAGGTTGTTAATTAGACCAGAGCACTGCTGCCATAAAAAAATCTGAGCTGTCTCTCTACTGGGACTGGGTCGGAGGAATTTCAGTTAAACCAAAANAAAAAAAAAAAAAAAAAAAAAAGAGAGGAAAGGGGGAAAATAGGAAAATATGCCAGGCTGGATAGGAAGAGGTGGTATCAAAGTTTCAAACTTATATGAAGTACGTGGTCACAGAAGAAAGGAATAGCAATACACCCTCTGGTTTTTGAAGATTAAACAATTTCTATTTGTCATTTTGGTTAAATATCTTGAGTAACTTGCTCTGCATCCTGTTATGGGTGTGGTACATGGCCCAGCTGGTTTGTGATTAGTGAACAGTGGAGAGCAGAGCAAGGACCCTGATTTGAACCATGTCTTTCCATAGCATGGTGCTCTGGCCAGGCTTAATAGCACTTCATGAAATTTTGGGGTGCTTTTGCAGCAAAAAGACATCACTTTTCCTATTTACTTAACAGCAACAGCATTTAAACAACAATTATCAAAACCAAATGTAACAAAAAATAAACAGCTATCAGTTTAAAACCTTTGAAATGGTGATATATAAATCACATTTTCACATTTAAAGTATTTACTTCCCTTACTCATTCGACTTAAGAGAAAAAAAAAAGTGTCTTCTAGAGAATTAAACATAGTCACACCTGTTGAGAAGTCCTATTGCAATATTCAGCAGAACTAGTCCAAATATGAGTTCATGAGATGGTGCATCAAAAGAGGTTAAGGTCACTATCCAAAATCATATCTGAATGGTCAACAATATCTCTGGGCAACAGTAACGTGGCAGAATCCTCCAGATCCACTCACATATCTCTGGATTTTCAGCTAAATTGACTGATTTTTTTTTTTTTTTTTAATTTGCAAATTTGAGTTGGAACCCTAAGTAGAAATAATTATGGTATTTTCCCTATTCATATCAGGAAGTGTTTTGACTGGAATTTTGTATTGTATTCTGATTCTTCTTGTCTGCCATGTGTCCCTTTTTGTAGAGGGTAAAAAAACCCAGAAGACCTTATTAAATGGATAATTAGGAGTGCTGCTTTTACAGTTGTGGAAAGTGATGTGAATATGTCAAAACTTCACAAGAATTTGCTTCCTATCCTGGGTAAAGTTAGGAAGAAATATACCATGAGAAAAAAAATTCTGCATCCCTGAGCCTTTATAATTCTGTGAAGTCTCATGGAAGAGAATTGTACAGAGAATGCTTTCTGTCATTTGGATTTACAGACTAAAGGGAAGAAAAAAAACATCCTGGTTGTTTAATCCTTTCTTTTCACTGAATTAAATAAAAATATAGCTTTTTCTTGCTGTAGCCCCCAAATCAGTTCCACCATACTTTATATATATTAACCTTTTCCTGTTTTGCCCACATTGAATGTCTGTGAGACGTATTCCAGAGACTGATGGAAAATGGAGGAAATAGATGGCTTGTGAGCCTAACTGCAGATATATGAAAGATATAAGAATCATCAGTAGGACAAAATAGCACGAACCATTCAGAATATCTAAAAATAATCGAAGTGGAATCATAAAAATGAGATCCCAGCCGAGAAATGTACTAGAATTGTCCAATATGTTCATTTTTAAAACAGTGCAAGCAAAAAAACGTGGCTGCATTGCCTAAATTTCAGGAAAGCACATGCTACAAGCTTTTCACATTGAAAAGCTGAAATGGAAATACATAAATTTAGAGAAGATGTAAGAAATGAAGGGTGGGGGGAAGAAGGGTAATTAAAACAATAGGTAAATAAAATGCAGAAGAGTTGCAGTTTAGCTATGTGCAATTTGTTCTTGAAGACTGCTCATCTTGTTCAGAAGATCTGAAAGTTTTTAGTTTTGCTAGTTTGTATCTGATATAATCAGACATATCATTAAGTGTTTTCTATATCTGGTACTGTTGTGGGTTTTGTACAAAGCAACATCTGTTATAAATGCTTAGAAAAATAGATCTCCATCTTCCAATAAATGGAAACAGTTCTGACTACACTGGAAAGCTTTAGCTGTAAAATTCAGTTAGTTGGAGTGTGCTGCACTATCTTTAGTGCTCTGTTAGTGCTTTGTTTACCTGTCAGTGTATTGGAAATTAAGGGGAAATTCCTGGGGTGCCAGTGCAGTGTCAGAAGACTCCTCAAGACTACTGAACCACAAAGCCCCAGTTCCAATATTTGCCAGCTCTTGGTGTTGGTCTTTGTGGATATCTGGTTTAGAAACTGAATCTAAACATATTCTCCTTCCCTCAAATTTAATTGATAGAAAGGAAAACAAATTTATTTCATTCCTTTCCCTCTTATTTTTGGTTTATTATATTATTTGGTATTATATTAGGGAAAATACTTCTGAGAGGTTCTGATTTCTCCAGACCATTACTTTTTGATCTGTTTGTTAATAGATATTAATTTGGCTGAATTTGTATAGGTTGAAATGTAAATTACTCCTTGGATTGATAGCGCAAGAAAATCTTTCCATGTTGCTTCCAAAAAAATTCAAATAAATAGTGAAGAATACTTGTAAGAGGCAATCATGGCTTTCTTCTTATCTATTACCACGGTTTACTGTGTATCAGGCTGCAGATTACTGCAACTATTTACTAGGGCAGATAGTAAACTTTGACTCTAATAGCACCTGACTTACAGTACATCACATGAATTGGTTTCTATTATCTGATGCTTTATATTTATGGAAGAGGTAAAGCAGAACAGATATCTAACTCCACCATTTTTCTGTATATAATGCAGTACATGTATTTTTGTTCTCTCATGTTCCTGATGGAAAAAAAAAGACAAAAAACAACAGTCTTCATGGAAATAGAACCAAAGATTTCAACATTGAATTGCTAAAATTGTTTTAACACTAAATTGCTTAAAATGTGTTTGGAACATCTTATCAGTGTCTAGTCTGACACAATTTCTGGGCTTATTTTAACAAGCTGGCTTTGGTTAACAGAGTTTTTCAATTCACCATAATTTATTAAGAGGCCCAATAAACTTGGTTCTGTTCTTGATTATCTCTCTGAAAATGCTAGCTTAAATTTGGCCTTGTTTAAATAGCACTAAATCAATGAGAGATCAATGTTGAATATAGCACTGTCTCTTGGAGAGACTTTGATCAATGGAGCATTTGGTTGGTTTTATCTGATTGAGACTTGGTCTGAGACTAGACAATTATGGGAAAATAACTCCTTGAAAGTTAATATATTTTCCTTTTCCTTTACTGTGTGTTCTGGCTACAGTGCAAGGGACTTGTGACAAATGCTGTATAATATATGTTATAAAATACTTGCAAAATATATGGTAGTTGATTGTTTCCTTAGGCTGCAACATATTTCTTTTCCAGGGCCCACATCAATATATCTCTGTGTCTGTGAGGATAGAGGGAACTGGGAATGTTAATGCTATCCCTGGCAGTAGTTTCTGCCATATCTTTTCACTAGGAGACCCCTGTCAGCTATTAAATTGCCCTGTGGGCCCCAAATGTCAGCATATGAAACCCACAATTTGTAATTCTAAAAAAAAATTATTCAAAGGTAACTGAGTATGCCCTTATAAACTACATATTCTGTAAAATCAGTACTCTTATTGGATGTTTAGAGATTTATTGGCATCTCTTTGAGCTCATGTGTCTACAGGACCACTTCAGGGGCATTCAAAGAAAGGAGGGGAGATGCTGTCAGAGACCAGGGACTCACAGGCAATGGAATTGGGGATGGGTCTGGAGGGTAAATCCTATGAGCAGCAGCTGAGGGAGCTGGAAAGGGGCTCAGCCTGGAGAAAAGGAGGCTCAGGGGGAACCTTGTGGCTCTGCACAACTCCCTGGCAGGAGGGGACAACCAGGGGAGGATTTGGGATCTTGTCCTAGGGGACAGGGACAGCTTAGGGGGAAATGATCTTGAGCTGCACCAAGGGAGGTTCAGGCTGGAAATCAGGAGGAATTTCTTCATGGAAAGGGTGGTTAAACATTGGAAGAGATTGCCAGGTCCTGAAGTCAACATCCCTGGAGGTGTCCAAGGAATGACTGAACGTAGCACACAGTGCTGTGGGCTAAGTGACAAAGGGGGAAATGGTCACAGGTTGGACTTAATGGTCTGAGAGTTCATTTCCTATCTAATTAATTCTGGGATTCTGTATGGCTGGAAAACTTCTTTCTCCCTGGAGATTTTTCACTCCCATGGTTCATGGAAAGTTAAACATCTAATCTACAATCCCAGGAGCATACAGCAGAAGGACTCCTCACGAGGACATAAAAGTATTTATTTATATCATGTGAGTTTTTGGTTGTTTTTTTTTTTTTTTTGCAACTCCCCTGTTGGGCCTCAAAAGGGTAAGCCTTGCTTATCCTGCCTCCATGTCACAGGAATGACATTCCTCAAGACAATAATGGACTCCTTAAGGTTGGAAAAGTCCTGTAACACCAAATATTGAGTCCAACCATTAACCCAGCACTGCCAAGGCCACCACTAAACCATGGCCCAAGTGCTACATCCACGGGATTTTTAAGTACCTCCAATGATGGTGATTCCATGATTGTCCTAGGTAACCTGTTCAATGACTGACAAACCTTTCAGTGAGAAAAATTTTACGGGTATACAATCTATCCTGGTGAAGCTTGAGGCTATTTCCTCCTGTCCTTTCCCTTGTTCCCTGGATCAGAACCTGACCCCCATCTGATTGCACCCTCCTGTCAGGGAGTTGTGCAGAGCCAGAAGATCCCCGCTGAGCCTCCTTTTCTCCAGGATAAACAGTCCCAGTTTCTCAAGCTGATCCTCATCAGAGCTGTGCTCCATGACCTTCTCTGGACAAGCTTCAAGAACTCAATGTCTTTTTTGGAGTGAGTGGCCCAAAACTGAATGCAGGATTCAAAAAGTGATTTTGCTTTTGCATCACACAGAGGATGATCTACTAATCACATTTCCATATTGCAGTTTTGCAGGATCTTATAATCTTCATTTGCCATAGCACCACTGTGGTGAGATGTTCAGCTTACTGTCAGCAGGCATCTCAGAGCTCCTGCAAAACCACTGAGTTTTCTTTCTGGAAACAGCCCATATTTTTCCTTGTCTGTAAAATAACTTCTACATTTTTATAATTGTTTCATAATTTCAGGCTCTCTTTGCACATTCAATTATCAATTTATCCCTTATGTTGGAATCCTCATTATCCATGCAACATTTTCAGAAACTCACGCTAGAAGTCAATGGTCCCTTTATCTGCATCTGCATTTTTACAGTTCTATCTCAACAATCTCTTTGTAAACATTTTTTCTTAATATGCTGATGTCGACTGTTAAATATTTTAAGGATACTGCCTGCATTCTCCACAGAAAAAGACTTAAAAACTAACCTTTAAAATTACAGTAATTTCACGATTACATGCTGCACCTGATTATAAGCTGCACCTCTGGGCGTCAGCAACCTTTAGCTCTTTGTCCATATATAAGCTGCACCTGATTATAAACCGCACTGTCACTCGCATCGAGGACCCGCATGCAACAAAGTTGCCAATTAGTAACAGAATTGCGGGATCTCGGGGTTTACTGGCTCGGCTTGGGGCCAGGCAGGCTCAGGCTGTTCAGGGCTATTGACGGGGCCAGGTGGCCCAGCTCGGCGCTGCAGCTCAGCGGGGCCGCTCGGGGCTGGCCACTGCTGCCACCGGGCTTGCTTGCCCCAGTCTGGCACTGCCCCACAGCGGCAGGCAGGTACAGAGCCCCCCTCCCACTCCCGTGGCAACAGTGGGAGGCGGGCACGGAGCCCCCACCTCTCCCCCAGGCGTGGGGCCCCCCACCCCCCACCAAGCACTGCCAGCATGGAGCCTGCTCCACCCGCCGTGCAACAGAGTAACCAATTTGCAACAATCACGCAATCCCGGGTTTTACTGGCAGGTGCTGGGTTCAGCACCTCGGCTTCCACTTCCAGGTTTGGAAATTTCAGGAATTTTTTCATATATTAGCCTCTCCTCAGTGTAAGACGCATTTCCAGGGTGGGATCAGAATTTCAGTCAAAATTGTGCAGCTTATAATCGTGAAATTACTGTACAATTTATTGTATTTTTAAAAATAGAAAGATGGTGAAAAACTCAGAAAAGTCCCAAAAGAAGTCTGGAGGCTGGTTTTTTGGGAATAGACATCCTGTTTTAATTGACAGCAGGAAAATTTAAGGTCATTTAATAAGCTTCATTTATCCAGTGTTGCTCAGCCATGGATGGCAACACAGACTCCTCTGTTTGCAAGCATCAGTTGAGGTGTGCAGTTAACCCTTGGAGCCTGCAGTGCTGCACTGTCCTGCAAAGCTCCACTTTGCTGTGTGACAATTTGTTACAGCCCCGTGCCATCGCCAGCTGGCAGGTAATTTTCCTGGGGAAGACTTTTCTTCCCAGTAACGCTGTCATGGCAATATTCAACCTCAGCCATGTAGTTAAAAGAAATTGAAAGGAATAGTCATTTCGCGAGGATGTCTCAACCCATCCAGAGACAGGCGTGCGAGGTGGGATAAATCGCTCTTGGAGGTACTTTCATCTCTTTGCCAATTAGAAATTCGACTACACACCAGACTTTTATGTGCATAAAGCTTGTTGGGATAAATCTTACTCCAAACATTTGAGTTCTGCGACAGGTAATTCCAGTAACAATAACTATAAGGGTGTCTGAGATAGAGATACATTGGAAAACCAAATATTGTTGCTCACAGATTATGGGGAAAGAAAGAGAATAACACGGCCAGATTTAACTTTGCACATAATGAACTTACAGAAAGAAAGACAGGAGAATCAAACTCTCATTTAGGATTAAGGAACAAAGCCACAGCTTGAATCTCCAGGATGTGGACAGACAAAATGTAACACTATTGATCAAACAAGTCGTATCGCTGGCCATGGGTATTTAGAGTAAATCCCCAGACACCAGCGTCCCACCTTTTAGAACAACCTAGCTGGGATCCAGTGGAAAGCATTATCTGTGGGTTTAATTTTACTGCTGCATCAGGAGCTTTTGAAAAGTATGCTTTCAATATCCCTACAATTCAGTGTAGATCATGAAAAAAAAAAAATAAAAAAGAAGGACATTTCAAATGGAAAAAACAGGACAGATTCTAACAAAAAATAGCAATGAATTCTCTTCCACACAAAGGAAAAAATATAATTGAATGCTTCATGAAATGCCTTCTGGTAAAATACCTGACATTACTATTAGTAAGTAAATTCTAACCTTTGCCTTGTCCTAGTTTTACCCATAGAGTATTTGGATGTCAACCCACATACATGGGACCAAAAGTAGGCAGTATTTCCTTTCCTGTAGCTATTTTTAGACATGGAGTCTTGCATTTTAAATCTTGTTAAAATTTTTCAAAACTACCTACTCTACAGTAAACATTAAAAAAAAAAAATTATTATGCCCCCATCTCCCTGGCATTTCTCTTCACCCCTGACTTAATGCTGAAAGAAGAAAGGAATTTAGTTTACATCTTAACTCTATTCCTTTTGCTTTTTTTTTTTTTTTTCAGTTTGTCATTTGTTCAAGCAACAGACAGAGATGTCTTATACGTGCTATTCATTTACCCCTCTAAAATGAAATGGGATTTTTTTTTTTTTAAGAGGGTGTAATCCTATTTCTTGTTGCACACTCTCCCCATTTAAATCAAGTTAAAATTTTTTCTCCAACTCTTACCTGCATTCAAATGCCATTAATACATTTTTCTCTCCAGCTTTCATACGTGCTGTCTCTAAACCAGCTGTCCCTTAGTCCTTGGTTACCTCACCCTTTCCTGTCTATTTGACTTCTGATTTCAGACCTTTTGCCAGTCCTTGGGGGTTTTTGCATTTTCCCATGTAATTCCTTGTTTCAGATCAATGACTTTTTATTGCCTGTTGCCCAAACAGCAATTGACATTGCCAAAAGGCACTTCACTAAACTGGCTTAGGCCAACACCAGAAGCAACCGTAGTGATCTGGGGGTCCTGGCACCCATGTCCAAGGTGAGATGCCTAATTTAGGCAGCCTAAACACCTTCTACAGCGGAGCAAAATTGGCATCTCCAGGGAATGCTCTGGTAAAAAAACAACAAACCAAACACAACAAACACAACTTAAACAATCCCAAAGGTAGATGAAAATGTCAGCTGAAATGGGAGCTGCCAGATTAGATCAGGAGTTTGATCATGCCATGTCAAAAGTGTAGCTGGACATTTCTAGTGATAAAAAATTCTGGTGATGAGAAGTGAAAGAAGTTTCTTGGCCTCATCTATTTGAGAGGTAGATCATGGATACAGAGATAGATAATTCACTGTTTGTTTATTGTTTAGGAAAATGAACCTTGGTTTAGGCAATTAGGCACATAATATATATTTTTATAATACATGAAACTGGCCTAGCTTCAAAGAGATGGAGTAAGTGACTCCTTTTAAGATTTTGATAGACTTATTTTCTATCATTCTTGCTAATTTCCTGGGAGAAATTAGCCATAGAGGTTGGAAGAGACAAGAAACAAGACAGAATCAAACAGAAACCCTAATGAAATTGCTTATTTCAGGTTAAAATTCTTCTATATATTTATATATGCATATGTTTTGTTACAATGTAGATGGTTGTAAATGTCTGCTTCAGTTCAAAGCTCAGGTTCTGAATTTAAGGTGATTAATTATTCATATTATTTCACTGTAATTATCTATTTCAGTTAAAATGTAACTAAGATGACCACTGTGTATTTAAGACATCTTGAAATCTATTTGTATCCTGGTTTGGTTTATTCCATTTCCTTAACTTTGCTCTTTTCCAAGGATGATGTTTCTCATTGACCAGCTGCAATAGTTGGATTCCTTAAGAGATAACTCTCCCCCAAAGCTTGGCCAGTTTCAGTCATCTTTGGAGCTGATTACACCTCTAGCCCATTGTACCAAGGTCAGAGCACAATGCTTGTTTGGCTCCAACTGAAGAGGAAACGATAAATATGTCTGAGCAAAATAAGGATTAGTCTCAAATTACTATTGCATACAACAAGCACAGCTTCCAGACAGCATCATTAGTTCACACAAGGAGTGGAAGAAATGTATCTGACAAACAAACTCATTTATCTGCCATGGTTATAAGACTACCTTTCCTTTTTTTAATTAGTATGAGACCTCCACCTTTGCAGTTCATCAAGGAGCACTGTAGTAGATTCATGCTTTTTTGTACCTTCTCACAATAAGGAGAGCATTAAGTTCATAATGACTTTGCATTTGACAAGAACCATGAAATTCTGACTTGGTATTGACTGTATCAAGACAGCTGTGCTGACAAAGCGTTCACACTTGCTTATAAGCCAACATTTTCAATGGCAATATTATTTATATAAAACATAAATATTTTTCAGCTTTCACTTTTCTAGTCCTCATGTCTCCTCCAAGCAAAAGGAAAGAGTAATTAATTATTTTCATAGATTATTGTGAAGTTCTAAAATTTGCAGCATGAATATTGAGGGACATGTTGAAAATGTCTTATTCTATCAAAAAAATTTCACCAAAGAAATTTTCCCAAGATACTGGAGGACGTGATGCGCTATATACACAATGAAACTCATTAAATGTCACATTTTGCTACAGAAGTCCATTCATTAAAATGTCCTGGTTAGATACCAGATTTAATGGAATTTCTCTATAAACCCCAGCCTTTTTATCTTCTTCCTGTTAGTTCCTGATATGCTTTATTGTCAGTTAGAAGAAGGTAAATACATAAGTGATGATGTGACAATTTCAGGATAATATGCTGAGTTTATTATCACAGTTTTGAGGAAATCTACTTTGAGGGTAGGACAAAGAAGCCACTTTTGTTTCATTCACAACAGAGAAAATGCAGAATTTACAGAATATAAAGGCTTTAGATGCTGATAAGCAAGAAAACTAAGATAACAGATTGAAAAGTGGGCAGGCAGAGGGAGAATGAGAATAAAAAGTGAGATTAATTGCTTTATTTTGAAATAGGTGCAGAGCAGTCAAATCCTCTTCTCAAAGTTAGGTTTTGCTCTCACTGAGGTACCAGTAATTTGGCCTAAGCAATGAAGGCTTTTATATTAAGCACTGGCACTTCATCTTATAGTCAGGTAGCAAAGAGAAATCATTACCTTCCTGTCAAGTATACTGAGAAAAAAGGATTAAGAGCTATAGTTTAAATGATAAGATTGAAATAGTTTTGAAAATGCAAACATTTGCTGGCAGAAAGACAGATACAAAGCAAACAGTCCACGATCTCTGTCTGATTTTAGAGGTCTTACAATATGTGATAGGAGACAAGAGCTCCATTCTTTACCATGTAAAGTCTCAATAATTTCTGCCTTGTTTTTCTTCTCAGTAGACTCGTATAATGCTCTATCAGTTGCTGCCCTGGCTTCAAAATTACAAAACTTTAGCCAAACCTTTTCTTCAGGCTTTATTCACAGATGTCTAAACATTTTCTCTTGGAATTATTGTTTTGAAGGGGAGCAAAACACAAGTAGGAGATGAAAACTGCATGTTTAATTTTCATACTGACTACAATTTCAGTGTTCAAAATTTTTTACTGCTCTTTTAAGTGCTGGGAAAAGGACAAATTGACTCAAAGCAAGTGTTCATGTGCCATTGAATGTACAAAATATACAAGATATTTGATGTGAATTCACATAGAACTGTGAAAAAAATATTCTCCTCCTCTTTTATTATACTATAACGGCAGAAAAGGAATTCCTTTAGGAGTGCTATTAGTCAGCAAAAAAAAAGTCCTCTTTTTTTTAAAAAAAAAAAAAAGAAAGAAAGAAAAAAAAAATAAAGAGGAATTATTATCCAGCTGTATCAGACTGAAAGCAAAATGAAAGCCACTGTGTCAGTTCTGAAGGTCTGACTGAGTACATGCCATTTTTATACCTTATTTCAGACTGACTAGAGTATATATCTTGGGAATGCACAAAATTAGAGCCTTGTTTTAGCAGTCTTATTAAACTGAAATTACCTTTGAAACTGAGTAAAGAGAGAGAGGTCTAAGATTTACAGGCCCCAGACTTGAAAAAAGGAATTAACTGTGTAAGAATTGATTTATAGTATCCAAACTCGTAGTATTATCTTGTCAGCAGACACTAAAAACAGGTCCAGCAGAGACAGCATAAGAAGTCAAGGGGAAGGACTGGAATAATTGATCCTATCTGTTAGCATCCCAATCACTAGCAATGATCAGGTCAGGGCTGTCTTGGACAAATCAAATAAGTTTTCAAAGAGTGACTATTAACAGCAATCTGTTGAGAGAGATTTAAAATTTAGGGCCACTGGAGATATTTTGCAATTCCAGCATTCTGTAAAGCCAGAACAAAAGGTTTAAATCTTATCTCAGAACTTACATTGCAGTCCAGAGCTTCAGGGCTGAAGCACAGTAATTTCACGATTACAAGCTGCACCTAATTATAAGCCACACTGTTGTTCACAGCGAGGACCCACGTGCAACAAAGTGGCCAATTAGTAACAGAATTGTGGGATCTCGGGGTTTACTGGTGCGGCTCGGGGCCAGGCAGGCTCGGGCCGCTCGGGGCTGTCGACGGGGCCAGGTGGCCCAGCTTGGCGCTGCTGCTCAGCGGGGCTGCTCAGGGCCAGCTGCCGCTGCTGCCAGGCTCGCTCGCCCCAGCCTGGCACTGCCCCGCAGTGGCAGGCTGGGATGGAACCCCCCCGCCCACTCCTGTGGTGACAGGTGGGGATGGAGCCCGCCTGCTCCTGTGGCGCAGGTGGGAGGTGGGCACAGAGCCCCGCCTCTCTCCCGGGCCACGGGGCTGGCAGAAAGGAGCCCCCCACCTCTCCCCCCCTGCTGCCAGCACAGAACCCGGCTCCACCCGCTGCACAACAGAGTAACCAATTTGTAACAATTGCGCAATCCCGGGTTTTACTGGCAGGTGCTCGGCTCCGCACCCTGGCTGGCACTTCCGGGGTTGGAAATTTCCAAACTTTTTTCATATATTAGCTGCTCCTGAGTGTAAGCCACATTTCCAGGGTGGGCTCAAAATTTTAGTCAAAATGGTACGGCTTATAATTATGAAATTACTGTACATGAAAACAAAGCGTTAAATCTCACTTAAGTGAAAAAAAAGAAACAAATTACAATTAATAATCTAGGAATAATTATGGTGCATGTGGGAGACAATTATTAATTCTCATAAAGAGACTGCATGAGTTCACCAGATAATCTCAATGCATGTGCTTGGTTTTTTGGTTTTATTTTTAAGAAATAAAACTAACAATCACAGTTTTGTTGGAAGGGACCACATTGGTGTCATCTTTTCCAACCTCCCTGTTCCAGCAGGGCCATCCCAGAGCCCAGGATTGTGTCCAGAGGGGTCTGGAATATCCCCAGTGGGGGAGACTCCATCCCCTCTCTGCACAATCTGTTCAGGGCTCAGTGGCTGCCCAGGACAGAAGTTCTGCCTCATGTCCACGTAGAAATTCCTGGGATCAGACCCTCCCTGTTCCTCTGGTGCCATGGGTGGGCCCTGGAGCAGAGCCTGGGTCCTGCTCTGCCCCTCTCTGCACACAGGGACACCCAGGGATGGGGTCCCCTCTCAGCTGGGGCTCCTCTCCAGGCTGGACAGCCCCAGCTCCCTTAGCATTCATGGATGCTTCTCATCAGGCCAGTAGACATGTGGATGTTGTGTTTGCCTGGCTGTTCCCTGACCAATACTCCTTGAACTAGGGAAGGTCTTCCTTCCAAGATTCCTTTACCTTGGTCTCCTGTGCCAGAGATTCCTGAGGTCTTGCCTGTGAAAACTGATGCAAAGAAAGCATTCAGTAACTCTGCTTTCTCTGCCTTCTCTCTTACCAGGGTCCCCTCTTCATTTACTAATGGGCCCACATTATCCTTTGTTTTCCTTTTGTTATTGATGTATTTAGAAAAGCCATTTGAGTTATGCTTGACAGCCTTGATCAGCCATTAACTCAGAACCACTGTATTCACCACTAAACCCCATCCCTAGGTGCCACATCCGCATCTTTAAATACCTCCAGGCATGGTGACTCCACCACTACTCAGGGCACCCTGCTCCAATATTGGACAATCTTCTCCACGAGGAATTATTGTTTTCCTAATATCCAAATTAAACCACCACTGACACAACTTGAGGCCACTTCCTCTTATTAGCCAGAGGCAACAGAAGCCTAGGTTTTATTGGCATAATTAACATTCCTGTTCTTTAGTTAATATACTTCCATTTTCTAGCAACTACAACACCACCTAGAAGCCCAAACTCCAGATTACATGCAGGATTAAATTCTCATGAAGACACATGACACTTCATGCTTCCATACACCTTTGTGTATTGATGAGAGAAGTTATAAATGTCAAATAACCATCTGACCCATCAGAAAAGTGAAACTATCAATCATCAGAATTCCTCCTGGCTGCAGTGTCTCCTTCACAGCTCCATGCAGCTGAGGACATGAGTGCCATGTGTGCTCCCTGGGGACACAAAGAGCATCTCATTCTCATCATGAAAGCAAAACTTTTGCTCATTAGGTTACATATCTGTCACAACACACTGATCAATCTTTTGGTGTGACACTTGCAGCCTGCACAGAGCAAAGACTACAAATGCCATCAAAACACAACACAGAGCAGCAGAAAGCTTTGTTTGGGGGAAGACACCCACAAAGTGACCAGAAAAACCCCTCAGCAACAGAACAGAGACCCATCAGTGTCATCCCCTCCTCCATCCATGTCCTGCTCTGATGTTCACACACACAAAGATGATCACAGACAGCTGGCACAGCTCTTGCCATAAAATATTGACCCTGGAATTCACCTTATTTTTTAAAATGTAGTCAGAGTGCTGTTTAAATTTTAACCTATGGTAAAATCAGACAGCATTGCACAACTGAGTTGCCAGATTTGCTCTTCCAGAATTCCCAATCCTGATGAGAATACTTGAAAATTATTTTCCATGGGATAACTGCCCTGTAAAGAAGGGAAACAGAGGGTTACTGCAGCCTTGCCTTAGGGTGAACACTTGGTGAAATCCTCTTACTTGAATAAAATCCACCAAACACAGTCATTGTGTCTAATGCTGTGTTACCTCATGCCTCATTCAGATCTTCAAAATTCATGTTTCTGCTAAAATGTTTTAAAACTCCCTCTCTGGGTGTATAGTGGAAAGATAACAGAAAAAAACCAACAAAAAAAAAAAAAACTCCACCCAAAAAAACCCCCAAACAAACAAACAAAAAAACCCTCAAAAAACCCACAAAAAAACCCCAAAAACCCCAAAAAGCCCAAACAAACAAGAAAAAAATAGGTGAGAGGTTGCCTTTTATGCTGCAGAACCTCATTGCCATAGAACATGCAATAGATTCTTCTAAATGCATTGATTTTTGACCTACCTAATTATAGAACAAACTTGGCCATTGGCATTGCTAAGCAAACCAAACCCAGGGAAGCTGTAGTCCTGTAAGGGCAGAGGCACTTTCTCAACATTTCCTGCTGGGTCCAGGCAGATGGTCAGAGCTGTCCACTCTATTCCACCTCTGTTCACAGCTGTTCCACCCCCTTCTCCTCCCAACTCTGCTCAGCACATCCCCTCCCTGCAGGGTGACTGATCCTTCACTGGGCACAGGAATCCAGGGGAAGGATTTGTCTTATCTCATTTGAGATATCTAAAGGTTAGAGATCTAAATCTGAGCTGGTCACCCTAGGCTCTTTTATTTTTTTGTCAGTGGAGAGAAATAGGGCAGAGGAATGAGTCTCTGGAGATGTGAATCACCCTTTATGTGAAGCCCCTCCTGTGATGTTAGAGATCAAGTTTGTGCTCTATTTTGTTATAGCTAATTCTCATACCAAGGTGCATAATAAGTCTCAGGCATGACCCATGACCATGGTATGACTACAGTTCTATAGTTTATTCAAAGTGGATCCTTGTAGTTTCTCTTGATGGAAATTTCCTGTGTTTTTAATTTTAGTTTGAGTCCAAGACAGAGAAATAATCACTATATTTCAAGCGGTATTTTCTAAGGCTTACTTATAAAAAAGTGTTTTAAACTTTTCAGAATTTGGTATTTCCACACAAACTTCACATATAAAAGATTTTATAAAAAATAATTTTAAAATAAAAAATAGAGCTGACCAATAAAATGTATCGTATTTCTGTGTATTATTCTTTCCTAGGCAGTGTTTCAATACAGATTTTTTCCTACAATGTGTTGAATGGAATAAAAGAGGTTAAAAACCAAAGCAAAGTAAAATCTCACAATATTAAATTCTAATGAATGCAAAGACCTTGAAAACATCAGTGGCTCTGCAAGCCAAGTGTTGATCCCTTTGATAGAATATGCAGGAATAAAATGGTTAGTAGCTGAAATGCTGTGGCACAGTAATAATTGCTTTGCACCTGTAATTCTCTCTCTCATTTCCCTATTTACTGTTTGATGCTTTTGTTTATTACAGAGTCATATTCCAGTCTCTTCATTTGTAGACCATTTCTGGAAAAAAAATATGCTGAATGCTGAAAGACACAAAAGACCATGATGATAAACAACATTTCTTTCTCACATTATTTTTTTTTCCTAAGCAGAAAAGCATTTCCTCTTCTTTGTCTTTTATTTTTTTCCTTTTTTTTTTTTAAATTAATTCCTGTGTGGAATCTCAGAGATTGTTTCTATCTCATTATATAAAAGCTTGACAACTTTTGGCAGTTGTTAACATTATTATTTTACCATCACTATTATTATTATGGTTCAAATCAAATTTTGTAAATTAATAAACTTGTATGGAACTTACCTGAAAGCAAACCAAATTATAATTAAGGTTTGGAAAATTTGCATTTCTGCTGTGCATGGCAGGAAGGCACTTTTTCCACACAAGTCATGAGCAGAAATTGTTATGGGGAACAAAGGGAGATGTCAGCTACTGTTCTTAGAGAGGACTAAATTTTGACTGAACCACTGAAGTTAAAGGCACAAAAAATTGGTGAGTTTAAGAAACAAAAGAAGGTTGAAGAAGAAAAGGGAAAAATTTCACATCTCCAGAGTAAGTGCACATTCAGATTTTTATGGATAGATGAAAATCAGACTTAAATGCAGGTATCAGAGCTTTCTGTCCTGACTGCTTATGATCTTTGCTGGTCATTATAGCTGACAGGCAATATTATAAATGTTCTCCTGATGTGCCCTGGAGCCCTTCAGGGGACCCTGGTCAGGACCTGGGGACAGGCCTCGTGTCACCAAGACAAGAAAAGAGAAACAAAGGGAACATTGGGGTTAGTGACCAAAGCAGAAAGAAAAGACAATTTGGAGATGTTTCAGCAGCAGGTATCCCCTGTGCTGCTGACACAATGCAGGAGGATGAGGAAGACAAGGCGGACAAGGATGAGGAGGAGGAGGAGGAGAAGGAAGCAATCATTGAAGGTGGACATCCTGGCAGCAGAGCAACAGTGGGGGGACTGATCATTTTCTGCTGAGAAGAATCACATAATGTCAGTTAGTGACCACCTGATGATGGTTTCTTATATAATGACTACACCCCGGACCAGTAATGAGAACTTTGGGATATGTCTTTAATAGAGGATGTTGCTTCATTATGAAGAACAAATTCTCAGCCTTCACCTCACCATATATATCTTCTGATCCTATTACTTATACTTCAGATATTTGCATGTTGATAGCTTATTTTCTGTTTTCAAATTATTTAAAATGTTTCTATGCGATTACCACTGCTTAGGCAAATAATATGTGTATTTTTTAAATAATATGTGGTGGGGTTTTTTTTTACATTCAATATTTCAGGGAAGCAAGTTTGGACTGTTTTCTGTATTTTTTCTTTTGTTTGCCACTACTTCTCAGCAAACTTCTTCACTGTAATCTGTAATTTAAAAATATATAACTTGCATATAACTTGCTGTCTTTTCCACCAAAATATAATGTTGATAGATCAACATTCCCAAATCATTTAGAGCCATCAGTGTCACTTCTAAAGTGGTTGCTAGAGTTATTGAAAAGTCTTCTCCTGCAGTAATTGTAGGGCTCCCATCTGACTATTCAGCTGATGACTGAAAGAATTAAATTCTAGTTTCTTCAATCATTGAATTTAGCATTAAAATCTGTCACATGAGACATTATGAGCTACACAGCACTTTTCAGGAAGAAATAAATGCTGAATATTGTTGGTAAAATGTGTACACACTCGAGCAGAGAAAACAAACATAGAGAAAGCAATGAGGAGGACTTATAGAAAAGGACATAAAACAAGGAGAAAGAGCACATGAATTAGGGGATGGGGGAAAGAAAAAAGACAATGAATAAGCGACAAGGTCCAGCATAAATATTTTTGAGCATTGCTACAGATAATAAGAAAGCTACCACAATTTCCACATATACACTATGGGTAGGTCAACCACCAATTACGCCTCCAGGCCACCCTTAACTGGTGAATCAGTAATATCATGTAATGACCCCCCTTCTAGGAAACCTCCTGACAGTGTTGCAACACCTAAGCACGGCACCACTGAGATGCCAATTTAATTAATCTTTGGACAGATTTTTTTTTTTTTAATTATTATTATTCCTTCAGGAATCTTTGATAGAAATTTTCTGGAGTTTTTTCTCTTCTTACCTTTGTGCACCTGGATCTTAAAATCAATAATCGACTCAGTAATAGAGAACAAAGTTAAGTGATTTGTGCCTAACTTTTGTAAATAAGGGCAGAATTGCTATAGTAACAGCAGAAGGCACTCAGTCACTGTGACAAAAATGTGGCAACCTGATAGCAGAGGCTAATGAGGGTTTTCAATTTCAGCTGAATTTCATTAAAAGCAATCTCACCCCACTTCAAGATGGGAAGGAGGGGAAAGAAGAGAAGGGGAGGAGTGGCCATTCAGGTAAAGGCTAGCCTAATTTCACCCTAATTCAGAATTGAAATTTATCTGAAAAAGGTACGAGAGGTTATAAAATGTGCGAGGAACATAGCAAACAAGAACAGAAAACAAAGACAAAAATAAAGGGTTTCTATATTGTGGCTTTCTTATTAAAAAGAAGAAAAGTCCCATGCCTAAACAATAATTTCCTCTTTCTCTCTGTTGAAATGACTAGAATTTATTATCATCAGAAACAGACTCTTAATTCAGGAAAAGGCTCAGAGGACCAATTTTGGAATCTGTAATTATTGAAAGCAGCACTGGTGAGGAAAAGGGGCCCATATGCACTTCAGTGAGGAGCTGGATGGGCATCAGGCAGCACTTGGTCACAAAAGAGTCTTGGACACGTTTTTATTATTGGACACATCTTTGAACACATTCCCCTGATGATGCCTTGAAAGTCCTGATAATCAGGTTGATTTGCAAGTAATAGTAATAATAATAATGAGGTTTAGGTGTGTGAGTTGGCGCGCTGAGGTTTGTCACTTTGGGCATGAAGAGCTTTAGGGGAGGATTACATACAAAAGCTGTTAAAAGTGCTTTGTTGTCTCTGGCTATAAAACACTTAGAAGAAACAAAGTGTTTCCATTAAGAATGCTTTTTATTTTGACCAGTGTTGCAGTAGAGGCAAAGAAATAACAGTCCAAATCACCCTGCTGCAATTACTTGGGCAATGTGCTTTAAAACCCACTCCAACTGTGTCCTGTTCCTAGAGCTGCTGAAAGTGGGAGGTTGTCACCTGGATTTATGAGCCTGCCTATTACAAAACATTTATGGGCAACTATAACTGATGGGCCCCAAAGGAAGTTAAAAGTGATATTTAGCTTAAGTAGTCTCTCCCTGCTCTCTGTTGAAATGCAAGCATTGCTTTGTAGCTTCAGGCCATGAAAGAATAGAAATACATGACATGAAAAGTTCCTATTCACTTTTTTTTTTTCTTCTTTCTTTGTCTTTTTTCTTTTTTTCAGTTCTCAGGAGAATTCATCTTTCAGTCATACTCAGTGTCATTTTTCCCAACTGAGTAGCTTTATACTAGTCATAAGAAATGCTCTTTCTGGCTATAAAAATGAGTAATACTTCAGAGATTATTCCTTTTCCTTGGATGGGAAGGAAGGGTGGGAATAGAATCCAACTCCTTTGCCATCACCTAAGGTTGAAGGTCAGGTGTAGTTTTTACATTTCAGATTTTTAACCAAATTAAAGCTGCTTTTCCAAGAAGTTGAAATGAAAAAATAGAAGAAAACAGTTGCTGTATGGAAAGACATAAAACCACAAATAAAGTTTGTGGGGGGAAAAAAATATTTTGTATTTAGGTATATTTTGTTTCCATCTCTGAAACTCTTGATAAAAACCACATGAACTATTCAATAAAAAATACTTTAAATACTGATTTAGACTATGAAATAATGTCATATTTTAAAATGTAATCTGTTGTGACAGTAGGGGGTAAGATAACAGAAATCCTACAGTATTTTTCTAGAGAGAGGTAGTGAGAGCTTGGGGGCTGGATGGGGCTAAACCACAGCATCTAATTGTTCTAGATTTATGAGAAATCATGTTCAGTTAGGTCTATGTATAAATACTTCAATTTCTCATTCCAATGTGTTTTTCCATTCACTTCAGGCTAAGAAGAGAAACAACATATGTTTTCACAGAGGATCATCCATGGATAAGAAAACGTCTGAATTGGGAGGTTTCAACTTTCTGATGTCGTCAGTCACACCAAAGAGCTAAGTTAACCACAAAACTGCTCACTCTGTGCTTCTTTGGCAATACACAAGGATCTTTGGACTTGGTCTGAATATGATCCAGATGTTCTAAGATTTGGAACCATTCCCCTCTTGTATCCACTCTAAAAAGTCCTTTGGGCTATTAAAGGAGGAAGCTTAAAGTTAAGGAAGATCCATCATGATTGAGCTAATATTGATTCTAAATTGGTTCTAGTTTTATCTTCGACAAAGCGGCAAGAACAGAGTGCTTGCACAGCTTTTCCTGCTTAGAGGCTGGTTTGTGCTGTTCAGATTGACACCTTGTTTGGCTTTGGGTTTTTATTCCCCTGTTCAGGTTGTTTTTGTCTTTTTGTTTCATTTTAGTGAGCACAGAGGAAATGCAAGGCTCTTGATTGCTGGATACTCCCTTTACCCTAGGGAGCCCTCCTTTGAATGAGGAAATTCATTATTGCTAAAAAGGTTGCTGCTGTAAACACTCCATCACCATAATGGGGGATGTACAGCCTCCTCCCCAGCCCTTCCTACATGAGTTTAGACAGCACTAAATATGTATTTTATGGTAGTTAGTGTAATGCAAGGCAAAAAGTGCTGCTTCATCTTAAAAGTGACATCAGGTGCCCCCAGTGACCTTGGCTGAGTACCTTGGGACCTGGAATTGTTTGGGGTTTTTTGGCTGAGACCCAGTTAGTGGTCTGCTGGAAAATAAAATAAAATCACAGGCAGGGACAAAAGGCTCGTGTGCCCAGATCTGCAGCAAGGCAGAATACTGGTATTTCAACACATGTGTGTGCACCCTCCCTTATTGATAAGGGACAGCTGAGGGAAAGTCCTGTGTCTGCTGCTGGAGTATCCCTGGTGTGAAATAACGTATTTGTAAAACACAACTGCTTTGTTCAAAGCTTGTATTTCAGGGAATCATCGGAATCAATAAGGTTGAAAAAGACCTCTAAGATAACCAAGTCCAACCCTTAACCCAGCACTGCCAAGCCCACTGCTAAATCATGTTCTGAAGCGTAACATCTACACTGCTCTGAACATTTTGAGGGATGATGTCTCCACCACTGCCCTGGGCACCCTGTGCCAGTGCTTCTTAACCCAAGTGAAGAAATTTTCCCTAATATCCAGTATGAACCTCTCCTGGTGACCCTTGAGTCCATTTGCCCTGCCCATCCCCATAGCCCAGTTTGAGCTAGTATCTCACTTCCTCTCTGCTCTTAATCATTAGCAGAGAAAGAACATTCCACACAAGGAAATGACTTTAAACCACAGTTATAAAAAGATGTTTCAAGGCCTGGAAAGGAAAGCTGACAGGAACAGTTGTTCCAACAGGCACAGAGATGCCTTCACGATGGTGCTGTAAGCAAGAATGAAAAGATCTCATGGTGAATGATAACGTGAAAGGAAGATGAAGAAATAGCAGGGAGCTTAAACAGTGTTATATGCAACCACTTGATTTTGCTTCCAACAGAAAGGATTGGTCTTCTGTTTTTGTTTTCAGATCCAACAGTAATGACTATCACTATTATGCAATGTCTCATTTTCTTTTAATAACTGCAAAAACATAAAGAGATTTATTTTACAGCATTGATAAATACTTGGGAAAATGAAAACACAATTAACCTAAGCTGGTTAATCTCTTATACATCTTAATTCGGTATACTTTCCTCTCTCAGAATGAGCTTGACCCCTGCATAATAGCCAGATTGGAAGGCCTGTGATGAAGAGATAGACAGATTTTTTTCAGAGAGAGATAAGTGAATCCTGGAGAGCTGGAGAATTTGTAAATTCACTTTAACGCTGAACCTTTCACCCAGTGCTCCAAAACCCTCCTGTTAATGTAAAAAAATTATTCTCACAAATGAGAATGCACACCCCTAAAAATATCCAGCATATTTTTAGCTAGAAATAAACAGAAGCACAGTCTGTCTCCAGGTCTCATTCACAGCTTCTTTATTCTGCCTTAATGTAAATGACAATCAGGTCTTAGGCATTTATCTTCCATGCAGCTCATGCTGTGTCTCTCTTTTTTCTTTTTTTTTTTTTTTCTCCTTCTTCCACTCTTTTTAACCTTGTTTTTAATGGATTTTTTTTACCCTTTTATGTATTGGTGGAGATAAATCAGGACTGAACTGAACTTAGACCTGGTCTTCTTCTGTATAGATGATGATTTGTATCATGCAACCTGGACAAAATCACTTGGAGAAATAGGTAATGTCAGTCAGGAATATAAATAGGAATTTTCTCAAGAAGGTGACTGGACTAAGACTATAATTTTCCAAATAGTGTGCTTGTCCTGAAACAGAATATGTATAATCAGATCATGAAACATAATAGCTTTTATAAGATCATTTTAATGGCTTTTTGTTTGTATGATTTGAGATGTGCACTCCTAAAAACTGTCTGAGAAAGGAAATAATAAAAGGTATTATTAGAAATGTATTGCTACAAGTGCTTCCTGCAAGATACATCCAGATAATTTATTTTATAAACCCATGCAGTTTTGTAGTACTGCAGCAACATTAATCAAAATTAACAGAATAGCAATTTAAAAATGTATATTACATAGAATCACACACAAAATGGAAGGGACCACAGTGGGGTCATCTGGTTCCACCTCCCTGATCCAACAGGGCCATCCTAGAGCATAGGATTGTATCCAGATGGTTCTGGAATATACCCAATGAGGAAGACTCCACAGTCTCTGGTCTCTGCTCTATTTGTGGTCCCCCACACACTAAGGATGTTTTTCCTTATATTCAGGTGAAATGTCCTTTTTAAAAAAGTGTTTAAACTTCTGTTTGTCCCATAAGTGCTTTTTCAGAATAACAAAAATCTGAATGTTGGATCTTCTCTCCAGCCTGGCCCACAGGTTTCCAGCTTCCCTCAAATGCTTCTGGAATCCAAATTGCATCACACACTGAAAATACTGCAGTTTGGGTGTCTACTGCAGTGTTAGTCTGGAACAAAACTTCAGCTTTGAAATCCTCCTGTGAAATAAAGGATGGCTTAGACAGACTGAAATTCATGGGTAGAATTCCAGCCTCCTGTGGTGTGGTACCTTTTTATCAGCTTAATCTGGGCTTTTATGAGAGGCTTAGAGAAACTGGTGGAGGTGCAAGCGCTTAAATATATATATATATGGTATATATAAATATATCATAGAGTAATAAAATATTCTGAGTCAAAGGGGGGGGCCACTGAAGTCCAGCTCTTGTTCTGCACGTGTCTATAGATGTGTTTGGTGTGTGTGTGTGTGTGTGTGTGTGTGTGTGTGTATGTATAAAGAAAGAAAGAGAGAGAGAGAGAGATAAATATATAGATATGTATTTTAGATTCCAAGGGTAAAAAATGATAATTTGAGAGAAAATTTCTCCTCTTGGAAGCAAAGGTTGACTTGCAGATGTCGCATTCTACATCAGTGGATGATCAGCTACAGTTAACAGGGACAGTCTACAAAATATTTACTGCAACTCTTGGTCTTTCCAAGAAGTTCTCCCTAGGGTTATTTCCTTATTCTCTTTTGTCTGGTCTAATCTGCCTCTTTTCCATAAATATGAGGTGCTGACATTGCCTTAATCCTTGTGCCTCCCTCAGGATAATCTATTTTCACACCCCCAGCTTGTATTGTAGTGCCCCAGACCTCAGGAACACTTGAGATCTTGAACGAAATCTTGATTATTTCTTATCAAGGCTGAGCATTGCCTTGTTCAAGCCTCTGTCATTCAGACACTGACTAGGAGGTGGTCAGAAAAAAAACAGTCTAAACTAGAGAAGGGTTTAACTACCAGTGTTATGGTCTGGTGGAGAATTGTCTCAGTTTAGGAGGGACATTCAGGGTGGGGAGGAGACTCCTGGTGGTTCCCCTGACCTTGCAGTGACAACCCATGTTTCTGTCAAAGAGGTAATCCCACAGCTGCCCATCTTCTGCAATGCAGGCTGGAATCCTGCTTTATGCCCTGTTACTGACAGGAGGGGATGGCCCCAGCTGAGTGATGGGTGTCAGTGAGGTCTGCACAGGGTCCCCAGGCCTGGGCTGCCTGTCACTGCTCTGAGCACAATGGGCAGAGTGACTGCCCCTTAGCAAGAACAGCTGCACCAGGCAGCAGTCTAATAAAAGTAATCCTATTTGCAGCCTGCCTTGAGATGTTCCTGTGAGTTGAAAAGTTCACCTCTGGCAGTTTCCTGGGCTTGTCACCTTTTCTGCCGTTTCCCTTGCATGCAGCTCAAAGGTGCGGGGTTTTGTTGAATGGGAAATAATAAATGAAAAAAAAAAAATACAAACTGAAGCACGCTCTGCAATATGGCAGGAGTCCCATCTCCAGGAGTTTAGCAGCAGCACATTTTTGTCTCCCTGTCAGAGAGACAAAGCCGTTCTTATAAGCCTAATCTACAATATCACACATCCTTTTTATGTGGCTGATATTATTATCTCCTATCCATGGGCATTCAATCCTAACTTAATTAACTTGGCAAGCAGAAGCATTGTGCTGTCTCACAGTCAGTGTCTGCTATGCTCTCAAACCATCCTACCCAGCTGGGTATCAAGACTTTTTACCTGCCTGCACTTCCCTTTGATCGGTGTGACATACAATAAATCCAGTCAGCAGCCCCAGAGAGCCTGGCTCTATATCACCACTTTGAGGAATGGACAGAACACTTTTTTTTCCTGTTTTTTTCTTCATTCTTTTCTGTAAAATTAAAAGCCTTCTATCCTCACCAGATGAACTCAAATAAAGTCTTTTTTTCTCTCTCTCTTAGATTGAACATCCCCTTAGAAGATCATAACTTAGGGACTATGAATAACTGCTGGAACTGCACATTAATATTCACACAGCAGTAGATTCAAGTTTCAATTATGGAGCAGGAAAAAAAAAAAAAAGAGAAGAATCTGTTCTGATGCAGTTTGGCACTCTAATGTGAATGAGAAAGAAATTGGGATGGATCGACATGACTTTTAATTAAAGGATATGGGCACCCTGAACTGAACTTTTTTTCTTTTCTTTTTTTCTTTTTTTTTTTTTTTAAGGTTTGAATGATTTCCAAGAAACAGCATCTCCTCTGTTCCCTTTCCACCACTGTTTGTTCAGCCTTGTTGTATTCTGATCTGTCACATTTTAAATGGAGAGAGAGAAGTGCTGAAGTATTACAGAACACTCCTAGTCTGGAAGACTAAAATCATAGAAATAGCATCTTACTGTAGCCTTCTAGGCTATAGCAAATTAAGGAAATACTCTTGATAGACCAACAAACCTTGTTACTAAGTCACTTATATTTTTAGTGAAATTTAATTTTGAATATGAAAAATATTCAAAATATAATTTTTAAATAATTTTAACTAAATGTTTGATATTCTGGAAAAACTGTAATGGAAATAATGGAAATATCATCCCACTCTCTTCCACCCCCCTCCAAAAAAAAAAAAAAGAAAGAAAAATCTTCACTAAAAGCACCTAAGCAAACAAAATTTGACAATGATTGTTTAAAATAAACATTTTCAATTGCAATACCTGCCACCATTACCATACATAAAAATTGCAGCTAAGATAAATATTATGTAAAATTTATATGGTTTTGGTTCAGAAAAATGCATAATTGTTGCTATAAAATCAATAATAATAAAAGAATTGTCAATTTAAAAATTATTAATGTATTTGTGGCTATATATATATATCAAAGTATTGTCATCAGTATTGAATCCCTTCAATAGCACCACTAAGAACCAATGACATGATCTTCCTTATGGCTTCTCTCTTGAATAATCACTACTAAAACCTGAAGGTTATATTTCAGGAGAAAGAGAGAAAAAGTGGAAAAACTGGAGAAATCTGAACAGCTGTCAAGAGAGAGGGGGAAAATTTATTTCAAAACCTTTTGTGGAGTTTTATTGGGGGACAAATTAAAATCAGTACTTCCTCATTCTCTGTAGGCAATGATAGTTGTGCCTCACAGATTAATTAACATTTTAAAAAAAAAAGACCTATTTTTCTTTTTTGTAATTTTTGCAGGAAACATGTATTGAACTTTTGTGAAAATGAAGGGCTATGTTTAGATACAGGGCTACTTTGAGATGTTAAGTTGTGCTTGGTAAATCTACATCTAACTGTGGGAAGCAGAAGAGAAAAACCAGTCTGTCTTCCTAAGAACTCATTATAAAAATTGCTCTTTAAACTTTGGACACCACAACAGTTTTCCAAAGTAATATTTACAAATGAATTTAACTTTTATGTGTTCAGATTTGACACAAATATGTACATGTAACCTTATTTCAAATTATAAACACTAATTCCTGAAACTGAATAATTTGATTGTAAAACTCAAATATGCAATACCCATGATGTAGGCCAGGCATTTCTTTAAGATGCTTCCAATGTTAGTTAGAGCTACAAGGTCTTCTAAATATTAAAAACAAGAATTGGAGAACTCTCATTTTGTTGAATGACCAAATGAGGGAATATATGCCCTAGAAGCAGAAAGGTGATTGAAATTGTGCATTCAAAACTGGACTATTCTAATAAAAGTGAATTTGAATCAAACTCCAGGTAAAAAGGCATTTTCACACTTTTCACTTTGGAATTTATGCAATCAATCAAACTTTTCTGACAGCAACAAATTTATGTAAATAAATATTTAACAACTTCTAAAAGACCTTTATCTTTCTTACAGCATCTGTTGGCTGAAAACTACAATTAGGATGTGTGTTGGGAGTTCACTGGAGATATTGCCACTCATGCCTTCCACCTAAACTGGGATGAACTGAGAATAACAGTGATTACCCAGAGGTGATAATGATATTAAAACTGAAACAGATGAAGCTGGCCCTTTTTAATTTTACCCTTTTAAAAATTTTATTTATTCCTGAAATTGATTATTTCAGAAACAAATTCACTTTTATTTTTTTTTAATTGCTTCAAACTACAGACCAAATTATCTTGGTTGTATTTACCTCAAGGTGTCCAGACAAAGTAGTTATTTATGTTTCTTTCAATAGTGGATACTGAAGTATAAATGTTGCCAAACTCACTTCATCCTATTCTAATATATATGTCTGAGACCACAAAGAACACCCCGAAGGTCCTGACAGCTCTGATTTGAGGACACTCAGAACCTGAGCAGCGACCTTAGGTCACATTTAAGGGTGGCTCACTGCATGTCTGTTCACAGTCAGCTCTGCCAAGTGTCCATTTCCCTCCTCAAGTGTTTTTGCTGTTTTTTTTTTAATAACACCCATGTTGTACTTGCCAGCAATGTCTAATCTAGAAGTTTTTTCTAATGATACAAGCATGAATCTGTGAAAAAATAAATCCTGCTCTTGCAGTGGGACACAGATAAAAATAGCTCCATTGCAAACATCCTAAGGAAGGTCCTTGAAGATATTGTTGAAGCGTCCCCACTTTCTTTAATCTTCAGGTTAGGCGAGTCTTAGATGTACAAGCAGGTGAGGAAGGCAACAATCTGTAAGAGCTTTTAGCTGGATTCCTTCACGTGTGAATTATTTGGATGATGGGAGCATGACTGAGAGGCTCCCCTGACCAGATGAATGAAAGAGTTTTGCTTTTTTCCACTTAAATCCCTCAGCTAGAGTAAGTTACCTTTTCAGTTAACATGGGTTAGCTTTGGCCTGAAGAGGAATGAAAACAAGTAGCTGAATAAAGCTGCTCCTTTCCATTCAGCCCAGCTGAAAACCAATCCCACACCCAATTTCTGCAGGTTTCTCCCCAGATCTGTGTTGTCAGCTCACATCTCTGCAGCTGGGCTGGACTGGGTCATCCCAAACGTGGAACCAGAGGTAATTTCCAAACACAGTGACAATTCCACCACACTCCCTGCTCCAGTTAGCTGTGCATGAGCTGCTGGGGATGCACGAGTTGTGCAGCTGTGAGATGCTTCCTTCTCTTTGCCTTGCTCTGACTGCGATAAAGACCTGCCCCAGGGATCATGGAAATTTCCTCACACCATGACTGTGTGCTGCCTACACCTGAGAAAGCCCAGTGAGTGCTGGATTGGGGCCCACCAGTCACCAGGGAAGCCCTGAATTTGACTGTCATTACCTCATACCAGTGGGGATGTGATAAGCCTGACAGCTGATTTCTTACAGCATTCTGCATTCAATTTTTTCCTAGTAAGAAACGAAGCCAAAAATATTCCCTATTTGTTCACATTCCTCCAAACAATAGCTGGCATAGTTTTCTTTGGCTCACAGATTTCTCCTTATAGCTACAGTTTTCACCCATACAAAACTTTAGGAGTGAAAAGAAGAAAATGCAAAGAAGAAAACTCAACTCTGCTGCATCTAATACAGTAATGATCTAGTCTCTCCCTTGCTGCACTGGAGAAAATTAGTGTCATGGTGATGAAATCCAGCTATATCACAATTTCAAGTGATGCACTAGTAACCATGGCAACAAGGTATTCCCTTCCAGTAAATGCCTGTAATGGTGCTTTTAAGATTGTACATCAAAGCCAAAGCATGGCGTTGAATCACCCTGGAGCAAGTACTGACTTCAAAGCAAAGAGGTCAGAACAATGGGTTATTCATAAACAGAAAATAATTCTTTTCCAATTTGCAAGTTGTTTTTCTTTTTTTCTTTACGAGGCGCTCTGAAATAAAGGCTAGAGCAATTTAGTGGATTTTGCACTATATCTGTATGCTCTGGGATTACTACAGCATCTTCTACAGTCTCCTGGCTTCCTACACAGCTTCTGCTACTCTCCATGGGCTGGTGATCAGTGCTGTGTCTCTGAGCTCTGTAGCAGGCAATGTGAGTTACTCGGAAAAAGGGTTGTGCCAAACTTATAGGAATAGATGGCTGAAATCTTCTAGTCTGGTTAGGTATTCCACCACACTTGTGAAATTTTAGCATGTCCTAATTTGGAGGACAGGTGTCTGCTAAGAAAGGTAGGAGCTTCTCTTTGAAATGGAGAATGTAAATCCCCTCCCTCCAAATTATTATAATTTTGAAATCAAGGGGCTTTCAGGCAAAGATATGGGAATTAGGAATAACAGTTCTTTACTAGGAAAATTAAAACAGAAATACAGTACTACAAAAAAAAAAAAATCCCAAGCCCTGACAAAAGCCAGAGTACAACCTGACACCCCGTCAGGCAGGGTGTTGGTAGCAGTCCCATTAAATGGTGGCTGCAGTCC